>JAQPZY010001426.1:0-407500 GCA_029931535.1 Margaritifera margaritifera | reverse complement strand
CTAATGGAGCCTACATTTTGTACGACGACGAAGACTCAGATTCTTTCTCAGAAGAGAAGGAAACAACTCCGCCGTCCGAAAAGTCGGCTGGCGAAACTCCTCCACTGCGCATCTCGGGTAAACGTTTGGGACGACCTCCTTCAAAAAGAAAGGTGAGTATTTTATCTATCATCATGTGTTTGCCTGATTATTTTATTTATCCCAGAGCATAGATGAACGTGGTGCCCAATAATGATGATGATATTATTATTATTATTATTATTGTTGCTGATGCTGTCGATGTTTTTATTTATTTATTCAGCAGGTCACATTGTAAATTTAAACGAGGCGTCTCGGAAAAGGATATATTTGTACCAATGGTTGTTGTCCCATTATTATACATTTTATTCCTAATTTCTGCATATCGTCCATGTTTGTTTGTTTCATGTTTGTTGTTGGTGGTGTTCGTTTGGTAGTATGTTTATCAGTTCACTCCGCTCATAATCTAGAATGTCATGCACACGTTTTCGTCACTCCTGCTGCATCAATTGCGACGCTTATGTTTGTTTTCGACTCGCTCAATAAACATAATATTGTTTCTCTTAAAATATTGGTCGGTAGATACCGTAAAGTTTCTGTTTAATAGTTCGAAATTAAATCATGCGATATTAACATGTGCAAAAAAAAAAAAAAAAAATGATGTTTAAGGTAAAATCATGCTGTGTGCGCAGTTTTCAGACGACGATCATTACATATTACATATTACATCAACAGTTCGTACTGATCGATAAAAGACGTGGATCTAAATCTTTTATTAATTAACGGTCACCCTCTACTATCGATTTTCCGCCTTGTTGCTCACAAATTCGTACATAGTGTAAGTTTTAATTGCTGCTGTAGACTTTGTGAAAGTAGTAAAGGGAGAAATTTCAGTCCGATTTTTTCTTTGCTCTTGATTTATTGCAGTGTTTTTGTTAGTAGCAAAGAAAAAACTAGTTATCTCAGGAAACATTTTTTTTTCTCTTCAACGTACACTAAAAAGATTTAAGTATCAATAATGCAAAACGTATTTTGTCGGCAACAGCTTTAGTCCCTCTACACGATCCAATGGTGACTGGATATCTCGGCCCATAACGGAGTCGGCCCATAACAAAGTCGGCCCCATAACGGAGTCGGCCCATACAAATTTAACCCCATAACATACTCGGCCCATTACGGAGTCGGCCCATGACACAGTCGGCCCATAATTACTAAAGATTGCAAAAAGAACTCTCTTAATTGTAATTCGAATGTCTCATTGCACAAAATTTATATAAATACAATATTTAATTACGGTTAGTATTGAGAGAAGGAATAAGACAGGGCAAAGATAAAAAAAATTATACTAAAAAAAGATTAAAAGACAAATGAAATGACTGTTGAAAAACAACCATTACATCAACATTACTATTATATAAATCGTGGACCGAGTACGTAATGGGGCCGAGTACGTAATGGGGCCGAGTACGTAAATGGGCCGAGTACATTATGGTCCGATTTGGGTGGGCCGAGTTCGTTATGGGCCGAGAACGTTAGTGGGCCGACTCTGCTATGGGCCGAGTTGTCCCGTAATCGATCCAATCAACTGGACTACTTTATACAATATATTAATATTAATTCATATTTTCCCCAGAATTAAGGTGCATTTTTTTTAAAAGTTACTTTTTGCATCTTACTGTAGGTCAGTGTTTCTCAAACTTTTTTGTCTTGCGGCGCACCAGAAAGATCTAAAAAAAATGTTCACGGCACGCCTGAAAAAATTTAACAATTTTTGTGGTGAAGAACTTATTTATTTTTACATATATATTTAATTTTAAATTTAATGTGAAGGATGTGCCTGCTTTCGAGAGCAAATCATATTGAAGCGAGGCTCCAAAGTCGACAAACAAGCTCGCATTTCATCGTCGATTTTAAGAAGTCTCTCTCTCTTTATCGATTTGATTTCAGTTAATGCTGAAAATCCAAACTCACAAAACCACGAAGACACAAATGGCAGAATTACTTTGATTGCTTTTGAACTGATTGCAGGATATGACTTCTTGATTGAGATCCAAAACTCATCCAGGCTCTTTTCGGAAAATGTTGACTGAAAAAATTTATCGTTTTTTAAATCAATGAGCTGTTCTTCTTCTTCAGTTGTAAGATTTGTAGTTTCGTTGTTTCCGAATGGATTGATCACCCATCCATATTCATCGCTTGCATGTGATGGGAAGTAATGCTGCAGTGCGGATTGTAGGTCTCTCAGTGTGTTCAGAATTTCAGGGATGATTTTCTTGTTTGAATGAGATTCGTTGACAGTAGGAAAGCAGTCGAGGACTCCCTTCGACACCTTACTTTGCCACAGCGACAACTTTTCATCAAATGACTTCAGTTTTGATGTTGCAGTGATGATGTTTTCCGACGGTCCTTGAAGACTTAAATTCAGCGAATTTAATTTGTCGAATAAATCGGAGAGAAATTGAACCTTCAGCCACCAAATTTCGTCATGAAGAGAGAATCCAAAGTCTCTTTTTTCAACCTCCAAGAACGAAATCACTTCAATCTTGAGATGGACGAGACGCTTTAACACTTTTCCCCTTGAAAGCCAACGAACGTTGATATGGTACAGCAGGCATTTGTAGTCTGAAATTAGTTGATTAAAAAACAATTAACGGGGGGGGGGGGATTAGCCAGAAGCGCCACCGACTGCCAGGCATTGTGTTTTTATATATGTTACTTTTTAACTTTTGCGGCATTGATTTACCATTTAATTTTTCGATATGTTCAAGGTTTCAAAACGCTAGCAATTTTAAATATTTTTAAAAACTCCCACGGCACACCTGAAAATCTCTCGCGGCACACTAGTGTGCCGCGGCACACAGTTTGAGAATCACTGCATTGTAGGTGATGTTCACATTGTAGCCAGTTTTGGAGAAAACAGTGTAGAGGAATTTATGGTAATATATCGTGTTGGCATATCCTGATTCAGTCTTCACCAGGATTCCGGGACTACTCGGCCCATAGCAGAGTCGGCCCACTAACGTTCTAGGCCCATAACGAAATCGGACTACCCAAATCGGACCATTACGTACTCAGCCTATCGGTCAGCGATTTATATAATAGTACTGTGAATGTATGGTTTTATATTTCGTATACAACATATATGACTTACTTACTTTAAATCAACTTTTATTCACAAAATATTTATTGCTTGTACTAAATACAAAGATTATATTTGCAAGGATCAAACCTTTCCGCACCTGTAAAATTCCATATAGAGGATACAATGAACAATCAGCTGAGTGAGAACGTATTTTACATACCTCTCACTTTCTCCTTAAGTTTTGTCTGTACAGACAAAGGTAATGGCAGTGCTATCTTTCATCATGCGATGTTGTCCGTCTGAGAAATCCCTTAAAATATAATACAAATGAATGGTATAGAGGATTTGCAGTGGTGCGTCTAAACACCCAAAAGGAATCTTTAGTGCAGTAAGATAAAATAAACAATAAACGACATTACTGTTCAATAACAACAAATGTTACGAAGCCATACAAGATGAAAGTTAAGGATAAAAAAAAAAATCAAACTTTGGGCCGAAACCGACATTTTTTGCGCAAGCCGACATTGTTTGATGGTAAAAGTTATGATTTCTGTAATAAATTTGTATTAACCGAATCTGTAATGGGCCGAGTATGTTATGAGCAAATATCTCTAGTCACCTTCACCAGCTAACTTTGATATTCGATCGCTTTGTAATTGGGCCCATCTTACGGTTGAAAGCATCAACATTTTAATATTAGATTAAAAAAGAATTCTTTTTACACCGACTGTTTTCGACATTGAGTGAGTAATGGTGTATCCGCTTGACACCCTCACAACTTTTATTCCTTTCTTCCCTACTTACTTCCATTTTTTCTGATTTTCAGAACATCATATATTTCTCTTGTTTTGCTGTTGTTTTTGTTTTTCATCCACAACGTTAGAAACCTATTTACGCACTTTAATTTTTGACACCAATGCAGCATCAGTACTTGTTATAACTAGGGGTGAAACGATACACCTGTGCCGCGTATCGATACGATTCACGATACACAGCCTACGATACGATACATTATCGATTCTCAGTTTAAAGAATAAGAAGGCAAACGACTAATAATTATTCATGACTGCTGAAGATTAAAGTAACTTATATTGGGTAGATATCGTTTTGTATCGATTCTTCACCTCTTGTATCGATACGTGTATCGATATGGCAAAAGTATAGATATATCGAAGAATCGTTTCACCCCTAGTTATAACAACCACCACCACCATCACCGCATATGTGAATTACATGTGCGTGTAGTTTTGATTTACCTCGAAACAATAGCGTATTTTGAGCTCACATTTTTTGGTACTCTCGAAACCTTAATGTATTTTGTTTTAGCTTGTATTTATATATATACAGATCTATATATATATATATATATATATATATATATATATATATATATATATATATATATATATATATATATATATATATACATATATATTTTATTTTTAGCTCTGCTGGTAATATACCAGAAGAACTTATGGGATAGCCGCTTGTCCGTCGTCCGTCCCTCCGTTAGCACAAGTTTGTTATCGTTACTCCTCCTAAACGACGAGGGGTATTTGGAAAAGTTCTGAATATTTTATTTTAACTTTTTTGTTTCTTGAACCTGTCAATAAATTTAATGTGGATCGATAGACAAAATAACGTTCTATAAAATGATCCGAGATGCACGTACAGCACGCTGGACACAGGCAGATATACGCGTGTGGCGTAGCAAAGATAAACGAGTGATGTAAAATGACGAAGAAGAAGAAACAATTCTGCTACTGTACAAGTAGCATACTGTAAAATCCGGTCTCGTTTAGCGTACTCTGATATCAGTTAGCGTACTCTGATATCAGTTAGCGTACTCTGATATCAGGACCGACTTGGATAAAGTTTACCGACTTAATTCTCTGGTCAGATCCCACAGTTTTGAGGTGGGTACATCGTTTTAAAACTGATAGCGAATCCGTGGAAGATGACCCACGTTCTGGAAGACCGTTGACAGCGATTGGTGAGCGGGATGCCGCGAAGGGGGCAATTGATGATTATGCTCGATATACAATGGAAGATATTTCTATTATCACAGGCATTATTATTCGTCAGCTGTTTTAATATATTGAAGAATCATTTGATACTTAGAAAGGTTTGTGCAAGATGGGTCCTGCATTTGTTGACGGCTGACCAAAAACAGAATCGGGGTTGAAATCGCCAAACAGTTCTGATTTAGCTCCAAGTGATTTTTGGCTGAATCCCGTTATCAGAGATTCACTGAGAGGCAGACGATTGAAAGCCGCCATGCGGGTTGGAAGTGCATTTTTTTTCCAGTGTATGAAAAAGATACATGTGCTTAAAAGTGAATACAAAATGGCATTTAATAATTCGATAATAAGACTGAGAAAGTGTGTAGAGTTGCAAGGGGAATATTTTGAGGGAATGCACTGACGTACTGTTCACTAATAAAGAACTTTGTTGCACAGGACAATAATATTCAAAACTTTTTAAATATCCCTCGTACTTGGAGGATTGCCATGAAACTTTACGCACACATTCATCTCAAGGTCTAGTCGATACTAAAGGAAAATGGTACCGATCTGACCGCCATTATGGCCGCCACGGCGGCCATCTTGAAAATCTTGTTATAGCTGCTGTACCTGGATTGATGGTCGTATCCACATGGGCTTTATACCAAACGGATTCTTATGATATCTAGTTGCTCCTAAATGAAAATGCTTTGGCAGCCATCATGAAACTCTTGTTATTGCTACTATTCCTAAACGGAAAGTCATATCGACAAGGGGTTTTCACCAGAAGACTCTTATGGTGTCTAGTTGGACTTAAATGAAAAAAATGGTGCTGATATTACATCCAGTATGGCCGCTACGATGGCCAGCTTGAACATTTCGTAATTGTTACTCCTCCTGAATGGATAGTCTTATTAGCCACTAGGATGTCCATCTTTGAAATCTTCTTATCGCTATTCCTCCTGAATCGATGGTCGTATCGACATAGGGTTTTCACCAAAGACTTTTTATAATGTCTAGTTGGTACTAAATGAAAATGGTGCCAATCTTATATCCAGTATGGCTGCCACGGCGGCCATCTTGAAAATCATTTGATTGCTCAAGAATATTAGAGGGTTTCAAAACTCAGCAGTTAAAAAGTAGAAACGGTATTATCATGGATTCATGGAAATTCTTTAGGACCAATAGAGCGTCAGTCCTATCGAGGGACTGTTGTTATATTATTGCCTGAAGGGTGAACCACGACCAGGGTGCATACCCTGCCAGGAACACATTCTTGTCGAGTATATCGACTTCCATTTTTGACGTGAATTAAGTTAGAAGCTTTATGATGATGTACCACCGGATAAATGTTTTTTGAGGGATTGCGGTTTATTCAACACATTTCAACCCTGTATTTTTAGGATTTTATAGTTTTTACTTTTATCTTTAATTTTTTGTACATTGTACATAATTTTAACATCTGTATATTTTATCTTTTATTTTGTAATACTTCATCTTCACGTTTAGTTGGAAGGGCTTATCTTCCTAGTTTTTTTGCAGTTATTTTAATTACATTTTTAGAACTTTACTGTTAATTGGCAACATATAGCCAGTATTGTGCTGACGTGCCATACATACACACATACATACATTTTTTGTACTGCCTGCGTGACTTGGGTGAGACATAGGCGTGACTTTTTTGACAGCATTGTCATTGCTAATCCTGTAGGTTTTGACATGAGGTGTTTGTTTTATAGGTGTTGCTCCATTTCTCAGAATAAGTTACAGGCAAAGTCATGAGACTTGAGTATATTTAGCTTGAAGAGAACTACTCACCACTGGCAAATAGGTTGCATTAACTGATATGAATTTGCATATTGCAGTGATTGTTATGCGTTTGCATTAGCTCAATTTTTCAGAATCTGTCATTAGACTTTATGGACGTTTTTACCCTTATTATTGCAAGTTACTATGAGGAAAAGTTGGTTAAAATGACCTACTTTTTACACTGCAATGTTTTATGTTCAGTGCAAGAATTTAGCTACATTTCATTGAGACTATTGCACATGCAGTTATGAAAGTGGAGGTATGCTTTTCTATTGGGCCAAGTGGAAGTATGCTTTTCTATTGGGCCAAGTGGAGGTATGCTTTTCTATTGGGCCAATTGGAGGTATGTTTGTCTATTGGGCCAAGTGGAGGTATGCTTATCTATTGGGCCAATTGGAGGTATGCTTTTCTATTTGGCCAAGTGGAGGTATGCTTTTCGATTGGGCCAAGTGGAAGTCACAGTGGTCTATTTTTACAGTTATGTTAGGTTTTTCCTTTTTAAGCATTTAAGCTATTAAAAATACAGCACTTTCACACAGCTGTCAAGTTGATCATGAACTATTGTACTCTACAGTAAGATAACCAAGATAGTGAAACAGAAACATGATAAAGCAAATGCTAAATGATTCCTTATTATTTTGTTACAGAAAATAAAGAAGACCCATGGGCCAGACTTTGAGACACCCGGGTCAAAAAGAGCCCGGTCTCAGTCACAGTTGGAGGATGGGGCAAAATGCGACTATTGCCTTCTCACAGCAGAATGTAACAGCAAAGGAAAGCCAGAGGGACTACTGACCTGCACTGACTGCAATGCTAAAGGTTAATTTTTCAGGTCTTAACAAATTTAAAGTTTTCCCAAGCGTACCAGTCACTTATAAGGTTGGAATTTATCCACATTTTCCATGGCATGAAGCGACAAAGAGTGCAAGACTCTCCTTCCAAAGGTTGAAAATTCACTTGCCCAACTCAACATGTCTGAGCTTCCATTTTCAGACCATATTCAGGGCTGAGCAAATTTTTTTTCCATCCACTAGTCCCGGACTAGCGACTTGGAACATTTTACTTGCCCGACTTCAAAAATGAATAGTCGGGGACGTTGGGCTATGGGATTTGCTCAGCCCTGAAGATGATTAAGAAGAACCTGCAAGTCTTCCCTCCCATATTTCAACAGAGCTGCCCTCTCATGAGGAAAGTGCCTTTAGTCAAATGCTCTAAAGCATCTCAAAGGTTCTGCTTATGTCTCTGTGGAACCATAGCTACCGCACATTCAGTAGCAGTCTTACGTTTTACCCCTCCACTTTCCAAAAAATTTTCCTTCTCCGAATCGCCCTTATTACCTTCATTGCGAAAATAGTTTAGCAATCTCATTTTATCCACAGAGTAACTATCAGCTTGCTTGACAACTACTTCTAAAGTGATCATAACATACATTTTCTCTTTTAAATACGAACAGAGACAGCTCATTAATTAGCGTAATTCTTTCGCTTCAAACGCAATATCACACATGCAAGTTAATCATCTGTATAATCAATTAAAAATGAAAGAATCATTACTGTCATTTAATCAGTTCATAAAGGAAACCAACACTGATGTCAGTAAAGTACCTTTCATTAATTTAATTACACTGACTCGCTGGATTAAAATCATAGTGAGCCGCTCGTGAGGATCTGGCTTGAGTAAACACAATGCAACAAAGTCGCTTAAAACACTGCTAATTGAACATACTGGCTTTCTTTTGTTTGACGTGTTTTGATTTGCCGATAATTTGGTCGCTGAGCTCAGTGTACAGTCAAGCGGTAACAGAACGTGCGCATATGCGAAAATTATCACTGACCACATTTATGTGTTATACAGAATGTAAATGTATACATGAAGAGGGGTAGAATCAAGTATTCAGTATGCCCGGAGGGCATGAAATGGCCAAATAAAGGTAGATATAGTGATTAAAGCACGAAAATAAGGACTTGCCTGACTTTTTAAAAAAGCACTTGTCCCAGACTAGCGACTTGGAAAATTGTACTTGCCCGACTTCAAAAATGAATAGTCCGGGACGTCAGGCTATGGGATTTGCTCAGCCCTGATATTAGTCAAGTCTCAATTTCAAAACAATTGTTCGTGTATTGTTTTTATATTTGTGTTTTTGTTTGTTTGGTTGGTTGAGTTGAATCTTTGTTTAAAAGAAGACGTGGAAGGTGTAAAGTTTTATCCACTTCCCTATAACTTCAAGAACAAAGTTGATTCTTTTGATAATAAGTGTAACACTCACAACTATTTTTGAGACCACCCACAAGATGAGATTTCTCATATGAAGCAAATGAATGGTCATTTCTATTGGGCCAAGTGAAAAAAAATAATGTTTGCAGTAATCTGACTAAAATCAGGCTGACTCCATTTTTTTTTGACATCGTAATTTTGAGTTAACGTTATTACGGAGAATTTCACATCTGGTCTGTTTCAGATTTTTGTGTTATTTTGATTTTTAGTATTGGCTACTTGGAATACTTCGTTGTGCTTTGATTTGACAATTGGAACTAACCGAGAATATGTAAATTCAGATATTAAACAAGTTTTTTTAAAACAAGCCTGTCTACTGACCCAGCTTTTACAAGTCTGTTACAGGAAACATAATTTGTATTTTCTTGGTCTTACCTTTGCAAATGAGCAAGATGATCCTCTCAAATGAGACCACGTCTATATCCAGAGTCACTTCATCAAATTTAATCAGTAGTCTAAATTTTACAGGTTGTACTGCATCTGTGTATAATTTGGAGAAAGATGCAGAGGTGGGAATCCCTAGGGAGAGAGTAGAAGACATTAGGGGGATGCCCCCCTTTGTTTCTGCATTTATCTGTCTGGTGCTTTGACATTAGTTTCTTAATATAAGTTGGGGTGTTCAGTCCAACCTCCTAATTTAGCATCCTCTCAGAGGACAGACCAATTTTTGTCTGTTTCTTGGAGCTGCCTTTAGAGGACGGTGACATTTTAGGAAAGAACTGACACTTTTGAACCCTTAAACCTTGTTAATAGGTAGGACTGGTGAAGATTAGTGACTATAATCAAATGTTAAACTGTGAGTGATGTGTCAAAACCATTTTTGACACTGTAATGTACACGTAACAAAGAGACGGAACCTTTATTATATAAAAACATGCAAATCCTGGGATACCCATGTGTATTTAACTCCGAGTAGTAAATTTCTGCTAGTTTAAATCAAAACAAGTATATAACACTGTATTCTCTGTAGTTTTTAATGCATTTTTATATATATTTTTGGATATGTGAATAATAAGAGGTGAAAATGTCAGTTATAATTTTAACCATTTTCGATAGTAAAAAATGTAAAAAGTTTTACTGAGAAGCATGTTTTCTGTATGAAATTTAAAGTATAAGATATAATTGTGATATTTATTTTGTTGAATTAAAATTAGTGGTATGGAAAATGTTACTGTAGACAACATGATAGATGTATTATGCTTACCACCCCACCCCACCCATCCAATCCCACCTACCCCGGGGAGGGAGACATATTTTATGCTGTCCATCTCACACTTTCTTGTACCTGTAAGTAAGATAGCTAAAACAAACCTTTGAGCCAAACCAGACCAAATTGGGTATTTATACATCTTGGATGAGTCCCAAGTCTTATTAGGTTCTGGTGGCTGTGTCTAATTTTTAAATTGTTTTTACACAGTTTTTAAATTTTTGGGAATTAGACATTTTTGACAAAAACATTGTAAGCAAGATTAAGCAGAAATCACTTAAGTAGCCAATGATATATATGGCAGACATTTGTATTAATATCTAGATGACCTTGTTAGATTTTCAGGCCATTTTAGCAATATCTCCAATTTATTTTAATGATTTTTAAACTGTCTTGGACTTTATGACAAAAACTTTGTAAGTATGATTAAACAAGAGTCAATTGAGATAGACATATGAAATTTGAATGGCATGTTTGTATTGATATTTTGATGACCTGATTAGATTTTGAGGCCATTACAACAATTTGTCCATTTATTTTTACACATTTTTGAACTTTGATCACTTATACCATTTTGATAAAAACCTTGTTAGCACAATTAGGTAAAAACCACTTCAGGTAGACAAATGAAATATTATAAACATATTTAAATTCATATCTGTTTGCCTTGGTCACATTTTCAGGCCATTACAGCAGTTTGTCATGTGTTTTTTTTTTTTTTTTACACATTTGTGGACTCATTTAACTTTTTTGAAAGAAACCTTGTTAGCACCATTTAGCATCAACCACTTGAGGTAAATGGATGAAATTTGGCATGCATGTTGTAGGCATATGCTGATTACTTGATTTTATTTTCAGATCATTATTGGAATTTTTATTACTCATTTTTTATCATTTTTGATGGGTTTTTTTTACTTGTTTTGATCAGCAGTGTTGTCAAACACAAATTTAGTTTTCTTTCCCCTCTTTTGGACAAATGTCAAACTTATCCTTATTTTTTTCAGAGTTTAATCTTCCTGTATACTATTTAAATTTTCTAAATGGTTTCAATCTTACAAGAGAAAGACTAAAATGTTGGACTTTTATATCGTAATCTTAATAAAATTTCATTTTATTCGCCTTGTTTATTTTTTATTTCCTTCTGTTAAGCACCAGTGTCACAGAATGACATTAATTGTTGGTGGTGGGGAAATATGTTTTCGCTTTCAAAAACAAATTCCTTCTGGTTTATAAATGAGATTAGACTGATCCTCCAAGGTTTCCTATAAATGAAATTCTCTGTACATAGGTAATGCTGTTGTAATATTATTACAGTCAAATCATTAGCCTCACCCACCTCCATGTAATAATGGTTACTCGTAATGGTTAGAGTCATACAGTCATGGTACATTTTGCCTTAAAAAAAGCATAAATGTTCCTTACAATAGTCAAGGGATATGACTGGAAAATTTCTAACTATTCATGATATTGATTAATACCAGATACAGATATCCAGTTACTTTCTGTATCAACATTTATGTATGTTAGATTCTTATTCTTGGTCAGAATTACAAATTTTGATGATTTGTTATTGGATATGCTCAGCAGAGTGGTCAGTTGGATTGAAGTGTTTTGCAACAGGGCTGTCTCTTGTAAGGCATATGTCTCTAAAGTGTTCTTTGATCAGGAACAGAAGTTTGAATTTTGTTTCACCTATATATATATAGATACAGTGGAACTCCTCAAAACCGAACCCTCAGGATACCGGAATCTCCTCAAGACCAAATTTTTGTTTTAGTCCCAAAATTTTCCTTTTTAATATCGTCATTTTTCCCCCAGTAAACCGAAACCCCTCAACTCTGAACACCGGAACAATTTTCGATCCCAAATTTCTAATTTATGCTTAAAAATACCCCATAAAACCGAAACTCAGTTGAAACTTGGAAATATATTTTAGCTGCTAAATTCCTGACACATGCAGGAACAGATTATTTATGTTTAACAGGTGCTGTAGTAGTCAGCTCAATGAGACAAACACCCGGAAACTGCCCTAAGGGCACACGAGGTTAAAACAACACTTGACACACGCGTCGACACAGATTAGGGCTGACAATAGGATAATCTGAGTCAACTTTTAAGGTTAATTACATGTTTAATAACTAAATGCTTATAGGTAAGCCAATTGAGAAAGACTATGTTTATCTGCTGAAAACAACGGGGAAAAAATTGGGTCCCAAGGGTGTTTGGTTTTGAGGCGTTTCACTGTATATTGTTTAGTGTATTTTGAACACATGATGATGTAAATGTTTTTTAATTGTGCAGTGATTTCTGAACAGTAAGTGTGTTAAGAAAAACCACTATGTTGAGATTTAAAACATTTTTGGGGAATTTCCTCATTTTCTTCTCGATAGGTGTGGTATGGTTTGGTATAGTTTGGAGTTTTGGACCACTGTCGTATTGCACATTGAGTTTGCATTTATTTCCAGCATTTATGATGATGGTGATAAAGGAAGAAGAGAGTGAGATGTTACGCATGCTTGTTGCTATGCTGATCTAGTTTTCTGTAGGATTCAATGTTGTGGGTCACTGGCAGAGGGTCCATAGTTACGGTCTAAGGCAGGGGTGACCAGACTTTAGTGACATGGGGTCTACATGTACTTTTCACAGTCATACCAACACAGTCTACCAGCATGCCCCCAGCCTTCACGAGATATTGAAACATGTTGCAAAATATTGAATTTCTTTTAATAATCAAATAATGTGGCTATGGATATATCAAACACTCTTACATACCTTTTTACAAAGTATATTAAAAAATGTACATATGTATTGGGTGGCCAGACTTTAGTGACTTGGGATCTACTTTTTACAGAGTCGTATCAACACTATGCGGTCTACCAGAAACTACTTTGCGATCAACTGGTCGACCGCGATCGACGTATTGGTCACCCCTGGTCTAGGGGGATTTGGCTGGAAGGAGGCATGAGTAACACCTCGCTCTTGACGAGATTATAGTCCTAAACATTATGGCTGTCTGGGACATCGAGAGTGACTCCATTTTTACTCCATTTCGTGTGCAACCATGTCGGATTTCAACCTTATTGATTACCTCCTGGATGATTGATGCTTCCCAGTTCAACCTTATTAATTACCTATTGGGTGATAGATGCTGCTCAGATCAACCTTATTGATTACCTATTGGGTGACAGGTGCTGCTCAGATCAACCTTATTGATTACCTATTGGGTGACAGGTGCTGCTCAGATCAACCTTATTGATTACCTATTGGGTATTAGGTGCTGCTCAGATAAACCTTATTGATTACCTATTGGGTGATAGATGCTGCTCAGATCAACCTTATTGATTACCTATTGGGTAATAGGTGCTGCTCAGATCAAACTTATTGATCACCTATTGGGTGATAGATGCTTCCCAGTTCAACCTTATTGATTACCTATTGGGTGACAGGTGCTGCTCAGATCAAACTTATTGATTACCTGTTGGAAGATAGTCAAATGGACACATCGCCCCCACTGTATGAGATAATCTATTATCTTCACACACTGGATATCAATTTCAATTGATCACAGAAACACCAGAGTTCAACCAGGACATGCCAACAGTGGCGTATAAGGGTAAATGATGCCCATGGTGATGATGATGGCCCAAAGGGCCAGAATACAAGGCCCTAATTTTTATCAGCTGTTTGGTGCCCCAAGACCTCTGGCACCCAGGGCAACGGCCTGTCCGCCCCCCGTTAGTACGCTACAGCATGCCAAATAATGGTCCATTTCTCCTAGAACTGTAGAATCATCTGAACCCATGTTAAACACCATCATTGTTGATGGCCTTACCCGAGGCAAACCTCTCAATACCTACATATGGGACTAAACACCCGATTCAGTGGAGGAGACAAATTTTACAATAACCTCATTGTTCTTGTTATGCATCACAAATTTGAGCAGTTTATAACTTAAAATTAAATCACAGAGAAACTGCTATTTATTATTATTAATTGTTTTTCCTTGATAAAGTCATGCCTATTTTTGTTCACTTCATGATCATTTCAATTTATTTACACATTGTTTACAACTGTTGTACATATGATATGTTGATTAACAATTCTATTTTAGCTTTTAAGATAGTTGCCTCCCTTACCACCAAATACCCAGCTAACACGGGCTAAGAAGCCTATTCAGGCTTTTCACCTACATCTAGCTAACTCCAGGCTAACAGTGTCTTAATATAGGATCTCACCCAGCTTAAATACCTACTAACAGCAAACATCAGTAATGCAGGATAACATCAGCAGTACTATTGTGTTTATGCCAAAAAGTTCTACACGGTACCAAATACAGATGCAAGTCTTATAACCATAAAATGCCAAATACTGGCTAACATAAGACTAACCCAAATAATTAAAAGATTCTAATTGGTTAATTTTGATCTTGTTACCTGATGCCAGCTAATTACATGGTGAGCTTGGTATATAAAGGTGCACACAAACCTGACACTGCGGTTAACAACATCCTTTCATGAATCTTAATAGAAAAGATGAAACTGGTCA
The DNA here is from genome assembly GCA_029931535.1 of Margaritifera margaritifera. Taxonomy (NCBI): domain Eukaryota; kingdom Metazoa; phylum Mollusca; class Bivalvia; order Unionida; family Margaritiferidae; genus Margaritifera; species Margaritifera margaritifera. Next base: position 392,562 of record JAQPZY010001426.1, on the reverse strand, counting down.
GGTTTTTGTAAGAATATGATGAAGAGCCTACTGGAGAGGGCTTCTCAGATTCCTTTACAGCAATCACCTGCCCAGTATGGTCAGGTGTCACCTTAATACTCAGGTATGGAGAAAATCTTCAAAATTTTCATTTTTCATGTTTTTTAAAGAGCATAATGTGTAGATTAAAAATTGATTTCTTTGGTAAAAAGTTCTCAAATTAAAGTAGAGTTAGATGTCCTAAAATCACAGACTGCCCTAAAGACTTGACTATGGCTTGGTCATTCGAGAACAAGCCGATAATCCACTAATGTGGAAGTGTGTTGATTAAATGGTCATTGCAAGTAAAAATAATTTATTTTGTGCAGTATACAGTCACAAATTGTGATCAAAAAAGAGAAAAGGGCTGTTGTTTTGCTTCTTGAACTTTCTAAATGAAGAAAGCTGCAGAAAAAACTTAAAGAACTCAAAGAGTTATTGTCACCAATTTGGGCTAAAAATAGGGTTTTGTTATATTTTTTTTCTCAATGTGGCTTATATAAGCTAGAAAATATGTAGAGGTTGCACTTATGCATTTGAATGTACAGTAGTTTTGTAAGTTTCATCATTTGTTTTCATTTTCTCTCTTGAAAAGGCTGCAACGTTTACACAAATTTCTAAATGTGTATATGGTATACAAGAACTGAAATGATGCTGTTTAATCGAACCATTTCAAAACTCAACCTTTTCCCTGATCTGTGTGTTGACAGCTGAAATCTATTCATATATAAGCTATTGACAATATACATGTTGATCCTTGCACAACGTTGTGTACCACTTATCATGACAGGATTCAACTTATCATGACAGGATTCAATTTGTAAAACGTGTTTCTGTTGATATATCTGAAAGGTAGAACATCCTTAGGATTGTTGTGAAATTGTTTTGTACTGCTATATATATGTACCACATATACTCATGTATAAGCCAATACCAACTGCAAACTGCATAGACCCAGATCTGCCGTCACATAATGCGCCAGCAGATCTGGGTCTATGCAGTTTGTAAGGACTAATCAGCAGAACAAACAACATAGACCCTGATCTGCCGGCGCATTATGCAACGGCAGATCAGGGTCTATGTTGTTTGCATTTGAACCTGGATTATACTCTAGTATATACGGTATATAATGAAAAAATCAATAATGCAGCTTGACGTACTGCCTGGACATGTGCATTGGTTAACACCAGATGTACCACATGTATGGACATTTACATTGTTCCTGATTTTGTAAATGTTTACAGGCATTAAACTACTGTATGTACTCGCATATAAGCTGGGTCCAAATGCAAACAACATAGACCCTAATCTGCCATCACATAATACGCTGGCAGATCAGGGTCTATTTTATTTGTTCTACTGATCAGTCATTACAAACTGCATAGACCCAGATCTGCTGACGCATTATGCAACGGCAGATCTGGGTCTATGCAGTTTGCAGTTGGTATTGGTTTATATGCGAGTATATACAGTAAACTAAGTCGTTTACAAATGTAAATGTGGCAGCCTTACTCTCTCGATGTATTGATGACCAGATTGACTGCAGTATAGCATTAGTCATTTCAGTGTCTTAAATTTCCACAAGATCACTCGTCATTTCATAACCTATCACAAATTTCCTACACTATAATCACTATGTTAGCAGGCAACTTCCTTTTTTTAATGGTTATACTTTACTTCCACATACATATCAGGGTCATGTAATACTTTCACCAACTTTTGTGAGGGTCATACTTTTAAACACAGTTATTCATAAGCTGTCGAATTGAAATTTATAATAACAACAAATATGGGGTTTTTCAGGTATAGAAGATTCAAAAATATATTTTATGCCAAAACCTTCATAATTGACCTTTATAACATACACAGGTTGTTTCTTTATTTGATAGTTAGGTAAGTTTTTGGTACCTGTAATAATTGGCATAAATTCATTTCAAATCATAGTGGCTTAGTGGTTAGCATTCTGGATTCACAACTGAAAGGATGTGTGTTTGAATGTTGCCATCGGATCAGCCCGGGTTGGCTACCATGGTGTGTCCTTTGCACTTTACTCCAATTGCCTTGGCACTAAATAACCTACATGTGCTGCTGTGCTGTAAATACCGGTACACAAACCTACATACATGATTTGCTCCAAGTTGGCCGAAAGAATGATTTTGATATGGAATAAGGGATACATCAAAGCCATATGCTGAGATGTATTTGTAAGCTATATCAAATGAGTTCTTTCCCCTGACTTGGAGTGAAACACGAATACAATTTTGTATTTTGCCCCCTCTTTCACACTTTCTGGATATTGTTAGCCTTACATTGTGAATGAAATTGAAATTAAATTGGGATTTATACAAGTTTGAATCAGTGCATCTAAGAATATCAACACATGGTCATAGAAAATAGTTCCAATCTTGGTGTGATAATGGTTTGAACATATGTATCAAATGCCAGATCAGCCGTATAAGAATAAATGGGTACATAATTAAATACCAACCAAACCAAATCATGCATCTTAGATGTCTTTCATATTGATGTTGAGGGTTTAGATAAAACAAGAAGAAAACTCCATAAATACATCTATGGTTTGTTTTCTCAAATCGAAATTTTGCATATTAGGTTTCTCATTGTAATCCTTGCTCTCCTTCTATCTTCCATCTCTTGCATTTCTAGGTTAGGTGACTTGTATGTAAAGGCCATATGTCCATAAAGTTAAATTGTGGCCAGTTCCCATGGCGAGTTTATGCAGGTTTGACTGTAAATGAAATAATTTTAAAACTCTGTAAGGCAGTGTACTCAATGGCTTGCATGGACATCATTATAATGAGGGAGTACTGTACCTTGTTTTAGATGAATCTGTTATATACCACAGATGTAATATAAGAATTATTAAGTAAAGTTGATGCAACATGATATCACTGATTCCATGTAATAAATCTGTAGTCTTGATTCCTTTACAGCACACCCATCTTGTATGGACTATTCAGAGGAACTGGCTCACAGAGCGCTGAATTCTCCCTGGCAGTGTATTGACTGCAAAACTTGTTACATTTGTGCCGACTCAGAGGATCCCGTAAGTAACTGCTGAAAAAGGAAGATTTCAATTTCTATAGCAGCTGTATATATAAATTGGATGAATTTAGGAAAATAATTAGCATTTTCGTTGAGATTTGAATGGATGTCAAAATGTTGGACATAGGTAGCCAAAAAGAAAAACAGTTTTCAGACATGAAATTTAAGATTTTTTAATGAGATTAAACTGTATACAATTTTTTAATTGACAGCAATTTATTGGACTGTTCTTCCTTTATGATAACAATGATTATGAATTTTTTATATGCCTTCCAAATTTACAAATGCCTGAGACAAGGTAGTTGTTCCTCCCCATTGAAAAAAAGTAGAATTAAGTTTATTCTATGTGGCATAGTCTCCTTCTGTCTCTAATAACAATATTTCAATATAACAATACAATTTTAGGGTCCCTTGGGTATCGTTTAATCCAGAGTTCACAATAATAATAATAATAATAATAATAATAATAAACAACTTTAGTCAATGGCGATAACTCAGTTAACAATACATTGTACTCTGCGAGGTACTCGAGTCAAACAAGGCAATTAAAAAGCAGCAAATATGATGCTCAAGACATGTATTGTATATACTTGAGTATAATTCATGTCCAACTGCAAACAACATAGACCCTGATCTGCCATCACATAATGTTCCAGCAGATCAGGGTCTGTTTTGTTTCTTCTACTGATTACTCCTAACAAACTGCAGATCTGGGTCTGTGCAGTTTGCAATTGGACTTGACTTATAATCGAGATCTGCAAATCATGATATTTTTAAAGGTAAAGTTCAGTCTGTATACAACCTATATAATATGAGCTCCTTGGACTGGGAATATATATTTTTTCATGATATGGTATAATTTACTGAACGACAGAGCCATTAGAATTATGATTTTTACACCGTATTTAACCCATGGCTGAATCAGGAGTATTTGTTCAATTCCAGTGCACCGATCGTGTGTGACATCATTGGTGCCAAAAGGCAGTCTTTTACTGTGATCTCATATTACTATAATGGTGGTCAGCATGGTCCAGTTTGTAGCACTGTATTATTTCAGTCGACAAATGACCTCTTTTACCTGCAACTTTACGATTTAAATGATATTTCATCACTTAAATTTTTTTTATCTTTCATGCTTTCGCTTACTGTCGATTCTTTCTTAAAAGTTAAAACAGCATAGAACTTGATCTGTCATTGCATAATGTGCCAGCAGATCAGGGTCTGTGTTGTTTGTTCTGTTGATTACTTCTAACAAACTACAGAGACCCAGATCTGACAGCGTATTATGCGAGAGCAGATCTGGGTCTGTACATTTTGCAGTTGGAATTGACTCATAAGCGAGTATATGTAGTATATATAGTAATTTTTCACCTCACCTCAGTGATATAAAGATCATTTGAAAATGTTCCACCTTTCATCTGATATATGATACGATTCCTTTTTAAGAAAATTTGCTAAGACTTCTGTTTTCGTTATGTCACTAATATTTACCACTGTACATGAACAGTAATATGTAGAACATGGAAAGTTTGAAGAGGCTGTCTTCATCAGTACATTTACCATAAATTGCACCAGATTATTAATCTCCATAGAGAACTATGAATGTTATCTTAATCTCTTGAAAGAAAATAAAATTAATAGATTCGTCCGGCCATTTTTGAGGCATTCAGAAAGTCCTTGTCCTAAAAATGTGTCATTCTTTGAGAAAGAAACATTTTGAGACAAACTTCTATATTGTTTTCTCAATGACACACAAGACATCATTGATCAGGATAGATATTGTTTATTGTGAGAGAGAGAGAGAGAGAGAGAGAGAGAGAGAGAGAGAGAGAGAGAGAGAGAGAGAGAGAGAGAGAGACATTGATGCAAAATTATTTTTAAAACAACAGTTTGAGATTTTCTTATTACCGCAACATATTTTTTCTGTAAAATTTCTTCAGCAATTCTTTGTTCATGAAGTAAGTATCAATTTAATTATCACAATGTGCATTAAGGTTTTATTGACAATTTATTTTTTTCTGAATTATTTTAACTTATACTGCCATTATTGATCTAATTAATTCAATTTGCAATTTCACCAGTCATCCTTCAAATTAATACGAATTTTAAAAAAATGATGAACGAACAGATGTAGAAGCATAGTGTATAAGAACCAATGAATGAATGAATGAATGAATGAATGAATGAATGAATGAATGAATGAATGAATGAATGAATGAATGAATGTACAAGAAAAGAAACAAATAGGAGAAATGCAAAATATATGAATACACAAACAAATGATAAACAAGAGTGCAAAGAAATGAACATTACAAGATCAAAAAGAAATATTGCTTGCTTTCATTCATAAAGTGACACTTCATTGCACCTGTGGACATTTTAACTATAGTGAAACCAGGAATTGAAATAAGTTGTTATACAGGAATGATGAATGTTGCGTTTGAATAAGGGTTTTAGTGTTTTAATTAGATGGAGCAATAAAGCATTTATCTTTTCAGTATGTCTCTCTCCGATGCATACAGTAAACTTTCACATAGCTGACAAAGCACTAATGTCCCATAATTAGAGGATTTTAGACAATGAAACAAATCTTCGTTTTATTTTATCTGCCACATCTGGTGTTTATTTTATCCTTGTGTCATCTCTGTACACATTGTAATTTAAAATAGTGAAAAGATGTAATGAGTGTGGACATGATGTAAATAGAATTGTTTTTTTTTTATAGTAAACTGGCAATAATAAGATACTTAGCATATATACTCGCGTATAACCCGGGTTAAAATGCAAACAACATCGACCCTGATCTACTGATTAGTCCTTACAAACTGCATAGACCCAGATCTGCCTGTGCATTATGAGAGGGCAGATCTGGGTCTATGCAGTTTGCAGTTGGTATTAGTTTATACGCAAGTATATACAGTAGATGTAATTTAGACAAGCTGTTGCTTTCTACTGCTCTCTTTCTCTGTATGTGTGTGTCTATATATATATATATATATATATATATATATATATATATATATATATATATATATGGTGAAGGGTAAGGGTAAATGAGTACCAAGATTTTGAAGAATGCAGAATTGTGATCTTCAGTTTACAACTGATGTCCTGAAAGTAAGTTGACATTAAGAGACATTATTACTGGCTGAGATAAGCAGTCTTAATTGTTGAATGAAGAGTGGTACCAATGACATCATGCTAAGAAGGGTTATTCTGGTTGTCTTTACTGAAACTCATTTATGTTTTTCTCGGACTGTAGGTGGTCGCTATTTTAAAATGTAATTAAACTACTGCTGTGAATCACCTGAAATTCGTTGGGTACCAGTTTTTTGCTGGTTTTCCTGGGTAAGCTAGACCACTAATTTAAAGTTGCATATTGAATGAGCCCCTCCCCACCCCCAGACCATACCCCAATGGTAGAGCATCACTAGTTTGTGTACTTGTTTTAATACCATAAAAATGGTGCTGAGAAATTTATATCATGATACGTTTATGAAATATGGTGAATAATGGAAATTTATTGATTATGACTTATTTGCATGCAAACCAATATAAACTTGAAAGTTCTCTACTAATGCAGTAACTCTGTTTGATGCTATAGTAATAAATTACTCATGGCTTGTGTCTTTCTTTATTTTATTTCCCAAAGAGCATATTATATCCATTTATAATAATTAATACTCACTAAAATTTTATGCAGTCCAGAAAAATATGGAAACATCTGAGAAAAATTAAATGCCAATTAGAGTTTGCACTTTTTTTAAGCACAGGCATTCTTGAATTTTGTTACTCTCCAGTAATCCATGAACATTTCCAACATAATGTATGGATACTATTTGATGTGTATGTATGTATGTATGTATGTATGTATGTATGTATGTATGTATGTATGTATGTATGTATGTATCTATGTATCTATGTATCTATCTATCTATCTATCTATCTATCTATGTATGTATGTATGTATGTATGTATGTATGTATGTATGTATGTATCTATGTATGTATCTATGTATGTATGTATGTATGTATGTATGTGTGTGTACATATATATATATATATATATATATATATATATATATATATATATATATATATATATATATATATATATATATATATATATAGTGAAAACACCTACCATGTTTTGTTTAAATATTAGTCATTTTGTGAATAAACTCAAATGTTTTCACAGCATTTTTAGTTTTGTTGAACACAAGAGCACATTTTATTACTAAACACATTTGAGACATAACAAACTCTTTAATAAACAATCAGAAAAATCACATACAATTTATTACTAAACACATTTGAGACATAACAAACTGCTGAATAAACAATCAGAAAAATCACATACAATTTATTTTATTCACATCCATCTCAGGTGACACTTTGTCATGTGTGGAGTTAATCCACTTTGGGTGAATTGCCCTTAGGATATTTGTCTTCAGGTCTATGAAGACCTTGTCTGAGAGTACACCTCCACTGTCCTCCCATTCATTCAACTGAGCAATAACCTGGGCTGTGACATATAAATCCAGGAGTTGTATGCATCTGGCACAAACAGTGTTATGATGCCAATGTTATACGTTAGATGAGACAGCAGCTTCTCTCCACCATGTGCTTTGAAAACATCAAAGAGCATGACTGTCTTTCAAGTTTCCCGCTTTTTGTCCACCGCCTTACTGGCATTGTAATAGTTAAGAGAGTGAAACTCAGTTTGGGCACAACTGTTTAAATATGGAAAAGATCGAAACTTGTTTCGAAGAGGCTTTGTTTTCTGTCATTAGCTTTGTTTTAATGCCTAATCCCTAATTGTTGAGAGTTTATGCTTTGATAGCGGTCTTTAAAAACTCTGGAAAAATAATTGCTGTTTTAATACAAGTATGGGGAAATTAAGCTATTATATACTTGTACAAAGGTTGTTGGTATCTTTGATTTAGATCTCAGAATTCATGCTAAGTATTACCAATGAATAATTTACTTAATCAATCTAATTACTGCAGTAGATAATAAGCCTATTTGTTTGAAAATGCATGGAAGTAATTGTTGATATTATCTTTTATAGAGATATATACATTGTCGTGCAATATTTTTGCATGTTTGTTTTTTTCTTCTCAAATGACAAATCCATGAAATTAAGTACCCATGAATATGCATTTTCTACCCAAACAATGAAATTTAATACCTATAAATTAAAGTGATTCACAGTATTTTACATTTAATAAACTAAATGACCAATTGGGTGTGTTAATAAGATACTATTAATGGTTTTATATCGCAAACATCAAGATCTTGGACTGTTTAAAAAATGAGCGAGAACCATGCATATCTATGAGGTGCTCTTACATGTGATTGGCTGAGCTTATTACTGCTCTGGAAACCATAATTTTTATATGATTTTTATCAAAATTGGAATATGGGCTTATATCATCAAGATCTTGGGCAGTTTTAAAAGGTAAGCTGTAACCATGCATACTAATGAGGTGATCTCTCATCTGATTGGCTGACCATGTTACCACTCTTGGATCTGTATATTTGATTTGTTGGGTTTATTATTATCAAAATCTGGATGACTTCAGTTATGAGAAAGAGATTGTGCATATAATTTATGCCTTTGTCTTTATAAAGAATTATCAGGATATGATAAAATAGGTAAAATCAACATGATAGAAAATTTGGGAGATAGTTTACATAGGATGTGTTTTTACCATACTATATATAAAGCTGCATAGTGAAATGGTCTGCTGCTGAATTATGTAAGCCATGTGAGCAATATCAGGTTCACTTGGGTCTCTTGTTAATAAATTCAGATTTGCTTATGATCAAATACCATATAGGAGGTTATTTTCATTGACATAAATGTGGTAAATTTTAGATGACAAATTTAGGGTTTTAAATTTTGGCAAGTTATAATTTAGCAATTGCAGGTATACGGAGGTTTTTAATTTTAGCGGGGATAATGGTAATATTTGTTACCGAAAGTAAAATTGTCTTTTTTGCATATGCTGAATTACTCATGACTACATATTAATGACAGATCAGTATGACCTATTTACTATTCATTGAGGGAAAGAAATGAGAAAGAACAAGCCATGCAATCAGATTATGTAATTTAACTGACATGTCAGTCTAGTCAGTAAAAGGAAAAAAGTGCAATGGTTTTCAATTAACCAGAGTTATTGGCTGGGATTAGAAACATGAATACTCTTTGTTATCTCATGAACTTGATTGGCTACTGTGTGTTCACAATTGCCATTTACGGTGTAACAGTGGATAATATTGTCGATAACTGTAGATAGGTTGAGAGTATTGGTTACAGCCATTAATGAATTCCATGCCAGTATCCACTGACAGTGGAACACATTCTTGTAGAATGTATTGACTTAGATCCAACATGACAGAAGTTTTTTATGTGAACTCATTGATGGAACTTTATGATAATATACCACCAGAGAAAATGTTTTTTGTTTTTTTAAGGGAATCTGGTTTTTATATAAAAACATGTAACTCTCATTTTTGAAGGATTTTATATTTTTTACCATTATCTTTTATTTTATATACATTTTGCACAATTTTAACATCTTGACTGTTTATCTTTTATCTTGTAGTACTTCATGTTTATGTTTACTTTTGGAGATTTGTGTGCAGATCTGTATTATTACATTTGGAATTTAAACCTTTAATTGTCATTTTAGCCATTATTGTGCTGATGTACCATTAATCCCTCACACATACATACATAAAAATTGTATGAAGCCATTAAATTTATTTATCATTTATGCACCGGTACCAAACATCGTCACTGTTTACTTAGGATACATGAGTGTCTGCACCAGTTTGCCAAATGGAGTCCGCAGTCATTACTTATTCTTGACTCTGTGCTGAACATTTTAAAATGGTAGCTAAAACAAGAAACACTTTGTCTCTGCAGCTAAAAAAAATGCTGTACATAATCAAGAATAAATAATGATATGTGGTAAATGGTTCCATGCAGCAACTGGTGCAGAACCTCTGTATTGTCATGCTTGAGTTATTTTACCATGTATGTGGAAAAATGAGAGTATTACATGTAAAACATTCACATTAAATAAATTAGAGGACAGTTTGTTGCATTTTTTTTCCTCAGAGTTTCTCGCAATAATATAAAAATTGTGGCTGCATTTATTTCAGTGGATAACAAAATTTGACAGACTTTATTTTTGTTTGAATTTCTTCGCTGCTAAAATAACACACTATACAGAATTTCTCTGGTTTTGGCATACAAGGCCTTTAAGAATTATTCAGTGGATGCTAGTTCGTCATCCAAGATGACAGTTATTACTAAAAAGAAGATTTTTTTAAAAAAATGACTGCTTTTCAAAAACCACTCAACAGAAAGCATCATGGAATAAAGGCCTTTACATTTTATACAAATAATGCATATTATTTATTGAATATGGCTTCTGTAACTAAATATAGAAAATGACTGTTACTACCAATGAACAGGATTTGACCAAATTTGACAGAAAGCATCCTGGCATGAAGGGCATTTTACTTTATACAAATGATGCCAATCTGCCATCGGATACATTACTGAAAATATAAAAACCTTTAGTAACTTCTTTTAAAAAATTGATTAGCATATATTTACCAAACTTGACAGAAAATTTGAAGGCCTTTTCAAATTTATACAAATAATACCAGTCCACCATCAAATATGGCTGCTGTTACTAAAAGGAGGAAAACATTTACACAACTTTATCTAAAAATATCTGCATAAAAGAATTTGACCAACTTTGACAGAAAACATCCTGGCATAGAGGCCTTTCAATGTCAGATATAGATGAAGATACAAAAAGTAGAGAAACCTTAAAACAGTTGTTTTTATAGCATATGCAATCAACAGCATTGGAAGAAATTTCCACAGAAAGCATTCTATTGACCCAGATTTCTTGGCCAGCTGCTGCTGCATTTGACTGTTAGGGAGATGTCAGTCAGGTTGGTGATCCTAGGTCCACTTGGGCCCATTTTTTTTTTCTTCCTATCTTTACATTTGTTGTACATGGTATACAGGTATATGTGGATGTTAATTAGAAGTACTATAATCATTTTTAGCTCTACTGGTCATAGACCAGAAAAGCCTATGGGATGATGCATCATCCATCCATCTGTTAGGACAAGTTTGTTTTTGCTCCTCCTCCTAAACTACTTGGAAGATTGACACGAAACTTTACACACACATTCATCCCATGGTCTGGTTGGTCCTAAATGAAAATGGTGTTGCTCAGACATCCCGTATGGTCCCCACAGTGGCCATCATGAAAATCTTGTTATTGCTATTCCAGAATGGATGATCATATTAGCATGGGGTTTTACTAAAAGACTTATTATTATGTCGAGTTGGTCCAAAATGAAAATGGTGTTGATCTGAGGTCCAATATGACCGCCACAGTAGCCATCTTGAAAATATTGTTATTGCTACTCCTGAAGAAAGAGTCATATTGTCATGGGAATAATTTTCACCAGAATATTTCTTATGATGTCTAGTTGGTCCTAAATGAAAATGGTGCTGATCTGAGGTCTAATATGGCCACCACAGCAGCCATCTTGAAAAATTGTGTTATCGCTACTCCTTCTGAACAGAAAGTCATGTTGACATGGGGTTTTCACTGGAAGACTTCTTATGATGTCTAGTTGGTCCTCTATTGTAGCTGAAGAATATCAGAGATGGTTTAAACACTGAGCACTTAAAAGAAAGAAATGGTCTGATCTTGATATCCTGAAAATTCTTTTCACCCAATAGAGCATCAGTCCCTTCCATGACTCTTGTTTTGAATAACTCTATTCCAGATTTTTGGAGTGAAAGTCATGATTTTTGCAAAGATCTATCAGAACAGAAATCTGGCAGAATATCATAACTAATTACTTATATATTATGTCCAGAAAGAATGGAATTGTGAAGGGGGTGTATTTAAAGTGGTGATGGATCAAGTATAATGGCACATAGTCAAAGATGTTGGGCATCAATAGTTGGCTTGATCCCATAAAAAGAATTAGTTTTTATAAATTTTCTTACATGACAATCAACTGAAAATTACCATCAGTATTGTAACCCATAATAATGTCTCCGTCTGATAAAATAAGTAGTAGAAGGTGTATAACAAAACAAAGGACCTTATTGATTTTTATGTGTTCCTATCATTTTATGTATCCATATGTTTACTTTTCAGGATTGTATGTTGTTTTGTGATGCCTGTGACAAGGGATATCATATGAACTGTCATGATCCCCCAGTGTCAGAAAAACCAACAGGTAAATCATTTTGTATGGATTGATACCATATATACTTGCTTATAAGTTGAGTTCAACTGCAATCAACATAGACCCAGATCTGCCACCGCATAATGCACTAGCAGATCAAGGTCTGTATTGTTTGTTCAACTGATTACTCCTAACAAACTGGATAGACCCATATCTGCCTGTGCATTATGCAATGGTAGATCCAGATCTTTTAAGTTTGCAGTTGGACTGGACATATAAGTGAATATGTACAGTATTTATTTTGCACAGAATTTAATGTGCATCAGCTGCACAAAAAGTCATGCCAATTTCAACTGTAGCGAGTGTCATTCCATGGTCAGCACAGAATATAAATTTTTGTCATTAACGTGGTGGAACTAGAGAACCCCAAATAAACCAATATGCTTGAAGATGGCCATTTATGCTGGGACATGCAGATCCAGGCTTGAACTTAGGACTAAATATGTGCAGAAGAAAATATGTACTTTCCAGGTCCCAATATGCACATCTGACATCCTTTAAGATCCTTTAACAAAATCTGGACTTGATTTCACCAACAAAAATAAAGTCTGGACCTAATTTTTAAGGTCAGAAATTAAGGTTTCTGAAACTTAATTTGTAATCCTTTGTACCTGAAAAACACAAATTCATTGTCCATTAAAAATATATTGCATAGTTTACAAACTGTTGCATTAAATGTGATAACCTTACTGAAGAAGCAGGCATTACCTCCCCTTGGTAAGTGTGTGGGAAGTGGTATATCAACTGGAACATATAACTTGCTTAAGTGGAGATTTTAGCATAAGTGACTTGCAATAACTATAAAATAAATAGTGATTCTATGGAAATTTTAGAATTGAAACAACTAATGCTATTGTTTTATTCAGTATAGCTATCAATGGCTATAAAAAAAAACCAACACAAAAAAAAACATTAAATGATGAAAATATTGGGAGGAATTACAAAAATACAGTGCATTCCACTGCATTAGAGCAATCCCTGCTTATTAAGGATGTATATATATTTCCTAATCTTTACATAATGTAAGTCACAAAGAACAAATAAGCATATCAAATACCTATTTTGGGTTAAAATTATTGTCAATAACTCTTTGAAAATACACTGTAGTTAACTGAGATGGTAAATATTGCTACATTTGTTTCATCTTGCTTAATTGGTACAAGTTAGAAAAAAAAGAAATTGCTTTCAGTTTTAATTTCTGTAATCTATGGAAGGAGACTACTTATTTTTCAGTGTTCTTCTCTCTATCTCTTGCTCTATCGCAATTTTTTTATATATCTCAAAAGTAAAGTTGTTGTCAAAATTTATGTCTAAATCCTTTTTTATAGTTTAGATGTGTTAGGGATGATTTAATTGCTGTAAATATGCTTGGAATTAAAATTAGAATGAGCAGTACTCACAATGACACACTTCTTGGTCGGACACTATTTATAAATTGCTCAATCAATAATTTCTGTATTTTTTTCCCGCAAGAAATTTAAAAAAAAAAACAATTGTCCCTTTCTGGCTTTTTATCACAAGTTGTGAGCAAAAAAATCCTTTTTATTTGAAATGACTGTTCTATCAATATACTTTGACCGTAATAGATATTTCCTTGTTCTAGAATGGCATTGCACATGACACCAAATTGTGTCCAAGTCAGTGAAGGTAATGCAGTAAGTAATTTTGGACAGTCTAACACTTCACTAATTTAAGTGCTTAATTTTGAGAATTCAGTATGGCAAGTTGCAGTGGAGCAGTGGATTTTTAATTTACACATATTGTTCTACAGAAAGCAATAGAACGTTGCCAATTAAACATTTGACATTTAAGTCTGGAATTCAGTGATCTGATTGGATGAAATTTAAGTCTGACTAAAAATAGACCAATCATGTCTTAAGTCTAGACTTAAACTTGAAGACTTGTTTTTTAAATCAGGCCACTCTGTTATAAACATTTACTCAACATTTCGAGTAACATCTGTTACTCCAGACTGGAAGGTCTTACTTGAAATGTCAAAATGCAGATCTTTGATTGGTCAGAATTTTTTTATGAAGATTTCAGTTTGAATTAAATATTTTTACACAGGGGTCAGGACTTGGTCAGTTCCAAATTATTTGATGCATGTAATTATGGGACATCGACTAACTTCAACTATTCGAATTTCACATGTGAGCTGAACATTCAGTAGTTGCTTGTTCTGGGCCATGTAAAGGACGTGAAGTAAGATGCGAGTTACTGGTGATTTGCAAATGCATATTACTTTCTTATTACTTACCTAAGCTACATGTATATCAGACCTAATATAATAAACATACTTTTGTTTCTGTTGCTTAGTGGATAAATCAAAAGCACACTGGGTGACCAAGGTTTGAAATGTCAGTCTAGTCAGGATAATTGAAAAGTACTATTTATGATCCTGCACACAATCGGCCTTTGCCTGTGAAAGCAAAAGCAAAGGAATGTTATCATAGACCCACCTGGGGCTACCAATACACAAGACAGAACAAGTATGGGATGGCCACGCCAAGATAATGTCTACATTTATTATTTCCCTCAACAATACCTCAGTTACAAACATTTCAAAACATACCCATACCAGAGTGCTCAGTTCATATAAAACATTCAATATGAACATTAAAAACCATATGTCGATCCTTGGTGACAATTTTTAAAAAAATCCCTACCTCCTAGGTCATAACATGGAAACTATTGAGATGTCTGTCCTACAACCATATGTACACATACTGGGCATGAAAAGAAAAATGTATACACACAACTTTAATTGACCCCAGGGTACAATCCTATTCCCACAAACTTAGACCCTGGGTCATAACTTGAAAACTATTAGGATTGCACCCTATAACAAAATATAGACCTATGTGGCATGAAAAGCCAAATGCACAATTCAACTGACATTAAATGACGTTTGCTCCTTACCCTCACGGACCTAACTGGGAAACTCAAATTTAAGTGTGGAAGTCAAAACAGGGAGGCACAGGGATACATGTTTTAGAAACACAAAATTGTAGTCTTACATATGATTTGTAAATTGGCTGAACAAGTACATTAGGTAAATTTTGACTCTATTCAATATAATGCAATGTACCGTATATATTCATGTATAAGTCGAGTCCAGCTGCAAACTACACAGACCCAGATCTGCTGCCACATAATGCAATGGCAGATATGGGTCTGTGCAGTTTGTTAGGAGTAATCAATTGAACAAACAACAAAGATCTTGATCTGCTGGTGCATTATGTGACGGCAGATCAGGGACTATGTTGTTTGCAGTTGGAGTATATCTGGTATTTTACAGTGAATATGTTGTTAATAGGCGAGGGAAAAAACAGCTCGTTGGCACCAAACATTGGTTGCAGAATTCTACCACATCCTAATGTACAGAATTATTCTCAAAATTGAAAGTCATTTTCTTTGTGCAGGCAAGTGGGTGTGTGGAAAGTGTCAACAAGAGGATGCAGCTGGGAGATTTGGGGCCAGATCGAGGAGAGAAAAGGGGCTTCAAGACTCTCAAAATGCAGGTAATTACCGGACAGAGTAATGTCAGATAGTATGATAATACACTGCAGTCATCCTTCACTAGTGTGATAATAATCTGCAGTCATCTTTCACTGGTGTCATAATAATCTTTATTTTATGCTAGTCAGTGAATTACCGGATTTTCCGAGTGAAATAATTGTGATATTTCACTGCAGTGAAAAAATATGATATATTTTCACTGGTCGTCAATAGAGATTGATAACGTTATGAGTAAGAAATTTCAAACCATTTGCAAGACTCTTGCATGGTGTAAAGGTTAAGATGGCTGCACTGCAGCCCGGCAAACCGGGTTCAAATCCAGCAATGGACAATTTTTTTTTTTTTTTATTTTATTTTTATCGGCTGTTTTACCTTGAATTGGGAAGGACCATTATGTAACTACTGATATCTACTGATATTTTATGTGCAAATATACACAAAACAGAGCAGAACATAAATGGTAAACCGCTAACATTATCGTGCGGGATGCAGCAAGAAATCAGCTACTTCAGTGTGTTATACAAATTGCAAGACAATACGCTTGAGCATAAAATAAAAAGAATATTTTCTTGCTCCGAGTGAATAACGGATATATTTCATCTCTTGGGTGAAAAACTTAAGTATTTTCACTCATGGCTTCGCCACTCATGAAAATACAGAGTTTTTCACCCACTCGATGAAATATACTGTAGTATCATTTTTTTCGTGGGGCTCAATTTTCGTGGTTTTGCAAGCAAATACATTTTCGTGGGTACTTAAATTCGTGGTTTGCCTGTCAAAGTGTTTAATTTCGTAGTTTAACCTCTACAAATATCCAAAATAAAGAATAAAAAAGAATCAAACTCTGCCGACGTAAACGGCGGTCACTTAAATGTTTATAACAATACTTTCACATGTATGAGCACAAATCAAAAACCTGACATGTTCAATACTGACACCGTGTTTTTGTCCATGTGAATAACATCAATGGAAGCCAACGCAACCAACAGCACTAAAACAATACTACCGCCTCTATGATCACAAATAACATACATGTCAAGGTCAATCACTTACACCGTGTTTTCGTCTGAGTGCTCAACATCAAAGGAAGCCGACGCAGACTACAACACTAAGTCAATCGGTTATTAAAGTAACCTGTATGATCTCTACCTTAAACCACTATCCATAAAGGGAACAAAACACGTGACCGGCTGACCTTTGCTCAATGCAATCAGCAGACAGTTGCAATATTTGATGTGTCTAAAGTCCATCAATGTGAGAAGATGCTAACTAAATTGAAAGACAGTGGAATCACGCGTTTGTTTTTGCCTGCCTCATGTACAGACCAACTTCAACCACTTGACCTGACAATAAATAAAGAGTACAAAAAATAATTAAAATCACACTTCCACAACTAATATGCTAAACAGGACATGGAGGCCATCGCGAAAAATAGAAAGATGCTACTGGTGACGATCACTGATTGGAACCTCATTAATCAAGCCAATTCGGGAAGAATGGATAATTGCAGCTCACGCTACAATGAGTGAAAGATGTGACCTAATTATCAGTGGTTTGGAGAAAGCTGGACTTGTTTAATTCTGCAATTTGGGGATTAGCTACCTGACAAGCATTTGTGTGTACATTGAGCCTTGTTTGACACGATGTTGATACAGTGTCTTTGTCCGGAAATCAGTGAAGTATAAGCTTTAATACTCTCCTGTAATTAGTGTATATACGTAGTGTTTCATTAATAATAGTGCTTCAAGCAATAGTTCTAGTATTTTACAGGCTTGTTGTTCTTTTGGATTAAAAATGCATGGCTAAAATGAAATGTGGTTTCAGGAGGATTTAAATTGTTCAACAACAGTTGTACTCGAGTGAAGGATCGATTTGAATAAGTATTTAATTTAATTTTCATATACTATTATTTTTTATTATTCTTTCTTTCATTTTCAACATTATTAGTGTTTGAATACCTTGTGGTTTTTCTCGTTTCTCTCTATCCTTACTTATCTCGCATATCAATTTAAGGCAATGAGTGGAAATTACAGCTATCGGATATCTTATCGACATGTGTGCATTGGATCAATATTAAATGCTTTTTAATTCTTTTTTCAAAGGTTTAAAATAAAATAAACACGTGTAAAAGCTAATATTTTATTTCCAAATTACAGAATTGACATTGATTTATGAAATACTAGTAGGTTCCTTAATCTCTAGGAACTACACACGGTACGAAAATGAGCGGGGGGGGGGGCTTCATCATCATATGTGGCTCATTTTTCGTTGGGTATTTAAATTTGTGGTTCGGGGCAACAACGAAAACCACGAAAATTGGTCCACCACGAAAATTGATGATACTACAGTATCCGTTATAGTGTGAAAATAATCTGCAGTCATCTTTCACTAGTGTGATAATCTGCAGTCATCTTTCACTAGTATGATAATAATCTGTAGTCATCCTTCACTAGTATGATAATACTCGGCAGTCATCCTTCACTAGTGTGATAATACTCTGCAGTCATCCATCACTAGTATGATAATACTCTCCAGTCATCCATCACTAGTGTGATAATACTCTCCAGTCATCCTTCACTGAGACAAAGTTTGCTTTAAGTTACGAAACTTCAATTAAATAGAGTAATCCCTCACTTTAGCTTTCATTCTGTCATGTACCTCAGGATATATGGATACATTACAAATTCCACTTTGAACAGGGTCTATTCGGGAATGTGTGATTATAGTACATTCATGCTTACATTCCAAAATATTGTGCCCAAAAAATTACCCAAATGCACAAAAGTGCATATATTATTTGAAAAACCAATCTTATACAGGAGTAGAAAAATTTAGAAAATCTATGTTGTCCCTGTGCAACCAAGTTTGAAAATCTGGTTCCCCAGCAGATTTATATGGTTGCCCAGTAAACTTCTCCAGTTGCACCCAGATTGCTGTAATCTAAATTATTCAACAACTTGTATATATATATATATATATATATATATATATATATATATATATATATATATATATATATATATATATATGTCAAATGTGTCAATAACAGCCACCCATGGGAAAAGGCAAAACTGGCCTTTGTACACAGGTCACCTCTGTACACAGGTTCACCTTTTAAAATTGGTTTTTGAATAAATACCATGCACCAGATATCATTATTATTATTATTATTATTATTATTGTTATTACGTTATTAAAATTGTTTTTTGCGCACTATTAAACAAAATCATAAAATAAACATATATGTTGTTGCCTCCAAAATGTATGTTCTACATAAGATTACTGTATCCTGCTCACTTTAATCCATCCTATAAATTAAATCATCAATGACTTAAAATAATCACTGATCTTAGATTGTTTTGTGCAACATGACAAAACAATAATTTCACTACTGATTGACAGCTCACATGTGATTGTAAAACAGAGGACTGACTCTTTGGTTGGCCAGCTTGTATAAATTAGGCTTGGAAACAGCTGTTCATGCTTTAAAAATAATATCTGGATTAGTCAGTTGTTCAACTTGTCGTGATCAAAAGACAGTTGGTTTTGTGAGAAACCTGTGATGGATAGGGAATCACAGAAGCGGTATATGGCTATTTTTGTGACCCATGAACTGAAACTTCATCAGCATTTTCAGACAAGTTTTAAATATTGAATGACCCCTGACCCTAATGAAAAGTGATGTAACTTGTATCTCTTCTCAAAAATGAACTTTCTTCTTCAGAGATGGCTTCAATTCACAGGTAAATAGATGAAGATATCAAACTATACCTGTCACACTTGCACTAAAGGCAACTTCCATTTCTGCTGCAATAACACAACTACTTTTACCACCATCCAGCAAATGAATTGCTTCGATCCTCTTCCATAATGATAAAAACTGTCTTGCTTTTGAATTTGACATATTGACACCTTTGAGTTGCACTGTCAGCATGACTGAAGGACAGAGTACAAGCGAGATAAGAAATGTTTGCACATCGATTCACAAGAAATTACTTTATGTAATCAATGCCTTCCTCATGAAGCAAAAATTTAGTTTGTATAGACTGAGCAGTCACTGTAGATATGTGCCAGTAACAACTTAAGGCAGGGAGAAACCATTGTTTGGTTAGGAAACACCTGACTCTGGCTCCAGAACACAGAAGTTAGGTGACCGTTATATACAGGACTTTTATATAGGACATTTGCTAGGGGGAAATTAGAATGACCATTGTGAACAGGTGACTGCTGAGTAAAGGTGACCCTTAGGACAGGTTTGCCTATATATATATATATATATATATATTGATGATAAGGTGTATGTTTTAAGACAAAACCTTTGTTTCCTTTACAAATGCATCTATGCTTTTTTTCCCAATGGAACAATCAGCGATTTTCTCCTTTCTTGTATTTGTATTATGCGTATGTATCTGCATATTTGTGTCTGTGTACATGTGTGTGTATGATTACAAAAGTCTTTGTCAGAAGAGAAAACCTCAAATAGAAACACCACAGAAACTATTAAGATTTATTTCCTTGCTGCATTATTATTTGTTATTGTAATTTCATTGGAATAAAATAAACAATACATTTATGAATTGGTCTCTGGTCCTGCATATTACAGTACAATATGAGCCTTCATATTACCGTATATACTCATATATAAGCCAAAACCAACTGCAAACTGCACAGACCCAGATCTGCCATCACATAATGCATCAGCAGATGTGGGTCTATGCAGTTTGTAAGGACTGATCAGTAGAACAAACAACATAGACCCTGATCTGCCAGCGCATTATGCGATGGCAGATCAGGGTCTATGTTGTTTGCATTTGGATCCAGCTTATACTGTGAGTTTAAATGGTAACTATTTGACACTTGAAATTGTGGAAAAAAGAGAGAAAAAATCTACATGAATAATACATGTTCAAGTTCACTTCCCATTAATAGCAGAGATTTTGTGTCTGCTAGCTCAGGAAATGCTCTGTACAATGTACAAAACATATCCATCACTATATTCCACCCATGGGACTGATCCATCCATGAACTCGTATTCTTTGTCATCGAACAATTTGTGTTTTTAGCTCTACTGGTCTTAGACCAGAAAAGCTTATCAGATGGCCTGTTGTCTGTCATCCGTTGTCTGATGCTTGTCTGTCCATTAGCACAAGTTTGTTATTGCTACTCATCAAAATTACTCGGAGGATTGCCATGAAACTTTACACACACATTCATCCCATGGTCTAGTTGGTTGTAAATAAAAATGGTGCTACTCAGACATCCAGTATGGCCACCACAGCACCCTTCTTGAAAATCGTTATCGATACTCCTCCTGAATGGATGGTCGTATCAACATGGGGTTTTCACTAAAAACACTTCTTATAATGTCTAGTTGGTCCTTAATGAAAATGGTGCTGATATGACGTCTAGTATGGCTACCGAAGGGAGCCATCTTGAAAATCTTGTCACTACTCCTGAACAGAAAGTCATATTGACATGAGGTTTTAGCAAAAGACTTCTTATGATATCTATATTGGTTCTGCTTGGACATCCATTATGGTCACCACAGTGGCCATCTTGAAAATCTTGTTATCTCTACTCCTCAATGGAAAGTCATGTTGGCATGGGGTTTTCACAAGAAGACTTCATATCATGTCTAGTTGGTCCTAAATGAAAATGATGCTGACTGGATATCCAATATGAAAATCCACCTGGATTAGCATGGAGTTTTCAATAAAAGACTTTGTATGATGTCTAGTTGGTCTGATATGATCTGACATCCAATATGGCCACCACAGCAGCTATCTTGAAGATCTCGTTATTGCTACTCCTCCTAAATGGAAAGTCATTTCGACATGGGGTTTCCACCAGAAGACTAATTATGATATCAAGTTGGTCCTGAATGAAAATGGTACCAGTCTGACCTCAGGTATGGCTGCCATAGTGAACCTATTGAAAATCTTGTCACTAATTCTCCTGAATGGATGGTCATATCAACATGAAGTTTTCATTTAGTTTTCTATTGGTGTCTGCTTTGCTAATCTTACATCCAATATGGCTGCCACAGTGGTTAATTTGAAAATCTTATCACCCAAGGACATCAGAGATGGTTTCAACAACACTTAGCAGTTAAAAAGAAGAAATGGTCTTATCTTGAATTCCTGGAAATTCTCTTTGGACAGTAGAGCATCAGACCCTTTGAGGGACTCTTGTTTTATGGTATTTTATCATCTCCTGTCAGCTTCCCAGCAGTTGGGCCACAACTGACCCAAACTGGTCTTTATTTTATGTTTATCTGAGTTTACACCTTTATGGTTCATGATATCAATAATCTGACACTATTAATCCAGTTTCTAGAGAAGAACTATTGTACTACTTCCAGCATCAGCATTAGTATTCGCATAAATAATATAAAAGCATATACATTTTCAGTCTTAATAAATCTCTAACATTCATTCATGCTAGGTTTTAGGCAACAGTTCGGAGTGGGTTTCATAGTATCTACCCTCTGGTGGTAGGGGTAGCTTTGTTCATATAAGTACATTAGTGTGACCCTTATTTCATGCTTCATTGACTGGTTAAATTTTGTGCTTTACATTTATTTCTCAACTTCAGTTCATGCTATAATCATAAAACTAGATGATTGTATGCACCTCTGTTTGTACAACACCCTTGCAACAAAAGAAGGTCACTGTGACCTACATTTCACATTTTACTGATTTAGGTTCTGTTTTGGGGTTTAGCTCGTGACCAAAGGTTTTTTACACTCTGCATATATACTGTTATACCTGGAATCATGAACATGGTGAGGGGATGCATATTGACAAGTACTATACCCTAATTAGTGTAATTACTGATGCCTGAACTATTCTTCTACTACAAGCTGTCACTCCAAGGTTACTCAAAGCCCGTGATTTTCACCCAGTAAAATTTGCCTTCTAGAGGTAGACAATGATAATAGCTTGTTAAGCAGATTTTGAAGAAGAATGACTTAAAAACAAAAATAATACAAAAACCACATTAATTTCTAGTTTTTATCAACTCATTTTATTACCTTTACTGTGGTATCATAGAAAAGAATATTCTTGTTTATTGTTTTATGCCTTGTGTGGTAGGTAGGTAGGGTAAAAAAGGGATGGACATCAACAGTGTGAGGGGTGGCAGGTTAAGTGGTTAAATACTCGTTCAGTAATTGGGTTGGTAATAATTGTCAATAAACAGCTTTTCTAATGAAGTTCTTCACTTTTCTGTATAAATTTCCTTTATTTTCAATATATCCAATCTCTGAAAGATTGCTTAAAACATTACTTACTCAAAGTGGTTTCAACACACATCACACGTGTACCAGCGAAAACATTGTATATTACATCACTGCTTCTTACATGTGAATGTGGATACATGCTAGTGTTACTGTAGATTAAGAATAAAACAAGATTCTTTATTTCAAAAAAGAGTGACAGTTATTTAGAGAAACAACAGTGTTGAAACTCAGTTCTTGAAGAAAAAAATTATATTAGTAAAATACTGATCCTGTGATTCCATTGAAATTTATAGTGAAATTTCTGCCCATCATTGAGCAAACCCCTGAGTGCCAATTCAGGAGTTTAGGTTCACTATAAACTTTGGAACTCACTTCTCCTTAATGAATCCTATGCACCTAGTATGGCTTTGACTTGGTTCCTTTGCTATTGTTAACATATTTGTGATTGAGTATGATAAACTACTGATCAGTGTTAGATACTTTAATTATGTTACATGTACTTAGTGTTCTCAGTGTTCAATTAGTCAATTGAAATGAGTTGACTTAACAAACGACCATGACCACTAGCTCTTATGTAGGTAGGATTTACAAGACTTTTAGCTTTTTTTTATTCTCTAGTAATTGATTTGATGCAAACAGCTAATTAATGTGAGAATACAATACAGATCAACTTTTAATTGATTGTAACAATGCAACCAACACTTCAGCAAGTCGGAGATCAAAACACAGTTCTCATGGAAATGCTTGCAGGCATCGCTGTGGTGCTTGATTGACACTGTTCATGTTTAAAAATGCATGAGGGCATATTGCATAATGATTACACTGAAACTGAATTAAAAGATGAAACTAAAACATGAATTTCAGTTGACAAAACTTATTTAACTGGTATTTATTTTTTAACGTGTTGCCACCAGTAGGCATTTCTAACATTTTAATTAATAGAAATTTCATCATATATTGTTATATACAGTGTACTGAGAATCTTTCTTATGCAGAAAATGTAACAAAATATACTTCTTTTTAAAAGTTGCGAATTTCATAATGTTGATTCAAATTTCTGGGCAATAAACACCATTTTCGACTCTAAAATGAGCGATAAATCAAGGTTTCAGTTACCAATTTTGAATTTGATTTTATTCATGTTTAACAAAAAAGGGCCTATTTTTTGGCATTTTCTCTAAGAAAAAATGGGATCCCCAGCTGACTCCATGTTATAAGCGGGTCAGCAAGTTACCCAGGTGCTATAGAGAGATCTATGGAGTGGGGGAATTTCCAAACTAAATTTTCTGTTCAAGAATAGACTCAGCTTGAACCACCGAAGCACAGGTATAAATATAGAATTCAACAGTATCAAAATGCCCCAGTATAAGAAAATATTCGCATGGACTTAACATTGTTCATTATAGTAAGGGACTACTGTTATGATATATCACCATGGTTTATTACAGAAAATGGCAGGCATATCAATTTCTATAGGCCAGTTTGAGACACGATAATTAAGGACTCTGTTTCTCAGTCCTTACAACCATATAATCCTGTTATGATGCAGTTCCAACTGCAGAGAGCAAAGATCCAGATCTTCTGAAGCATGATGTACCAGCAGATCAGGATTGAAGCTATGTGCTTGGAATCTAAGTAAAACAGTGTAGACACTAATTTGCTGGTGTATAATGCAATTGCAGATTAGGTTTACCCTGTTTGCAGTTGGGTGCATTACATACACAAACTAATAAGGTGATAAAGGTGTTTTTCTATTACAGTGGTCACTCACTGTAATGCTGTTTAGGGAACCATAAAAAAGTACTGTCAGTTATATATGTGAGGTCGCCTTATATTGGGGTATATTATATGGAAAAATATAATTTAACCAGTATAATGGGAACCATGGATATATCTGTGTTATATTGGGGACCGTGTTGTACTGAGGTGCTTTATGTGACTGTATCTTTGTTATATTTGGGACCATGTTGTACTGAGGTGCTTTATGTGACTATATCTGTGTTATATTGGGGACCATGTTGTACTGAGGTGCCTTATAGTGAGTAGCTACTGTATAAACAGCCGTACTTGTAGAATTTATTTTATTTTCAAACATAAAAAGAAATGCTGCCATGAGATTTAATTCCTTATTTTTGTTGTGTGTCATGATTTTTTCTCTGGCTTATTTAGCAATTGCAGATCAGGGTCTGCAATTTTTGTATTTAACATTATGAAAATTATACAAATTAAAGCAAATATGGTCTTGCCAATTCTTTTACATTTCAGACACTGCTGGAGCTTCCTGTCTGCCTACTCCCAGTGCTTCACCACTATCTTTTGAAATGGAAGAGTAAGCAACATATTTTTTTTATGCAGTGTATTTTCTTATTATCCCTGCACTTTAAAAGAAACCTTAGGATATTTTGATACAGCCCATCCATATAAATACCTATGGTAGGTCAGGTGTACATATGTACTTGTGCAATGCTCTTGAATCCCCCACCACACCCCACACACCATTAAAGCTAGACACATAAAACTTGGGTCAGTGTTAGTCAGATAGGTGTAAATATTTGCTTTAATTTTTGGAATTTTGATTATGCTCCTGGAAGTGTGACTAGGATGGGAAGGGTGATTGACATAAATTCCAAATAACTCCAGAATTGTATTTTGTACATGCCTGAAAATTGGCATGTGTGATCAATGACCCAGGTGTCAACATATGTCAAACTTGCATCCCCTAGGTCAGCGGTTCCCAACCTCAGGTTGCAACCCAAATCAGGTTTGTGGGGGTCCTCAGTAGGGTCGCGAAGGGTCATCAGAACAAATTTTTTTTGCTTTTTTATGCTGAAAAGTGCCCTGAGGGTCAGGAGGTCCTGTTGTTGGCCAATTTAGGGTTGCAGCAAAAAAGATTGGGAACCACTGCCCTAGGTGATCACCCAAGGTCTTTCAATACACAGAGAGGTTTGCCCCTTGGTCATAACATAGAAACTTTTGAGATCCCCACCCTGTAACCATATATACACTTACTGGGCTGGACATGACAAGATAAATTTATACATGCAACTGACCTTGGCCCTGGGGCCTATCCTTACTCTCTAAGGGAATTAACCCCTAGACCATAGCTTGAAAACTATTTAGATCCCCAATTACAACTATGTAATATATTCTTACTGGACGTGAAAAGATGAATGCACATACACAAATTAAATTTGCCCTTGAGGCAGTTTGACCTACCCAAGTAGTACAGATTTGCCCCTGGTGCAGTTTGACCTACCCAACAGGTTGAGGTCATAATGGTGAATTGCAAGAATAAGTTTTTACAAACATAGAATTCTAGTTTTTGTATGAATTAAAAGTGTATTTCACATTGGGTGTAGTATAGGGTCTCATTTGACAACTGCTAAGTTACAAGTTCAATGAAATTCCTCAACACCAACCTTTGTTGAAGCAAAATCCACATGAAACTGAACTTTGGTTTCTAATCCCAAACTTTCAGTTCTTTCAATAAAATTAGCTTTGTAAACCGTGCACTCCTGAATACCAAAAGTTTGATTTAGCCGTTCAGAGTGTTCTGTCTTGAGAGGTATCACTGTACAGGAAAAAGTGTATATAACCTACATGTAAAATTGTATATAACCTACAGGTAAAATTGTATATAACCTACAGGTAAAATTGTATATAACCTACAGGTACAATTGTATATAACCTACAGGTACAATTGTATATAACCTACAGGTAAAATTGTATATAACCTACAGGTACAATTGTATATAACCTTCAGGTACAATCGTATATAACCTACAGGTAAAATTGTATATAACCTACAGGTACAATTGTATATAACCTACAGGTACAGTTGTATATAACCTAAAGGTAAAATTGTATATAACCTACAGGTTCAATTGTATATAAAAACATATTTAAGGCATAAGATAAATGTGTTCTCATTTGTATTTTACTTATTGTACTTTATCTATAATTTGTTGTAAGACAACATAGGTACCGTATATACTCTTGTATAGGCCTGGTCCTAATGCAAACAACGTAGACCCTGATCTGCCGTCGCATAATGCGCTGGCAGATCAGGGTCTAAGTTTGTTCTACTGATTAGTCCTTACAAACTGCATAGACTCAAATCTGCCGGTGCATTATGCGACGGCAGATCTGGGTCAATGCAGTTTGCAGTTGGTTTAGGATTATATGCGAGTATATACGGAATATTGTACTCCTCATGACCTTTCATCAATCTCTTCAACTGTCTGTCTTTTCATCTGGCACTCTATAGTGCAACTTGTCTGGGAACTTTTTTTGAATTACCATGAAACTCAATAAATATTATGATCATCGCCTGTAGATGTACATATCAACAAGTCACTTTGCTCCTGCAACTTTTAACTCAACTGGTCATAGACCAGAAGAGCTTCTGTTGTTCGTCATCCTTTGTCTGTCTGTGTGTTGGCACATTGTTATTGCTATTCTTTCTAAACTAGTTGGAGGTTTGCCATGAAACTTTAAATGAACATTCAGTCTTAAATGAAATTGGTCCCACTTAGAGATCCACAGTGGCCACCTTGAATATCATGTTATCACTACTCCTCCTGGATGGATGGTCATATTGACATGGGATTTTCACCAAAAGACTTCTTATGATGTCTAGTTGGACCTAAATAAAAATAGTACTGATATGATGTCAAATATGACCACCACTGTAGCCATCTTGAAAATCTTTTTCTTGCTATTCCTCCAAAATCAAAAGTCATATTGACATGGGTTTTTAACCAAACGACTTTTCATGGTGTCTGGTTGGTCCTAAATAAAAATGGTGCTGATCTGACCCCCAATATGACCACCATGGCAACCATCTTGACAATCTTATTATCGCTACTACTTCTGTATAAATGGTCATATTGACATGGGGTTTTCACTAGAAGACTTCTTATGATGTCGACTTCATCCTAAGTGAAAATGGTTCAGATCTGATATTCAATATGGCCACCATGGTGGCCATCTTGAAAATCTTATTGTTGCTACTCCTTCAGAATGGATGATAATATCGACATGGGGTTTTCACCAATAGATTTTCTATGATATTTAGTTGGTCCAAAATGAAAATGGTGTAGATATTACATTCAATATAGCCTTTATGGTGTCCATCTTGAAAATCTTGTGATTGTTTCACCTCCTGAATGGATGGTCATATCGACATTGGTGGGTGTATATATACCTGAGCGAATTGCTCACCATTCCTCTAGTTTAGCAATGTGGCCTCTTTTCAAAAGAGAAACATGTGGCCTTATTTTGTAAAATAGTATCAAGATTGTATTCTTGTCAGTGCCTTGTGTAGGTTTGAATATATTAATTTATGCCTTGTGTGTTTGGAAACATGTAAATTGTCTGAGATTGTGACAGTTAATACTTTAAATCAAAGATGTCATTTTTGGTTACAAATGGAAGAAATATTGGAATTGGCAAGAGCCAGCAGTCACAGTTTGTGTTATGGTAACTAAACTTTACTTAATATAGGTTAAATCTTTTGTACAACAAGTTCGGACAACTTGTACCTATTAGCAGTCTTGATGGTCATGTGGTAGCATGAGATCATGTTTGGGGTGGAAGAAGCTGGAGAGCCCAGAAAAAAACACCAACATTTGGACAACTACAGTGGTCCCTCATTATAAAGCACCCTTATATAATGCCATCATAAATATAATACTGATATGTTCATGGATCCCATGATACTGGTTAAAACATTTTTCTATCAAATGTACATCAGTGTAAGGCAACCTTGCCTGTATCACATCACTTTTTGTATGGTTCTTTTGAAATGTTGTAGTGAGGGACTTTAAAATGCATGCCCAACCACAAACAGAATTGACTCAAATCTGCTGGTGTATGATCAATGACCCACAGATCAGGATCTATGCTGTTGCCATGAAATCACAAGCAGAATGAACAGTGTAGACTTTTATGTGCAGGCATATTATGCGATGGACAATTTGAGTCAATGGTCTTTGCAATTGTGTGCACATATACATGTATAAATCTGGTATTTACCCTTACATGTGGGAACTGCAGTAGCTCACTTGGTAGAGTGTCAGACTCATAATCCAAAGGTTCTGGGTTCAATACCTGCCAAGGCCAGCCTGGATCAGCTGCCTTGGTTTGTTCTTGGGAGAAGCACTGAGCTCCCATTTCCTTTTCATGATATATCCAATAATGTGTTGAAAAGGCTGTTAAAATTACCCAACCAACCAATCAAAAATAAACCCTTACAGTCATGTTCTTGCACTGGAGATGGCACAGTTACTGCAGTAGTGTAAAGTGACTTTATAACCCTTGCCCTATCCATACCCATTCATATTCTCCATTTTTAATAATTTCACTAGTGTTTACTCTTTTTCCAATAATGCCATAGACATGATATTGTTCAGTACACAAGCATTGTTGCTACATGGTACAGTTTCCTAAAATATTAGTATCTGCTCTACCCTTTCCAGGAAAGAGAGTAAAGTGAAGGCCATTTTGCATCAATCCTTGTCTCGTCTTAACTCACTGAAGGCTCAAAACAATGATTACCCAGATGCATCAGGGTGGACTATAGCAGATGTGACCGCCTTCCTTAAGGAACTAGGCTTTGAGGAACAGGCTCAAGCCTTTAAAGACCAGGTAAATAAAATTACAGAAAATGCAATAGAGATACATGTACACTACAGATCTGTCATTGTATGAAATGAAATCACAAGTGGAACTAGCAGTGTAGACCCATATCTGCCTCCAGTGAATTATGGGATGGCAGATCTGCTTCTAGTGAATTATGTGATTACATATCTGCCTCCAGTGAATTATGTGCTGGTAGATATGCCTCCAGTGAATTATGTGATGGCAGATCTGCCTCCAGTGAATTTTGTGATTTCATATCTGCCTCCAGTGAATTATGTGATGGCAGATCTGCCTCCAATGAATTATGTGATTTGGGTCTTTTCTTTTTTCAGTTTTGGTATATATTATACATGGGTAAGATGGTACACAGTGAAGTGTCTAGAGAGAACAGTCTGGTAAGGGGACAGTCGTGTCCTATAAAAGACAGATTTTTACGATTTGGTCCAGTCCGTGCATCTAGCCACCCATCGCAAGCTTATTACCAAGATTGCGCAAAAACCACATGATGTAGGCAAATTTAATTAGGATGGCATATTTCAATGCATATATTCTGATTAGATTTTCAGTCTATTACAGTACTGGTTCAATTTATTACATTTTTTAAAACTTATTGGACTTTTTTTCGTGAACAAAAACCTTGTTTTGCATGATTAAACAAAAACACTATAGGGAGGCAAATGAAATTGTATAGCCATATTTGTTTTCATATGAAGATTTTCAGGCCATTACAGCAATGTTACATTTTTTTTTACACATTTTGTAACTTTTTGGACTTTTTTGGACACAAACCTTGCTTACAAAATTAAGCAAAAACCACTTAAGGTAGACAAACGAATTATTGTAGGCTTATGTGTATTTATATGCAGATGGCCTGCTTAGATTTTCAGGCCATTACAGCAAATTAAAAAAAAATTTAATACATATTTTTGAACTTTTTTTATTGGAAATCTTGTTACCAAGATTAAATATAACCAGATAAATGAAAGGACTGGGTTCACTTTTGACTAAAATTGGCCCTATATCAGATTTTAATACTTTTCAAAATGTATCTACTATATTGGTATTTCATATAACAGTTTTTTTTTTCAACACGGGTATTAGTTTTTACTGTGTTTTTAATGCGAAATGATGATGACATCAAATATAGTGGAAAAGCTCCTACGACATGCGTCAACATTCCATATACTAGTAACGTGTTTTGTTTGTGTACTACAGTGTATGCATAGATGTGTAAGAGGATGAAGTTCACATTCCCTATTTCTGTAAGTATTGATGTGTATTTACCAAAACTGATACATGTGCTTATTAGATTCGTTAAAAAAATAATCTTCAGTGCAACAAATTTTTTTTATTCTTTACAAGGTAGTTAGCAATAGATGCTGACAATCCTCAGTTGTATCATTATAAATAATTTTCTTGATGAAAGTATTCAATTTATTCCAAAGATTTCTAAAGTATTGCTATTATTAGATTAGGTCAGAAATAGCTATTGCTATTATAAAACAAGGTTCCTGCTGAATTCCGTCTTACCTTTTTCAAAGTTATGGGCTTCTCCACAAAAAAACTAAGACACTGTGTTGACACTGCCACTGCCCCTGACATCAACATCGCAAAAACTATTGTTTATTCACATTTGTTTAAAGACCAAAGCCTCACTATGAAAGGGAGCATGTTGCCCCTTTTCTCCAGTCTGTCGTTGATAAAACATGCTCCTTATCATGATCTGATTGGCTGTAGGACTTTGGAAACTACTCGAAAGTGGTTGGCATGTGAATCTTAACACTTAATTAACTACTTGTCAGTGTTAATTGGATATAGAGGATGATTGACGAATCACTAGAACCAAGACAACCCTGTCTATTCATTAGTATAGCATTTTCTGTAAAACCGTTAGACTTTTTTTTTTCTTCTGATATTTTTGTCACTTTATAAGAGGCATAAGTTTGGTTGGTAGTGAAAATTTCTCACAATTTGGATGAAAAATGATTGCTATATCAGTACACTGAATTTATACATGATTGTGCAACCTGCCCAGGTGTCTGACTATTAGTGCAGTAAGACATCCTCTTACTTAGACAAGCTTCACACAACAGGTGTCATTATGTAATGGATCAACATTGCCTGGGATGAGATTATCTAGGGCTAATTAGAATTTAAAATAAACAGTGGACCGACTGCTGTTGATAGGTGAAATTTGGCAATGCATCAGAAATTAGCCTAGGTACTATTCAGTACACCAAGAGATTGACCACTAGGTGTTTTCTTATTTGCACCTCATTTGTTAATGATAGTTTTATTTATTTATTCTTTGCATTTTATGGCACAGCAACTCTTTGAAGATTATATCATGCTGATGCAATTAGAGTAAAGTGCTATGCACTGTATTTGATCCGATGGCGGGAATCGAACTTACACTGTTCCACTTGATAAAAATAGGTAGCTAATATCCACCCGCTTGACCAATGATAATTAATATGTAGCATATACTACCTACCCCTTTCTAGTGACAACTTTGGTCTACAACTTTGGTCTTTAAGAATTGGTCACATCAAACACTCGATTTCTTTTATCTTTATTAATGCTGTAATTTTTTGTTGTTAGTATTACCTGAAAGTAAGGTCAAATATTTCCGTGTACCTTCAGTTGTGTGTGTCTGTATTTTGTGTGTGTGTGTGATTTGTCAGTCATGGGTCAAACAACATTTAGCCATTTTTTAGCCTACTCAAAGTATTTATGATTGAAAAGTTCTGGTAAAAAGTATGTTTTATTTGTAGATTTCTTCCCCACTCAATTTTTCATGAAAAATACTTGTGCTTATATATACAGTAAATGTAGCAACTAGCATTAGTACAGTTAGTATATTGAAGCTGATGCAGCTTCCTTTGAAAGAACAAACCTAGGTCAAATATAGAGTGTCAACCCACTGATTGACAGGTTGCCCTTGTTCAAAGACTTGTGTGTACTGTTAACGCTATTCCCACCATGTACATGTATCAGATGTGCATGAGTTTTTGATCCTTGATTTTGTTTTCCCAAATGTAAGCTTATCATTCCTTGAGAAATTTGAACCAACTGAAGATGTTAAATGGATTAGTGACCATCATGTTGGTCCATTATCACTTCCAGGATTAATATAACTGACTTTAAAGGTTGAACTGTCTCTGGTAACCTGTAAACACTGTCATCTAAAAAAATAGATATTTAATGAAGGTCTGGTATGTGTCATTTATGACTAACTATGACTTTTACTTGTGACCACAGTTCACAATGCATTCTTTCATATGGATTTTTGTAGATTGTTCCATATAATGTAAAGTTTTGGGGCCTTTTGTATTTTTGAATTTCTTTTTTGCGTACTCTAGTTTATGATGATCCTATCTGATGGATGTAACTAGTGTTTGAAAGTTGCATTTTCTTTCTCCCATTTTAAAAAGTATTTAGGGAGAGCATTTTCACGATTTTGATCCTCAAACTGTTATCAACTAGTGTACACAGATAAAAATCTTTAAATATGGGACAAAGTTGATGCACTAAAAAAATTCAAGGTAGAATCAGTTTTCGATTAAACTTTTAGTTGACTGCAAATAGTTGATCATCGACATCAGTAAAGGGAGGGGGCTTTTAAGACTGAAAATTTACCTCAGACATTTACCCCAAATATTAATTTTCAAAGTGACTTGGGCAGTTATTAGGTTGGATGTAGTACATGTATTTCAGATAAAGATCTTCCCAGAAGCAGATATCATATAGTTGATTCTCATACTAGACTACTGGAGAAAAAGAAAAAAGTGTCTGATTGATTTTCCACAGTAAAATATGCATTTCTAATAGAGAATTAAAATCGTCAAACCTGGATATTTATTTTTTTATTTAACAGGCTGGCTATTTTTAGCTAAATCAAAGAAAATCACCACCGGTGTAGCATATTAATGAAAATTGCAAAAAAATATGTAAGTTATTATTATTTATTAACCATATGAAGATTAGATATCCATACTCGATTGTTCTTTTTCGGTTTAATTTTATAAATTTCCATATTTTTTGTGATTTTAAAATTATTTTCTGAAAATCCATGAAAAACAGTTACATCTGTTTTAATATAGAGCACATTTACGAACCAACTTAGTTTTTTCACATTATGTCATTATTAGTCTCAACTACCATCTGACAAAATATCACAGTGGGCGATGCATGCAGTCTGTGTTAAGTATCCAGAAACAGCATATTTCATATGAAAAATGCATTTTTCAGCATTAAACTACCATTTTATCATGTGACATGACAAAAGTACGTTTATATGATGTCATAGGGTTCCCATTTTAACTCTTACTGGTATCATAACATTTTATGACAGAGATAAAACTATCCATGAATTTTTTTTTTTTATAAGATTTTAGGGCCATTTAGAGGGTAAAGTGAACCTAGTCCTCTGATATGCATGTTTGTATACATATGCAGATGACATGATTAGATTTTCATTGAATTTGAACAATATTTCAATATTTTTTTATTTTTTGGTCTGAAACGTTTTACCATATATACTCGCGCATACTGGTAAGCTGATACCAACTGCAAACTGCATAGACCTAGATCTGCCGTCTCATAATGTGCCAGCAGATCTGGGTCTATGCAGTTTGTACGGACTAATCAGTAGAACAAACAACACAGACCGTGATCAGGGTCTATTTTGTTTGCATTTGGACCCAGCTTATACGCGAGTATATATTTTAGTTAGGGCATATGTGTTTTACAAACACAAATCAAGTCTTCTATTGCTCTTGGTATAGACACTTGTATAAGAGCATCAGTGTAAATTAATAATAATTAGTCGACAGATTTCCTGGTACAGAGACATCTTTGTTAAACTTATTTTTTTGGCAAGCGTGACAAGATCTATTTTTCACCAGCAGCAATGTTGTTTAGATTGTGGTTAAATATTCCCATTGAATTTGGGCTCAACAAGCGGGCCCTGGACTTATTAATAAAAATGAAATCCCCCAATTTTGTTTTCAAACAGACAAACAGACAAATGTGGGAAAGCAGTCTTTAACAGTCTTCTGTGAGAAAGTTTACATTTGTCATTTTGTGACATGGTAGTGTCCCTTATATGCAATTATAATGGGTGTATAGGAAAAATATGAGTGTCCACATCACAAAGGCATCCTTTATATCAATTATATATATATGGTTTTAATATGTAATTCCCAAAATGTACTTAAAAGCCAGGTTTCCTTTGTATGGAGCTGTCCTATAAGGCAGAGTTTACTTAAATCAGCCAATAACAGATTTTTTTCAGCCAGATTCAGGTGGGTGGGTGGGTGGGTGGGTAGGTGTCCAATTTAAGTTGACTTGAGTTTTAGTAAACAGATTTCAATGCAGCTTGGTACATATATTCCCCTTAGCCAAAAAAGAATCCTGTTGATATTGGAATCAAGGTCACTGCTGCTAAAAATGTATTCTGCCCTTTGCATTTCATTTCCAGATGAAAACTTAAGTTCTAGATAAAAGAATTCAATGACATGTAGCATATTTGTTCCCTGTAGCTGCAGAAAGAAATCTGCTGATTCGAGGTCAGTAGCTCCAAGGGCAAGGTCACAGTTGCTAAAAATAGATCTTGCCAATGCATTTCATTTCCAGTTTATAACTTAAGTTCTAGATAACAGAATTTAATGACATTTTGTACATTTGTTACCCATAACAACAAACCTTATGATGTCAGGTTATCATGTGCCATTTGTAGAACTCATTTGCCCAAGGTATTTGACCTGTTCAAAAGGACATCATATCATTGTGTTACTGATGTCATAATAAAGTCACAGGTGCAGAAAATTGTAAGCAATGTTTTGTCCACTGATGTTTATGCAAAAAATGTCTGTAGAGCATAGTATTGAAAAAGTAATCATACCAAATTAAAACCATCAGTTAGCATAGGATGCACATGATCTATTACTGCCTTTACATAAAGAACTTTTCACCTGTAACTACATCATTAGAAAACACTATGAAGCTAAACTTGCCCCTATAAGGCAATGTGAAATTTTAGTGTGATGACTTGGAAACAATGGTCGTGTAATTTAGGAATTTGGAGAAGAAAAATATGGACACAATTTCCAGGCAGATATTCCTTCTAGATAATAATGCCCATCTTTGTACAAGTATGAAACTGGAAGGAAGTTGAGGATGACAGATGGCTTAGGCTTTCAGGCAGTTATTATTTATATGCATTGCAGTTAAAAGATAGTTTCTTATGTTTTCTTTCCATATACATACATGTGTTTAAATGAATTGTGTAAATCTAAACTATTAAAGAAAATACAATCCACACTACTAATTTGCATAATGTTTCTTCCAAGTAAAAATATGCAGTTAAGCAAGTTATGGAAATGAATTGAAATAGACTAAAGGAATAAATAACTCTTCCTTAGAAAGACAAGATGGCATTTGATAATTGATATGTAGAGTTACAATATATAATGCACAATCTCAGCATAAATTAAACCTAAGTAGAGTAAAGGATGTGATCAAGTTTGATCATGTATTACATTTTAAATCTATTAATTGATTGAATATAAAATACATGAAATACACAAATAGTAGGCAAAGAAACTTTGTACAGCATGTTTAAGACTTAATTTGACACATACTGCATGATGTTTAAACAAGGAATAAACATCATAGTGCACCAGAAGTTAACTTCCTAGTGAACAATAGTGCACCAGGTAGTGAACTTCAAGTTAACTCCATTTGATCTGTATGAACAAGGCATTGGCAGGTCTTGAAAATTCCACTCATCTGCTTGTATTTACAAGTGGAAGGTGAGGAAGGGTAAGTGACTTTTTCAACCAACCAGACTAGTGCAATTTTAAGTCAGTTATCAATAAAAATTGGGAAAAAACATGTTTTTTGTAACTTATGGTGATTCATCCTTTTTTTCAGAAGTTGTGTCAGTTGACATAACATAAAGTGTATCCACTTCTAATGAATCTCTATCAGCCAGATGCATAGTAATCAAATATTAAAACCTAATCATTTGATGTTGTTTAACGCAAATTAGTTTTACATATTAAGCATCTCATACACAAGGAAAACTCCATCATTTCCTGCATTTAGAGCAGAAGTGTTTTGAATTTAGTGACTGGTTACTAGCAACTTTGCATTTAGTGCAATCCATCTAGAAATAGAGCTAAGGTACTGGAGAATATGGACTGGTTTGCAAATGGGGTTATTTCTATCAGTTGTAATGGTCAATTTGCACATGGATTCTAGGGCTGGGATGATATATGTACGAGGCAGTACGATACATATCACGATACAGGTGTTGCGATACAATACGTATCATATTATTTCATACATTTCAAAGCAAGTGTTTAGTCATGCAGAATCGTGTACTTTTCATGGTATTGTTTGTAAATGTGTGCCATTATATTAAAATAGATTTTTTTAAAATATTGTAAAAATTAATGAATAAAGCAGAAATACATAACATTTTAATATCTGTAATAACCTACCTGTTGTTATTGCATGGCTGTACTTTTCCAGGGGTGAAATACCCCGACCAAGTGACGAAAATTCGTCCTCCCAATTACTGAGAACCAGAAAGTTCCAGAACACTGGACCATATAGTGTGCACGCTCTGACATGCACCATGGGCTTCATTCTTTTCTTGGTCGTAATGTCGGATTGTTCATGTTGCTTCATGTGAAGAAGATAGCCAGCCGCCTCGTGGGTTCAGCGAGCGAATTACTAAATTTTTCTTGTGCTATATTCTTCTAAGACGTAGGATTATACCGTGGTCGAGTTTTTATCAACGGTGGAGTTTAGCTCTCTTGCGAGTTTTTAGACTTTTGTTATGTACACATGGTGTATGCCTTGACAATTATTGTGTCCTTTTTACCCTTTACATTGTGTTAGTTGTTCAATTGGTGTGTGTGTTTTCTAGTAAGTTGTTGGTTATTTTTATGTTAATTTTCCCTACCCTTGCATTATTGCAGTTTTGCAAGGTCTGTGAAGAGTGAGGCAATAATCAAGCACATCACATTATATTGTGTGGAGCAATTTAATATTGTATATATAGGTTTTCTCGTCGGAAATTATGTGGTATCTGAGGTACACCATGTTTATAAAAGTGCTGTCATGTCTCAACTTTGACCTTACCTTTTTATAAAAAAAAAAGGGGCTTGCCCATTTTTCAAATTTTTGCCTCACATATAATTATTTCACTGTATTTATATAGTGAATTGTGCTTTTTCATATCATGGTAGCAGGTCGCACACCAATTCATACTATTATATTTACATGGCCAGTTATCGAACATAGGCTGCATTTTTTATTTCGGAGAGCCTTCTGTATAATTTAGCAATCGTAACCCCAGGTTCTTTGCTAATTTCAGTAGGTCCCTTGCTCGCTTTAGCCAGGTTGACCTGTTACCTTGTTTCTTGTTGCTATCCAGGGAACTGAGTAGTTTCCCCTTATACTTTTTTATTATGCCCTAGTCCGGTGTCTTATTGCTGAACCCTTATTTTAGTGTTGCTTAATTAGTGTATGCTTTCCTTGTATTCAAACAAATAATTTGTTTGCATCATATTTCTTTTGTTTTAGCATACATTGGTATATATATATATATATATATATATATATATATATATATATAATAAAAATATAAAAAATTTTAAAAAATCTTTCAGGAACAATGTCTCGTCAAACTGTTGGGAGGTGTGGCCACCACAAAGCGCTTTGGGACCTCCCCCCACCTGTTTGTTTTGCACTCGTTGTGAAAGGACAGATGGCTGTCCTTTTTGCAGTCTTTGGCCAGATGAGACATGGGATCTGGCTGAAAGTTGAAGGACTTACAAGGGGAGGAAGAAGGTTTCTTCTTCTTCTTCTGGGTTCTTATTCTGAGTTTTCTGGCTTCTCTTTGTCTCGGTCCCTAGGGTCTCAGACAAAGGTCGCTCAAGTCTCTCTGGAGACTTCCAGTGTCAATGGTAGGCCCCCTCCCAAAGGAGGAAATAAAGGAGAGGGAGGAGCAGCACCGCACCATTCCGTGAGGGCTGAGAGTGAGTCGCATCCTTCTGAGAGGAAGGATCAGCACCCTCTCATTGCCACTAGGACAGAGACTGAATTGCATCCCCCCCTTGGGGGTGGGGGGAACAGCACCTTCTCTTGTCCACTAGGGCAGAGGAAGAGTCGTGCCAACCCAAGAGGAGGGAACAACATCCTCTGCTAACCCACAGCTTGGTTAGGGCTGGTAGTGAGTCGTGCCCCCCATAAGGGGGGAGCGGGACCGTTCCAGTCCCCGGGGCCCATTGTTGGTGACAGGATCAAGTTCCCGGGAGAGGGGAGAGCTCAGCTCTAAGTCCATCAGGTCTTGGGCAGGGTCTTCCTATATTTCTGATTCACCTAACGACTCCTTACCGGGCACTAGGCACAGGTCTTTGTACAGTATGGAGACAGAAGTCAGGACGATTCCCCCCTCTCTCCAGTTTACTGTTTCATGGGGGATCGGGACTGGGTTTACAAATGCCAGGTTAAGGAAGGGGATCAGATTGGCATCCCCCCTTTCCTTTGATCTCTCTTAATCCCTTTGGGATGTGGTGTTTTTCACCACAGGGGGGCATTGGGTCTTTTCCCTACATGCATCCTTGGGCTTCCGAATCTTGGCCGCATGTTTGTGATGTCTGGGCTGCTGACAGTGGTCCTTCATTGTCCCGCAAGGTTGGACACAGTAAGAGAAATAGA
Organism: Margaritifera margaritifera; assembly: GCA_029931535.1. Taxonomy (NCBI): domain Eukaryota; kingdom Metazoa; phylum Mollusca; class Bivalvia; order Unionida; family Margaritiferidae; genus Margaritifera; species Margaritifera margaritifera. The sequence continues at coordinate 353,040 of JAQPZY010001426.1, read as the reverse complement.
CATTCTTCTACAATATGCCCTAGGTGGTTGGATAGTTGCCTTAGACCTCCAGTGGAGACCACTGTGAATGCTGATCCCTTATCTATGTGAGAGGAGGTACCACTTCAAGTTTCTCCTCCCCCAGTGTCTCCCCTGAGACAGAGAGACATTGGGTCACGTAATCCAATCTCCCAGGAGAGGGAACAAGATGAGGATGTCCTCTCTCTCATCATTGATGCAAACGAGTTTGACACAGAGCATGTTGATGTGACTTCCCCTCCCATTGGGTCCCCTGCCCCTTCCCAACCATCGGCTAAGGAGACAGAGGAGGAAGAGACCTGGTCATTTCATAAAGAGGTTAATGAGGTTTACCACCTCTTACACAGTGATTTGTGCCCCAAACCTTCAGGTCCTGGTGACTCTAAAATTCTTTCCAGCTTGGAGAAACTTTCTGGGGCAAATTCTCAACCAGATCTCCTGTTACTCCCCCACTTGGTGACAATCAAGGAGCTCTCTCAGAGGTTAAGCAAGGGCCAAGACTTCGCCAGACAACGTCGGGGGTGGTCTGTTCACCTTTCTACGTTGTGGCCCTTGATAGCTTCTTCTAGCTACAAGGTTCATTCCCCATCCTGGCCCACTAAACCACCCACCTTGGATGCGGAAGCAGCTCAAGTGGGTATTTCTTCGGGGACTTGGGTTTGCCTGCCAGTGAAAACATTGGAATCCCTAGAGCAAAAGGCGAGGTCACTCATAACTGTAACATCACATGCCGACCTTTTTTCAGCAGCCTAATTCAGTCTGCTTAGAGAGGAGTCTTTATCCCCATTAGCTCTCCACAGTCTGTTGGAAGTGGTGGCTAAAACATTGAGACATGTCTTGTCCCTATCCATGGCTTTGTCAGCAGAGCTTCTCCACCTCTGCAAGGATGTTGCTCATGACACCTCAAAGGTTTTACTGGAGCACAGTAAGAACCTTTTGAGGGCTGCTTCTCTGGAGGCAGATACTCTCTTTGGAGGTCTCATCCCCTCAGTGGTGATTTGAGGGACCATCAACACTGGTCTCTCGCATCTTCTCCTATCTCTTCTAAAACAGCCAAGGAGCAATATCGCCCTGATCACCCACAGTGCCTATCAGCTAAATTCTTTAAAGCTGCACTGACCCAGGTGAAGCAACAGCCCCAATTCAGAGCTCCCCCTCGGCAGTCGGGCCCTAGGAAGGGACACCACAAAGACCCTGGGAAGAAGTTCACAGGGTCTTCCCCCTTTCCTAAGGACAAGGGAGGACAGCCCTTGGGACTCACACCCTCTTCTGCTAAGCATACATCTTCCATCCATCCCGGTGTGCACCAGACTAGGTCTCTTTTTAGAGGCCTAGTTGGACATAATGGTCAATGGCTGGGTCTTTTCATCTTAAGAGATGGCTACCAGCTTCAGTTCTGGATCTCCCTCTCCTCCTAAGGTCCCCCATTTGCTTCCACCAGTCAAATCTGGCCTTCTACTCCCAAATTTTCCTGGTCTCAAAAAAAGGGGGATAGTTTTGTATATTTATTGACCTTTCTGCCCTAAACAGATTTCTGTGGGAGGAACCTTTCAAGATGGAGACCACAACCCCAGTCATGAACACCATAAGACCTGGCGATTGGGCAGTCTCCATCAATCTTCAGGATGCGTACCTTCACATTCCTATTTTCCTCCACACAGGAAGTACCTCCAGTTTTGTCTGGATGGGGAGGTCTTCCAATTTCGAGCTCTGACATTTGGCCTAGCCTCCGCTCCCAGAGTTTTTACCAGGGTCATGGGAGTATTGGCAGCCCATATGCGATTATTAGGTACCCCAATCCTCCAGTATTTCAACGATTGGTTGATACACAGTGGCAGTCAAGACTCCCTCAGACTAGTCCTATCTAGGTGTTGGTCCATAGTGACCATGCTGGGTCTTGTACCAAACTTAGAGAAATCGGAACTCACTCCTTCTCAAGATTTTGTTTATGTGTTATCCTTTATTATAAGAAAGAAAATAAAGTAACCGCAAGAGAAAACTTCTTCTCCTAAGCTTTTGAATATTCACAATGGAGGCTAACTTGGGGATAAAACTAAACTTCTTACCAAATGCTTGGTTTTGACGGAAATCGATACTATTAGTTTGTATATATTGATATGCGAATTGGTGGATTTTAAGTCATGATACATTGATGTAGCGATGAATCTTCCCTGCACTAATGTATTCATCTTGAGATATAGGTTCGTGTCACTAATAATTGCCTGAACAGTAAGCACATGTCAGACATTCACAAGTTTTTCAGTCAGGCAGAGAGATCAAAAGAAAGTCATAAACAAAAACAGAGAAAAGAAATCTGCAGAAAAAGCATTATAGTTCTTCAGAACATAAGAGAAAGGTTTCATAGGCATTGCTTGCCGAATTTGATTGGATGGAGCATGATGAGGAGTTCAGCATGCTATTTTGTCAAGTTTGTTGCAAATATACATCAAGATTAGTTGATTTAAAGGGTGCATTTAATAAAGAATCATTGAAATTTCATGATAAAAGTAGGAAACACGTTCATTATATAGAGCATGAAAAGCTTCAGTGTACAGACCTTGCCAAATCATTAAAAAATATCATAGTTGAAGTTTAGGTTTCCAGTCTTCAAAATTATAGATAAGTATAGGGCAAGTAAAATTTATTCAGGGCAAGTAAAAGTTCCAAGTCACTTGCCACTTCAGGGCAAGTGGCTGAATGAAACATTTTCGAGACCTGACTGGTCATTTGTACATATGTGTATTTAGATGCAGTGCATTATAAATCCTTCATATGTTCATATGCCTAAATTTGAATATATCAGGCATGACTATTGTGGAATTCACCAACAACTGATTCATGGAATATAGCAGGCATGACTTGTGGGATCTACCAATGAATGATCCATGGAATATATCAGGCATGACTATGGCTGTCTCAGTGATTATAATAGTAACTCAGCTGTTGACTTACTATTGCATGGGATGATTCTGTAAATTTTCCACTTATTGGACATTGTCTGGCACTTATTGCATGCTGTTAAGCACATGTAGTATGCAGAACGTTTTTTGCTACATAACATGACATCACAGTAGGTCTATTACAATGCAACAGTACGTAAAATCACGTCACGTCATAATGTGCAGTCATAAAAATATTTAGAACAAGATTTCTCTTCCAACATATTTGTATTCAGTTTAATTTTGTAAAAAGCAATTTAAATATGATTTATTATGTAACAAACGGGGCTATATACCATCTATACTCGCATATAAGCCAATACCAACTGCAAACTGCATAGACCCAGATCTGCTGTCGCATAATGTGCCGGCAGATCTGAGTCTATGCAGTTTGTAAGGACTAATCAGTAGAACAAACAACATAGACCCGGATCCGCCAGTGCATTATGCAATGGCAGATCAAAGTCTATGTTGTTTGCATTTGGACTTGGCTTATACACGAGTATATACGGTACTAAATAAATGAAAGTGTTTGTACTGTCTGATAGTGTGGTCTTGCCCTAAAGTACATTGGACTCACAAGTGTGCCCCATTGTACTTAGGTCTTGCCCACAATATCCAACAGAATAAATACTATAATCTTAAATGATAATTGCATATTTTATATGCATATTGATAGACAATATATACACTTGATTGCTAAGGATGACTTTAAATTTGTACGTATTTAACACTCATTCTCCCCATGCCTAATCAAATTCATTATCATTAGGATAAGGTTGAGATAAGTAATCCACAAATGTTTAGAACTTAATTGGTAGGTTATCTGCTGGCATGAAAATTAAATAATTGTTTATGGATTTATTTGAGTGATATTTTAGTTTCATTATGGATTGAAATGATTGTAAGCATATCGGACTAAAAAGTTGTTGGAAATTTTAACATGGTCCTGTACATTCCATCCATTTTGACAGAAATACATAGTTCATAAAAACGTCTGTTCTTTCGGAAGCCATATTGACAGTGTAAATACATAAATCCACCTCCGCTTATAAGGTCCTGATTTTGTTGACTTGACAATCTAGTTAACTTTCTTTCATGGATCCCAATTGTGCATTTTGTTGGCCAGGGTGATTAAACTGCACTAATATTGTGTGGATGTGACTTTGAATAACACTAAATGTGTTTTAAACTGAATCTAGGGTTGCATTATTCCTGCTGTACTGATTGTGTAACGTGAATGTACCAGGAACAAAATGACAATCATCTAGGAAAGCAGCATCTAATTGTGGGCATGTAATTAAAGTCAAAGCTCCTTTACTGTATGATTTTGACTGCACTTGCTGGCTTTTAACAGTGAATATGGGTGTAATTTGCTTAATCCCAGTTCATTACCATGAATTATGCCTACCTGCCAAGTCATGGCATATCACATGAAACTCATGATTTTAAACTACCAGAACATGATCGTGTTTGGTAAAACATGAATTGCCAAAATTGCATCCATTATAAATGAAGTGTGGAGGGGTGACATATCTCAAACACTTCTTGAGTTGTCTCATTCAAAGGAATGTTTTTAGAGCATACTAATGACACCAGCAAGGTATAAACAAGCAATGTGAACAGGTTGTATTGCACCACTTATTTAGGAGAATGCAACATAGCTGCTGAAGAAGTGACATCTTATGAAGTGAATTAGGAAATAATATTCAGGTGAAGTAACTGGGAGATTATGGTTGAGCAGTTGGAACACTGGCCCGGAAAATAATCATCTGAGAAAAATTCCTGAAATTGTATAGTATAAATAAATAATTTACTGTACCAGATTTTGGACATTTGTCTTTAAAAAATTAAATAACAAATTAATTAGCCTTAATAAAATATAGATAATAAGCACAATGGTATTGAGAGAGTCACAGTCGTAAAAATCATTGCATGTAAAAAATAGCTGATTTTTAATTGTGATATATTTGTTATTCTGTAAAAGTCAAACGTGTAATTTAATCGGTAAAGAATATCAATTGAATTTAGCATTCCTGCAAAATAAAGAGGCCCTTAGATCCAATTAACTATATTAACAACAATTCTTTATTAAAATATAAATTTTCATTGACATGGGCACACCACAACACCTTACTTCCACATCACTGTCCAGAAATTTGGCAGGTGTTTGTGGTCGCACTGTCTAGAAAGTTAGCAGGTGTTTGTGGTCATACTGTCTAGAAAGTTGGCAGGTGTTGTGGTCACACTGTCTAGAAAGTTGGCAGGTGTTGTGGTCATACTGTCTAGAAAGTTGGCAGGTGTTTGTGGTCATACTGTCCAGAAAGTTGGCAGGTGTTTGTGGTCATGCTGTCTTCAAAGTTGGCAGGTGTTTGTGGTCATACTGTGTAAAATTGTTCAGAGGAATGTTAATTAACCAGGAGACAAAAGTGAAACCAAGCATGCCATATGTGACCACTTTAATGGACACTGATGAATTACCATATATACTCACTTATAAATCAAGTCCAACTGCAAACAAAATAGACCCTTATGTGCCGGCAAATTAGGGTCCGTGTTGTTTGTTCTACTGAATACTCCTTACAAACTGCATAGAGCCAGAAATGCTGGTTGCATTATGTGACTGAAGATCTGGATGCAACTTTTAACCAGATATATATGGTAATAACTTAAAAGTTTTGCATAACTCTTCCTATACAGTAAATAGGTAGTGCATATACAAATGCTCTGCGGTCATAGGGTCAAGAAACACAAGTTTATTTAATGGAAAGTTTGAGAGAAACTTACTAGAAATAATAGCTTCTTTTTTAATTCTTAAGCCATGTATATACAGCATTATGTTGCATAATGCATTTCACAGAAAGGCAAAATAAAGAGTGGTGAGTGTGTGTGTTTGTGTGTGTGTATGTGTGTATGTGTATGTATATATCAGAAACTCAACTTTACACATCTATTCATCTATAGGCTTGACAAACGTTTATATAAAACAACTTATTACAGTTCCAGGTACTTAAATAAACTGCAAGAGAAACTAATTGCCCCAGTGATTCAGTAAAGAAAACCCTCAGTGGGCATTTATATGTAGTATTTTTTAGGCTACATATTATCTTTACAGAATCTCGAAATAAAAATGTATCAATAATTTCTGAAATTCCAATAAAACGACTTATGAGGTTTTTTATTTATTTTTAAACTTTATGAAATTAAATTTTTGAGTGATGATCGGGCTAAGTATTAACAAAAATGTCAGTTCAAATAAATAAAAAAAATTATAATGGGAATGTAACTGCTGTGTATTCTTCCTTTTTTGAAAATTTGCATTTTGAGGAAATTTAATTCAGCTAAAAAAATATCAAGAATGGTTTCCATTTCAGTTCTTAAACAGTGCAATATTGTGTAACTAGTTACAATCCAGTCAAATAGATTAGAATGAACAAAAAAAAATGTTGTACTTAAAAAAAATGGACAATTATTTATTTAAAAAAAATGAGATATATATCATGCAATGTAGAATACTTTTCTTTGCAAGGGCTAAGAATATTCTCCACAGATTTCATGATAGATTTCTTCATTATTATATGGCTTCCAGAAAACAAACTATTTTAGAGCAGAGAAAAGATAAGTTAGGACAGTGAACTAGTTCCCAGGTTAGAGTCAGTGAAGCTAGGTAGTTTAGTTTAGTTTGGTGCTTTATGGCACAATTGGTGTAAAGTGCCTTGCCAAGGACACACCATGTAGCTGTCCCAGGCTGGTCTGATGGTAGGATTCGAACCCGCACCCTTTGAGTCGTTAGTCCAGCACACTAATCACTGAGCCACCACAGCTCCTACAAAGCTAGACAGATTTCTCCCTGTTGCAAAAGATTAAAAAGTATATAATAAAATGCAATGTCAGTGAGTTGCTAATTATGCTGTTTGGAAGATAAATGGTGTAAACAAAATAATGTTCAATATCCAGTTTAAAGGAAGCTCTGAGGGAACAGATATCCATGGATGTACATTAATTGGAGGATATAGGGCCAAGCTTTTTAACATGTGTGCATGGAGAAAGGGGATGTAGAGAGTACTTGTAGGGATTAAATTTGATAAGATATGTAAATTATTTTCCAAAATACTATGATCACCCGGTTTCAGATGGTGGTGGGGAAAAATAACCAAAAATTAATGCAGAATATTAAATTATACATAATGAAGAAATGGGAAATGTTCATAAATACTTGATTATTAATTTCTCCAAGGTCTCAGTATCTTTTTTATGTGTTTACTTGAAACATATCCACCCACAATTAGCTTGACTAAAGTAAAATTTATTTTTTTACTATAAACATCAGTTAAACAAAATGAACATTTAATTTGATTGGACATGTGAAATGGTTACAATTGACAGGAATCCCCCCCCCCCCCCTTATCAGTCTTATGATTCAGCGAAAAGTGATAATTGGATTGATAGCTGTGAACAGCCTGTGGTCAAAGAGCATACTTTAAATGATAAACCTTGAGTGCTAATAACAGGTAAACTACAATATATACAAGACACATCATATTACATGACATGCACTCATGTTGATAATTTCTTTGAAAGAAATAATAATTACTCTTACAAATTTCTTTGAAAGCAATAATAATCACCCTTACAAATAATAATTGTCTTAATCAAATAGGGCAGGGTAGTTGTTGATCTTCCTTTCCCTCTTCTGTCCATCCATCTGATAAAGTTATACCAGTCAAAGATGTGCATATACTTGTAGCAAATAATATATTAAGATGTGTTGCATAAAATATATAATTAACAAAATCAGAACTAACAAACTCTTAAGTAGTGTATATGATAAAAAGTAATAAAAGGTGGTGATTTTTTTGTAAACTAACAATATCAAGTTGATGGATGCAAAATTGTCATAATAAGGTCAAAACAATTTTTTAAAGAGAGTCATTACCATCTATACTTGCTTTATAAGTCAAGTCCAACTGCAAACAACATAGACCAAGATATGCCATAGCATAATGCGATGGCAGATCAGGGTCTGTGTTGTTTGTTCTACTGATTAGTCCTAATAAACTGTACAGACCCAGATCTGCCAGTGCATTATACAACAGCAGATCTGGGTCTGTACAGTTTGCAGTTGGATCTGACTTGTAAGCAAGTATATACAGATATTTTGAAATTATAATTTATGCACTGATTATAGACAGCTTTTTTTGCTTTCTGGGGTTTATTTGGGGTGTTTTATGGTCCAGTAATGCTTTTAAAGGCTCTGTAGTGCCAAGGCAAGTATAGTATAGTAAAGTACATTACCCAAGGATATACATGTACTATGGTAGCCAATCAAGCTGATCCAATATTGGTAATTGAATCCACACCATTTTGGTTATGAGACCAATGTCATAACCAATGAGCCACTATGGCTCCTATTTTATCCAATATAAAATCACAGGATAAATATTAATTGATTTATTTGTTATTGCTTTATGTATTTGTTTATAATTGTTTTATTTTTTTTAATTATTTCATTTCATTTAAATCCTTAAAAATTAAAATGAAATTAAATAACAGTAATATTTATAATTTCCACCGATGTTGAGACATTTTTTTTGTTGTTCTTCTTCATAATAATGTTATGATCTTTAATGTAAAATTAATTTTATATAAAAAAAAGAAATAAGCTAACAAACAAACATATGAATCTATTGTTTGCATTATAATTTTCAGATTCAAGCAATAAATGGTTTATGATTACACAGAAACACGTACATTGATATATTTAAGAATATAAACTAGGCAGTAAACTGTAGTGCACTTCAAGGTAGACTACCTAGTGCACCATTGTTTACTTTGCTGTGAACCTGTAGTGTAAGCCTAGTTTAAACACAGTGAACAAGGAGTTCACAAGAGTGTAAAGTTTAGTCTTTACTGTAAATAGTACTCAGCAATATCCATTATTAGCAATTGTATACAAGTCAACACCCAAACCTAGCATATTTATACAAGTTTTTGACACAACTGAAGACTAAAATTAATAAAGTCCACATCTCTTGGAAAAAACACATGGTATTACTTAAAGTCACTCCCATAACTCGTTTTATCTAAATCCAAGAAAGTTCATGATCTTGTGTTGATTAGTATGGCACACAATACTGTCCTTTCAAGGTTTTCTCTTTTTCAAAGCTCTTTTAAGTTAGTGCAGATTGTGTCTGTACAATGTGATGGCATTGATCATTACCCTAATCCCATAATAATCAAGACAGATTTTCATCAACGTATATACTTGTTTATAAGTCTGGTCCAATTGCAGACTGCTTTTACACAGATCTGCCATCACATAATGTGCAGGCAAATCTGGGTCTATGCGTTTTGTTAGAAGTAATAAGTAGAACAAACAACATAGACCCTGATCTGCTGGTGTATGTCCAAGTTTACAGTTGGACCCAACTTATTATTGAGTATAAATGGTACCTTAATCCCATAATAGACGATTATTTAAAAAACTTTGCTTCTGTTACATAAGGGATGGTCACATGAAGGTGTATTGTTTGCATAGCTGCACAAATTTTCTGACATTTGGCTATATAAATATGAGGGATACATGAATGACAGGTACCATATATACCCACTTGTAAGTCGAGTTCAACTGCAAACTGCACAGGCCCAGATCTGCCATAGCATAATGCACCAGCAGATCTGGATCTATGCAATCTGTTAGGAGAAATCAGTAGAACAAACAAACATAGATCCTGATCTGCCAGCATATTATGCGATGGCAGGTCAGGGTCTTTGTTGTTTGCAGTTGGACTAGATATGTAAGTGAGCATATACAGTAAGCATAAAAGTCAAATTGTGTGATAAATAAGAAGGAAAGTAATTTTGCATGGAAATTGTATGCATATATCCAAGATACGCATGGAAATTGTATGCATATATCCAAGATACGCATGGAAATTGTATGCATATATCCAAGATATGAATGGAAATGGTATGCATGTATCCAAGATATGCATGGAAATGATATGCATGTATCCAAGATACGCATGGAAATGGTATGCATATATCCAAGATATGCATGGAAATTGTATGCATATATCCAAGATATGAATGGAAATGGTATGCATGTATCCAAGATATGCATGGAAATGATATGCATGTATCCAAGATACGCATGGAAATGGTATGCATATATCCAAGATATGCATGGAAATTGTATGCATATATCCAAGATACGCATGGAAATTGTATGCATATATCCAAGATATGAATGGAAATGGTATGCATGTATCCAAGATATGCATGGAAATGATATGCATGTATCCAAGATACGCATGGAAATGGTATGCATATATCCAAGATATGCATGGAAATGGTATGCATGTATCCAAGATATGCATGGAAATGGTATGCATATATCCAAGATATGCATGGAAATTGTATGCATATATCCAAGATATGCATGGAAATTGTATGCATATATCCAAGATATGAATGGAAATGATATGCATGTATCCAAGATATGAATGGAAATGATATGCATGTATCCAAGATATGCATGGAAATTGTATGCATATATCCAAGATATGCATGGAAATTGTATGCATATATCCAAGATATGCATGGAAATTGTATGCATATATCCAAGATATGAATGGAAATGATATGCATGTATCCAAGATATGCATGGAAATGATATGCATGTATCCAAGATACGCATGGAAATGGTATGCATATATCCAAGATATGCATGGAAATGATATGCATGTATCCAAGATATGCATGGAAATGGTATGCATATATCCAAGATATGCATGGAAATTGTATGCATATATCCAAGATACGCATGGAAATTGTATGCATATATCCAAGATATGGATGGAAATTGTATGCATATATCCAAGATATGAATGGAAATGGTATGCATGTATCCAAGATATGCATGGAAATGGTATGCATATATCCAAGATACGCATGGAAATGGTATGCATGTATCCAAGATATGCATGGAAATGATATGCATGTATCCAAGATATGTATGCAAATAAGTGGTATGCAATTAAGTGGGATCCACTGTACTTGCTATTTGGAAATAAGTTGAGTTGCCAAACAAGTGCACCAAGCTGCCACTTGAGTAAGAATCCCTAGTTACCTTATTGTCTTGAGAGAAAATTATGGTCAAATGCTTTTATGCAGATTGTATTTTGGTGGATAGAAGAAACAACGTATGGTGGATAAATATATGAATTAAAGAATAAAACAACATATGGTGGATAAATAGAAGAATTAAAGAATAAAACAATGTATGGTGGATAAATAGATGAATTAAAGAATAAAACAATCAGGACTACTATCTTTATTGGCACAAAGCCAGGTTGGCAGAAGTGTGAGGTTTAAAAAAACCAAGGGAATACTGTTCTTATATTGGTATTAATAAATTCCAAATAAGGACAACTGATTTATCTACTGTTCTCTGCCTATTCATTAGTAAATCAGCTTCTTTAAAATGAAAGATTTTGTAAAAATTTGCATACTTTAACAACACTGCTGAGTCTCTCCTGAAAACTTTATCAAAATTGGTCAAAAAATATAAAAGTTATCTCAAGATGAATTTCTACATGGTATATAGGTAGTTATGTCAGGGTTCAGTCAGCAAAGATTTGAATAAACAAGTGGTGGGGAGGCAATTGTATAATAATGTCAGCTGGCTCACAGTTGGTGAGCAGTCCATTCAGAACACCCATAAGCAGTGCAGTCCATTCAGAACACCGATAAGCAGTGCAGTCCATTCAGAACACCCATAAGCAGTGCAGTCCATTCAGAACACCCATAAGCAGTGCAGTCCATTCAGAACACCGATTAGCAGTATTTGATCGATGGTTGTCAGGAGTTCGATTTTTAAAAGATTCTCACTTTTTGTGTTTCAGGAGATAGATGGGAAGTCACTACTGCTGATGAAGAGATCTGATGTTCTAACAGGGCTGTCAATCAAACTTGGTCCTGCTCTGAAGATCTACCAGCATGTAATGAAGCTTCAGACTGCTGGCCAGGATCTAACATGACAGAATGATGGACTTAGCATGAACATATGGACATTGAATTGCTGTTCTAGGACTTGAGTAGAAGCAGATTAGTTGATGGATCAATGGCATCATTATAATGCAATTGACCCATCTTTGAAGCTCTTCTTATTCACTGACATATCAGCTATAAAATTCCTGTGGGTTTTTTTTGTTTTTTTTATGCCCCACCACAGATGTGGTAGGGGTATAGAGAACATATCAGCTATGAAATTCCTGTTATTTTTTTTTTGTATGCCCAACCACAGATGTGGTAGGGGTATAGAGAACATATCAGCTGTGAAATTCCTGTTTTTTTTTTTTTTATGCCCAACCACAGATGTAGTAGGGACATAGAGAACATATCAGCTGTAAAATACCTGTGGGTTTTTTTTATGCCCCACCAGAGATGTGTTAGGGGCATAGAGAACATATCAGCTGTAAAATACCTGTGGGTTTTTTTTATGCCCCACCAGAGATGTGTTAGGGGCATAGAGAACATATCAGCTGTAAAATACCTGTGGGGTTTTTTTATGCCCCACCAGAGATGTGTTAGGGGCATAGAGAACATATCAGCTGTAAAATACCTGTGGGTTTTTTTTTATGCCCCACCAGAGATGTGTTAGGGGCATAGAGAACATATCAGCTGTAAAATACCTGTGGGTTTTTTTTATGCCCCACCAGAGATGTGTTAGGGGCATAGAGAACATATCAGCTGTAAAATACCTGTTGGTTTTTTTATGCCCCACCAGAGATGTGTTAGGGGCATAGAGAACATATCAGCTGTAAAATACCTGTGGGTTTTTTTTATGCCCCACCAGAGATGTGTTAGGGGCATAGAGAACATATCAGCTGTAAAATACCTGTGGGTTTTTTTTATGCCCCACCAGAGATGTGTTAGGGGCATAGAGAACATATCAGCTGTAAAATACCTGTGGGTTTTTTTTATGCCCCACCAGAGATGTGTTAGGGGCATAGAGAACATATCAGCTGTAAAATACCTGTGGGTTTTTTTTATGCCCCACCAGAGATGTGTTAGGGGCATATAAAGGTATCTATATCTGTCTCTCCATCCATCTTTCAGTCCGTCCAAAAAGTTTTGTGTTTAGGTCAGTTTTCAGGCACCATGGTAGAGCATTTGTACTTCATTAGCACATTTCTGTTCTCCCTAGTTTTACTTGTATATGATACAACTGACCTATAAACTAATCTACTTCTACTCATCAACTGACCTATAAACTAATCTACTTCTACACCTAAGTACTTATCAACTTCATTTACTCAGTGGCATATCAACTTCCACAAATTCAAGAATTTTGTGCAAGGTATTGTGTATACATAAATACTTCTTTTCATATATATATATATATATATATATATATATATATATATATATATATATATATATATATATATATATATATGCCGAAGTTGGGGGGGGGGGTAAATTTAAACGGGGTGAATTTGTATTTTGGAATACTACCCACTTCTCCAGATGCATGAGTCTCTTTTGTTAGGATTTTCATTTGAGACAAATAGTCGAGGTATGTTTACATAATGATTCACAGGTGGCTAGAATTTGATTGGTCAGTGTCCCACTGACATCACTGAAAGAGCAGCAGTTGATTTATAGTTATTGATAGATAAACTTGAAATAACATCATGTTAAAACTAGTCAAACCTCATTGATTAAAACCCATTATAGGGGACATAAAATGTTGTGGAACGTTGGAAGTTCTGTCATGTGATGACAAGAAGAGTGTGATAATGAGATGACAAGAAGAGTGTGATAATGAGATACAGTGATTTTGAAGAAAATTTATTGGTTACGATTAAAGGTAAAATCCATGAAAATTTTCACTCTCTTGGATTTGACAGATATTAACTTTATAAATATGGAAAAGATAAATGAAGTTCATAAAAACTTGTTCTTATGAAAATATTTTAGTTCAGACTTGTCAGAATCTAGCATAACATATGTGTCTTTGGCTCTGCCATATTGCAGTCATAAAATGTATAAATGATGCGAAAAGCATCAGAGGATCTCCCAATGGTTCATTCTATTATGAGTTCAGTTTGTGTTCATTGCTGTGCTATGTACACTACAGCTAAAAATGTTTTTCGAATGAAATATTTTCATAAAATCAAAAATGTAACCACAATAAACCTCGGTTTATGTTTGCTTTTAGTTAAACTATGCCTTTTTTTGCCAACAGTTTAGGAGTGGCCTCAAAATTAGAAATTTAATGGTAATAATAATAATGAAAAATAACTGTCATTTTCTAAAAAAAATGCACCAGCTACCCTAGATGTCATTATGACAAATGTTGCTAATTTGTGATCTATCTATAAGGCCTATTCAGATGGGTTTTTTTCTCAAAAGCATGCATATCAACCAAAATGCTCATTGGAGAAGGCCTGACTGTTATAAAAAGCATAAAAAAGTTGCCTGAATCAAATGAATAACCTATGCCAAGAGTATAGATTTATGCATCTTATGATACTTTACTCCTGTCTTGCTGCATAAAGTGCAGTTGAAAACAAAATGGTGCAAGGGAGGTAACTCCAATTTCATATACGTGTTAGCACACAGACATCAAATCAGGAGATTTATTGATTTCACTTAAAGTCAGAAGAATTATTGTTGACCCAATTTTTAGTATGTAAAAAGGACAAAAATGGCATTAATAAAATGAATTGCAACATGTATATTTAAATAGCATTAGGTAGCATACAACCAGTAAAGTACATAATTCGTTAAGATAATGAAATCATCATAAATGTTTGTGCACAGTAAAGCACATAACAGCATAACTTTCCATCTGGGACTTTGAGAACAGAAATAGCGTTATTTTGGTCCCAGTTTCCATTTAAGCTTGCCAGCAGCAATATTTATTTGCAGAAAAGGACATGATCACATCTCTACTATCCTCAGTAAAAAAGACATGCTCAGTTAAAAGATACAAATAACTTCTACTTTGATACTGACTTTTATGTCCATTGAAGCATTTAAAGGAAATGTTTTGTTTCCATTCCAACCTCCCAAATTGGATTTGGATTGAGACAGTATATACAGATTCTGGTTTTTTATTTTATAAAACAAAGATTTTATGATAATTTTTAGGTCCAGTCCTGAAGATTTTAAAGCAGCAAAGATTTGATGTCTAAAAAAAAATCAAAAATGCATTTCACCTGTGTCAATATAATATCAAAAATGCATTTCACCTGCATTAATATAACATCAAAAACGCATTTCACCTGCATCTGTATAACATAAAATATTTGATAAACTGGTGATTATGTTTTTGTCCTGCACTGCAAGTTGATGAAACAGATTGAAAATATAGCCAGATTTGAAAAAAGATTAACAACAATGGCATACAAAATAGACCGATAGAAGTAAACAGATCTATTTACCGTTGCATGTTTACAAAACCAAAATGCACAAATTTTGTACAAAACACTTCAACAATTGTCAGTGTCGATAAATTTATGAAAAAATGTCATTTGCTGAATTGTCAAGGATCCTGCCAAATATATAGCTTCTCATCACTAATGGAATAATTTCTCTGTCTTCTAGATTTGGTAAGTTCTGAAGTGTTCAAAGGGGATTCTTGTCAGATCACTAAGGCACTTTGAATTAATTTCTTCCCCATGCTAACTATATAGCTTGCAAGTATCAGGTTGTCAGTGATCAGACTGTACTAATAACCAATTAGCATTACAAGTATTGTGTCCATTTTTTTTTCTAAAGAAAGGAAAGGGGATTTTTAAAACATTAATAGGAGGAATGGAAGGCATTGCTGATACTGGGTGAATTGCCTTCCCACTTGAAAGGTTTACATGTGCAATATACAAATGTAACCAGAATACCAGCTAAATACACGTACAAGCAATAGTCTTCGGTAAGGTTTAACTTGAAAAAAGAGAGACAAGTTTATCAAAAACAGACTTAAAAGAATTGATTTTTCAAACCCCAGTTGCCTAATGGTTTATAATGATTCATCAGCAGGTTTATAATGATTCATCAGCAGGTTTATAATGATTCTCAGTCCCAGATTAAAATAACTTTCTGTATTATGTCTTGAATCATTTAAACTCTTGATGATCAGGACAATTTTAATAACCTCCCATCCATCCATTCAAATAATTAAAGTTGTACTTTAATAAAGTACATATGTATTGAAACAATACTGATCCAATATTATCTCCAGAAGCAGTAGGTTTTCCCACCTGTGGATGTGGTCCAAATTTCATCTCTTGTTTACTCTTAAATTGGATTCCAATTTTGAGCAATAGAAAAAGTGTGCTAGTTTACAGTTGAATCATTTATTTCATCATGTACTAATTTCCATGCACATATCGTTTTTGTACTTGTGTGTAACCATGCCCAGAGGGCAAACTTTTCATATTTTTCATGCAACCTTTCATAATAAACATATGTAAAGAAGCAGTAGAACTGCCATATGTACAGTATACATTACATTTCTTGAGTTTTTGTGTGCACTTTTTTTTACACCTGCCATAAGACGGAACATATTATATTATGATGTTGTCCATCATCCATCCATCTGTTGGTTATCAATTTCATTTCTACACGATAACTTGAGTTCTCCATCATCCACAGTTACCAAACTTTGTGGATGGCTTTTATTTGAGGTAAGCCACAAGCCTGTTGATTTTGGGTTCAAAAGGTAAATGGTAAAGGTCACTGTGACTGAAAGAAGAAAAATTATTTCTGCACAAAACGATTATTTCTACATCACAAACATGGACCAAACTTTGTGGATGGCTTGCACTTTGAGTAAAGGAAAAGTCTGTTGAATTTGGGGTTGAAAGGTCAAAGGTCATGATGACTGTGACTAAAAGAAGAAAAATGGTACATGCAAAATAATTTCCATTCTCAACTGTGTACCTTCACCAAGTTTGTGGATGACTTACACATTTGGTAAGAATGATGCTTATTGATTTTGGGTTGAAATGGTCAAAGTTTAAGATCACTGTGACTTAAGAAGAAAAATAGTTTTTGCTTAATAACTTTAGTTCAAGACTACATACCTTGACCAAAGTTTGTGGAGGGCTTGCACTTAAGGTATAGAAGAGGCTTATTGATTTTGGAGTCAAAAGGTCAAAGGTCAAGGTCTTTGTGGCTCAGAGACATTTTGTTTTTCCAGAATAACTTTTTATGGAGTAAATTCCTTGACCAGACTTTGTGACTGGCTTGCACTTAGGGTAATAAAGAAACCTATAGATTCTGGAGTCTAAAGGTCAGAGATCAGGGTCAGGGTAAGTCTAATAAAAAAATGTATGGTTTGTTTACAGTAAATTTAGTTCAAGACTGCATACATATACCTTGATCAAAAGTCCATGCAGTGGTATAACAACCCCCCACAACTGTGTGTTTGTGTGTGTGTGTGTGGGGGGGGGGGGCATGCCCAGTGGAGGCCAAAAATTCCCATCAAACAACTTTTTTAATTGGGAGGGGGCCCCAGAATTAAGTTTTTTTTGGGGGGGGGGGCAGAATTTCTTGCTATACCACTGCCCCAGGTCATTGAGACCTGTTGGTCAGTAATCTTGTGAGTCAACCATGCCCTACTAATTCCTACATGGAGGACTATTAAACATGGGGCAGGTGTATAATGTGCCATTCACAACAGTGTACAAACACTGCTAAAAGTGATGTAAGCCAGAATGACCTAGAGCAGATGGAAACACCAGGCCCTTCATATAAGCTGTAGGCCCTACCATCAAAGTGACAAATTAAGAGAAAATATAGTGTAAACAATTTTATTCCACTCATTCTGCAGCTTTAAAAAGGTTGATGTCATTATTATCATCATCATCATCATCAGAAAATGCATCATCAAAATCCGAGTCCTAGTCTGACAATACAGGAGCCTAGTCACAGCCTGCTGCAGTAATGACATTGTCAGTTTCCTCCACATTTTACATGCTTTCTTAATACAGAAACTCAAGATTTCAATTATAAACAATGGACATAGTTTTACTTCTTGTTGTTGATCACTAGCAGTAAGACATGGGAAGAAACACACATGTTGTATTTACCATTCTGACTGGGCAAATATTTACGTCATTTTGATGATTTTTGACTGATGAAAGAGGTTTTGGCATAAACTGATGATGCGTCAACTTTCATTTTGGACAGAATCTGCAAATTGAAGGTGTTTTCCACAGTCCAACCATATGTATATTGTTGTTGTCTTTGAACCCCACCATACCCTAAATCCATTTATCAATAGTTATAATTTTCTTTGCAGAAAAAAGTTTTAAAAAAAAGAAAACATTTGATTTAATTTACATTGATAAACTTTTGTTATATACACACTATATTAGTTAAAATATAGTGTTTAAACATGATTATCCATCAGTCAGACGGCTGACATTGTACCAGATGTGTAGGGCTTGTGATAACTACATAGGTGATGGGCCAATGGTAGTTTTGAACATTAGTTCACAGCACTCGTGTTTCTTTTAATGTGGTAAATATCATCGTTAATATACATAGTACAAGCTGACTAAAGTGACCCGGTTCTTTCATGTTTTGTTGGAATTTTTTATTAGAGCCTATTTCGCTCACAATACAGGTATGGAAGTGCATGCATCTTGCTGGCCTTGTTGTGGACAAATTATTCATATCAAGTATGTACAGTACCTATTTTTGGAAATGGACTAGGCTGTAATATTCTCTATATCCATGTTTAACATAGACACACACACACACGCAGAGAGCTTTGATCTATACTGTGGAAATGGACTAGGCTCTAATACTGTATATATTCATATTTAACATAAACACACACACATACACACAGAGCTTTGACCTGTACTGTGGAAATGAACGAGGCTGTAATATTGTATATGTCCATGTTTAACACACACACACACAGCTTTGACCTATACTGTGATTTCCAATTTTTTTCTGATACTGTGATTTCCAAATTTTTCATTAGGTACCAATTTTTGCCGATTTCATTGCTGATACAAACTTTGAATTTAAAGTCCCAATGAACAACGATCCTTCTATGAAAATGAAAAGACCCCACCCCCAGTCCACGAATTTAAGTACTAATAAAAAAGTAATTTTCCCCAAAATCATGAAGATTGGTACCCACAAAAATAAATGAATTCATAGTAACTGCAATCACATAATTCACCAGTCATGGTCAGAGCTGTTGACTTGAAATAAATATGTAAAACAAATAGCATAGACCCTTATCTACTAGAGCATTTACATGATAGCATATCTGGGTCTACATTTTACAGTGATAAATATTGTATTCCTTTAAAAGCTTTAGCTGCCAGTGTTGGGAATATTAAAAGCTTGATCTCGAGTTTGAAATTGAGTTTCAGTTTCAGCCAGTCAAAAGTGACCTTTCAGATGGAAAGTCATCTTTGATTGGTTGACCTTGAATCTCAAGCTCAAGCTCAAGCTCAAAGATTGTATGATCTCTGGGCCTTGTCACCTTGATTGAACAGTATTCTCATTTATATAAATGTTCTATGTTGGTGTACATAAACCTGTACATGCTTAATAGTTCTTGATGCATGTATTTAACTTTACTTTGATATACTGTCTATACTTGTTTATAAATTGAGTCCAACTGCAAAAAACATAGACCCTGATCTGCCAATGCATTATGTGATGGCAGATCTGGGTCTGTAAAGTTTGCAGTTGGGCTCAACTTTTAATCGAGTATATACAGTAATATTCACTTGATGTGATTGGAAAATGATTTAAATTATGAAAACTATGCATTATAATTGATTGATATATCATTTATGCTGTGTATGTTTTAATGTTGGAAGGTACATTTCATTGATGTATATGTACATAATTTTCAGAATTTGAATAAACGGAATTCTGGTAATAGAACTGAACATGGTATTGTTCTCTATAATGCATTGTTTTATGCCCATACAGTATCAGTTGTGAACAAAATGCACTTACTGCCCCATGCCTTTGGATAAACAGAATTTCCATGCTTACTAGTATTATTACACAGAGTATCGCATGAATAGTGATAATTGTACATTATACTTTGTTAAAGTTTGGTAAAAACTTTCAAAACAAAATGAAATGTTTATGCTATTACAAGCTTTCATATGAATGCTATCTTCATATGCTATTACAAGCTTTCATATGAATGCTATCTTCATATGCTATTACAAGCTTTCATATGAATGCTATCTTCAAATGCTATTTCAAGCTTTCATATGAATGCTATCTTCAGATGCTATTACAAGCTTTCATATGAATGCTATCTTCAAATGCTATTACAAGCTTTCATATGAATGCTATCTTCAAATGCTATTACAAGCTTTCATATGAATGCTATCTTAAAATGCTATTACAAGCTTTCATATGAATGCTATCTTCAAATGCTATTACAAGCTTTCATATGAATGCTATCTTCAAATGCTATTTCAAGCTTTCATATGAATGCTATCTTCATATGCTATTACAAGCTTTCATATGAATGCTATCTTCATATGCTATTACAAGCTTTCATATGAATGCTATCTCCATATGCTGTTACAAGCTTTCATATGAATGCTATCTTCATATGATATTACAAGCTTTCATATGAATGCTATCTTCATATGCAGTTAACAAAATGAAATGTATGCTGTCAATTAATTGAATTCAGGCAAGCATATGACTGAAATTACCATATACACTCGCGTAAAAGCCGAGTCCAAATGCAAACAAAATAGACCCTGAGCTGCCATCGCATAATGCGCCATCAGATCAGGGTCTATGTTGTTTGTTCTACTGATTAGTCATTACAAAATGCATAGACTCAGATCTGCCGGTGCATTATGTGCCGGCAGATCTGGTCTATGTAGTTTGCAGTTGGTATCGGATTATACACAAGTATATATGGTAATCAAAGAGTTTCAATCAAGAAATGTATGTGAAATGATCACAATTTTAAAGATCCTTCTTGTTATATGATGATCATCTTATATTTTACATATTTGTCTGGTGTAATGTCATAACTTGATTTTGAATTAGAACCGTATATACTCGCGTATAATTCGGGTCAAAATGCAAACAACATAGACCCTGATCTGCTGTCGCATAATGTGCCAGCAGATCAGGGTCTGTGTTGTTTGTTCTAACGATTAGTCCTTACACACTGCATAGACTCAGATCTGAGTCTATGCAGTTTGCAGTTGGAATCGGTTTATACGCTATTATATATGGTAAATGACTTTTAAATTTGAAAATATGCAACTTTTGGTGTGGATCAAATTTGTGCAATAATTAAGCAAAACAAAACAAAACAGAAAGAAATTGCAACAAGGGTAATATCTTTGAATTCTTTGCAATTATATCACATGAGGGATATTATTAAATGCACTTTTCTTTGGTATGCAAATGTAAATCTCATCAAAAGTTTCTTAATGATTCATATTGCCTGTTACATGCTGTTTGGTAATTTATGGTAATTTAGATGATCCGTATTCATATCTGGCCTAGCATACAATTGATGAATCTTCAAGCTCCACCTACCTACAAGGTGTCATTCAAGTGTTGTTTTTTCAAAATTCCACTCTCAGGCTTGGTTACGTCTGCTTTATTATGCAATAACGTCTTGGGTACTAAGTACATCTGACTATAAATTGATGTGGTTTTACTGATGGTATGACAACTATAAATAATATGTGTGCAAATTCAAACAGTTACAACTTCACCGTCTTTCACCAAATTTTTTTGAAATTTTCAGTATGAACCAAATATTGATATCAGTTGTATGCAAAACTTATGCAAATTAGTATGTGTGGTTATCTTTGATTTTGGTGGTTTATTTTCTTTTGACAATTAGTCTCCACCCCCAATATGATCCATGATAAAATTTGCACATATAGTAAACATCTTTTTAAAAAAATGGTTGTAAAATGGTTAAAGTTATGACCATTTTAATCTGTATATGGTATTGAGAATTCATTTATTTTCATGGCTATTCATGGCTAATGTTTCGTGGAGTCACTAACAATAGCATTTTCATGGGGAAGTGTGTCCTGTTGCCTTCACAGATTGATCATTGTTCATAGGGTACTTAACTTCCTGGTATTTAGCAACTGCAAAATCAATGAAAATTGGTACATTTGAAAATTGGTATCCATGAAAATTGGTACCCATGAAAATTGTGAATTTACAGTAAATAGAGCCAGGCATCCAAGTGTCAGAACATGGACCTGATTGTTCTCACAAGCTGTCCATGTACCTGTGTCAGAACATGAACCTGATTGTTCTCACAAGCTGTCCATGTACCTGTGTCAGAACATGGACCTGATTGTTCTCACAAGCTGTCCATGTACCTGTGTCAGAACATGAACCTGATTGTTCTCACAAGCTGTCCATGTACCTGTGTCAGAACATGGACCTGATTGTTCTCACAAGCTGTCCATGTACCTGTGTCAGAACATGAACCTGATTGTTCTCACAAGCTGTCCATGTACCTGTGTCAGAACATGGACCTGATTGTTCTCACAAGTCATCCATGTACCTGTGTCAGAACATGGACCTGATTGTTCTCACAAGCCGTCCATGTACCTGTGTCAGAACATGAACCTGATTGTTCTCACAAGCCGTCCATGTACCTGTGTCAGAACATGGACCTGATTGTTCACACAAGCCGTCCACGTACCTGTGTCAGAACATGGACCTGATTGTTCTCACAAGCTGTCCACGTACCTGTGTCAGAACATAAACATGATTGTTCTCACAAGCTGTACATGTGTCTGAGTCATAACATAAACCTGATTGTCCTCACAAGCTGTCCATGTACCTGTGTCAGAACATGGACCTGATTGTTCTCACAAGCTGTCCATGTACCTGTGTCAGAACATGGACCTGATTGTTCTTACAAGCTGTCCACATACCTGTGTCAGAACATGGACCTGATTATTCTCACAAGCTGTCCATGTGTCTGAGTCATACCATAAACATGATTGTTTTCACAAAGTGTCCATGTACCTGTGTCAGAATATGGACCTGATTGTTCTCACAAGGTGTCCATGTACCTATGATTACATAATGACTCCTTCTAACCAGCAAGACCTTTAGGTAAGTGATCTATTGGCATATATTACATTTTAGACCTGATAGTGATAGACTAATTCTCTAAGATAAAAATATAATTCTTTCAGTTAGAATTGACATGAATATTGGTCCCTGATTCAGTTTTGATAAACATAGCATATACAGTGGGTATATACATGTTGTCAAATAAGTAATTTTGTAGGTTGAATGAAAAATGGGGGGGGGGGGTACATGAATTTTCGTCCATGAATGCATTTTTGGTAGACATACATATATACATGTGTATATATGTGTTATTAATAGAATGTTATGAATGGTTTTGTATGATAGTTTAAGTAACTTTACATTGCTAAATTGATATTGTTCTGTTGCAGTCATCAACCAGTTTATATGTTTGCTGCTTAAAACAGAAAGACTTGAACTGAGTTGTTATGTTTGTTTTTTCCTCCATTCTGAACATTTCGGCTAAAAAAAAAAAGATGCATTTTTTTCTTCTCTGAAAGTATATTTATTCTAATGTGTTATGGATACTTAGATGAATATATACAGGTTTGAATGAGTAACCTGTCACTTATAAGTCCAACTGCAAACAACATGGACCCTGATCTGCCATCGCATAATCATAATATTTACAAATGCTTCTCTACTTTCTTCCACTACCCCCCTAAAAAAAACAATAATCTTGGATCCTAGTGTCTAGTCCCATTGTGGTAAAAATAGATCCATGGACATTTATCTATCTGCATTTCATGCACAGTAAGTGTATATATGGGCATAGGGTGGGAATCTCAATAGTTTAAAAGTTCTGCATGTATATAATTATTTATTTAATTATTTATTTTTGTCTTTTCATGTTCAGTAAGTGTATTTATAGTTATAGGGTGGGAATCTGAATAGTTTCCAAGTTATTACTCAGAGCCTCAATCCCTGGGAGTTGGAGATGGACCCCAGGGTGAATATATGTTGCATGGATAAAAAAATTTTTTTTAAATCTTCAAATAAATGTATACATGGTTATAGGGTTGGGATCTCAATAGTTTCTAGGTTATGACCCAAGGGCTAAATCCCTAGGGGTAAGAATAGACCCAGGGGCAAAAGTCAGTTGCGTATCTGAATTTGCCTTTTTACGCCTTATTTGTTTATATGTGTGTGTGGGAATCTCAATAGATTTTAAGTTGTGACCCATGGCTCTTGAAATATGTTGACACTTGGGTTGATAATCCCATACACGAGTTCTTAGACATGTCGGTCATATAATTTGGGAGTGATTTTGAATTTATGTAAATCAGTTCCCACCTCTATTTTAAAACAGTTGTTCACATCTACAGACCAACCCCAATCATTTCCCAAGGTTTGATGTCTGTATCTTGAACGGTGTTGGGGAAGTTGTCTGGACGGGCAGGATAACATAATCACTGCATTTTCTTTGAAAAGCGCGGAATAAGAAAGACAACTACGGACCCAAACCAACACCACCCACAGTACAGGTTTTCTTGCCACTAGATAGATATATAGATAAGGCAACACTTCCAGTGGTGGTTGGAGGCGGGGGAACTGAAAAACATGAAACATCAGGTCTAAGTAAATACAAAAAGGAGGAGGGAGGGGCACGAGGGGGATAATTTCTTTAATTATTTTAGTGTGTGTGTGTGTGTGTGTGTGTTGATCTGTCAAATTATGTTACATCTTTTCACGCGTCTATTACTGACTGTTGACTCCATAAATGCATTAGTAGTGACATAAAGAATAAATTAGTCCTGAACTTTGTATCAGTTGGGCCCACTCGTCCAGATTTTATGTTTCACAATACACGAAGCGATATCTATAATTCGTAACAAAAAACAACACCTGTCAGATACATACTGGTATGTAGGTATGCGAGTGATTAGAAACTAGTATGTAGGTATGCAAGTGGATAGAAAGATGGATTAATTTTGGATCATTTTCTCAATTTGCTTTCACTTTATTAATCAACGAAGCGGAAGCAAAGATGTGAGTGGGCACAACACTCCCCAGAAAAAAAGCGGAGTGAATTCATTGATATTGGAATATTTCAGTGAGGGACTCGGTTTTACCTTGGTTTATTTTATTAAATGGGTACTTAAATCTGCACGATCAATTAAACTTTAAACAGAAAAGTATTTTTTTTAAATGTTTTGAAATATTAAAACATGAATAAAATTAAGTTAACGCAGTTCTGTTCTTGGTGGTTTAATTTTTCAGTTCAAAGTCAAATACCTAAAGTTCTCTCTCTCTCTCTCTCTCTCTCTTGAAAATCTAGTTATTACCAAAACCCTTATCTACCTATATATTTATCTGTATATCTATATATATGTATATGTCTGTCTTTGCCCTTCTAACTATATCTACATTCGAACCCTTCCTAATTTTAGCTATATTTGTAAACATGCCATGTGCTTCTTTCCAGAAGGCAATGGAATATTCGCCACTAAAGTATATACACCAGCGTTCCAGTGTACACAGCAAACGTTAGTTACAAGTTGTAAAGCAAGTGTACAAAGTAAACGTGAGTTACAAGTTGTAAAGCAAGTGTACAAAGCAAACGTGAGTTGCAAGTTGTAAAGCAAGTGCACAGAGCAAACGTGAGTTACAAGTTGTAAAGCAAGTGTACAAAGCAAACGTGAGTTACAAGTTGTAAAGCAAGTGTACAAAGCAAACGTGAGTTACAAGTTGTAAAGCAAGTGCACAGAGCAAACATGAGTTACAAGTTGTAAAGCAAGTGCACAGAGCAAACGTATTGAGCAGCGTAGAAAGAGCAAGGACTTAATACGGAAACAATCTCTAGCTGATATACTGAACTTTCACGAAACTGAAAATCTCTGGAAAGACACGTTATCTGCATTGACTTTGGCACAACTTATTCATGTGTCGGTTTTCCAATTATCAAGAGAACGGAGCCACGCCGAGTTATATAGCTTTTACGGACATACACTTAAATCGACGCCGCTAAAAAATTAAGCTGTTCTCAACCCTGAGAACACAGTATTTGATGCAAAGCTACTGATCGGAACGACGATTTGATGATCCCAGTGTTCAAAATTACGTTATGGACTGGCCATGAAAAGTTATTAATTTGGGAGGCAAGCCAGAAATACAAGTGAGAAACCGAAGTTCTGACCCCAGTAGAAATCAGCTCTATAGTGTTGACAAAAATGAAAGAGACGGTTGAAGTTTATCTGGGTCAAAACGTCTGGGACGCTGTAATTATGGTGCCAGCGTACGTCAACGATTCCTAGAGACAGTCGACCAAAGACGCGGGGGTGGGGGTGGGGGAGGGCATTGCCGGCTTGAATGTACTGAAAATTGTCAAGGAACCCACCACCGGCAACTGGGTTATGGCCTGGGCAAGAACTTCTAGGGAGAGAGAAACGTACTTGTGATTGACCAGGGAGGTGGAACATTTTACGTGTCCATTCTGACAATGGATTAAAGTTCCTTGTCTGAGGCGATATTCACTGCAGGAGATATAGATCTGAATGGGGATGCCTTTGACAACAGAATAGTGAACCACTTTGTGGAGGAATTAAACAGAAAGCACAAAAATACATTTCCAAGAACGCCCGTGCCTTACGACGTCTCTGCACTGCGTGCGAGTGTGCCGAGAAGACTGTATTGAGCAGAATCGCAGCAGGCGTTGAGTTCGACTCCCTGTATGATGATATCGACTTCCACAGCAAGATCACATGGGTCAGATTTAGTGAGATTTGCAATGTTCCGCAGAACCTAGAACCCGTAGAGAAGGCCCTGAGGGAGACTAAGATGGACAAATCCATGACCCGTCGTGATGCCGGTAGGTGATCCACCCGTATTCTAAAGGTCCAGAAATTATTACAAGAGTTCATAAATGGCAAGGGACTGAACAAATCCATCGACTCTAAGGAGGCTGTGGCTTACGGCGCTGCAATTCAAGGTGCAGTTCGTACCTAGCGTTCCGTACCAGGCCTTCAAGGATTTGCTTCTTGTCGAGGTTGCCCCACTTGCACTTAGTATCAAGATGGCTGGTGGCCTAATAACACGGTTTATAGAGGGTAACACAAGAATTCCAACCAAGACATCGAAAGTTTTCACAACCAACTTCGACAACCAGCCTGCCATCACCGTTCAGGTATACTAGGACGAGAGGGCCATGACAAGGGACAACACTTTACTCGGTGGATTTGACCTGACTGGAATTATTCTTCGACGTCGATGCAAATGGAATCCTTATTGTGTCCGCTGTAAACCAGTGCACAAGATCACCACCACAAATGACAGAGGTTGGTTGAGTAAGGAGAAGATAGACGGAATATTAGGGTGGAGAAGTACAAAAAAGGAGTAAGACAGACAGAGAGAACGTGTGTCCGTTAGAAACGTTATTGACAACATGTTCAGCGTGAAGCAGGCTGTCTCAGACACCAGGTACATATTATGAGCAGACGACAAAAGAGAAAATGGCCTCAACTTGTGAAGAGGCATTCCAATGGCTGGATAACAATTATCTGGCAGAGAAGGAGGCGTTCGAACACAAGCTTCAAAATTTCCAGAAAATGTTCTCCCCCATCATAATGAATATGCACGGTAGCAGCCCCCAAGATGGCACCCAGTTTGATCAGCAGAGACAACAGTAGGCATGAACCCATAGTCGAGTAGGTGGATTAGTCCTAATTAATGACAAGGTGGACATTGGAAGTTAACACTCATTATGGAACTGTGATATTATTTACTAAATAAAAAGAAGAAGAGGAAAGAAAGAAAAACATTAAGTTCTAGGCAACACTGTTTAAACATATTTTAACATTTTAATTTCTTGAAAGCGCATTTAAGTTTATAAAGTATTTAACGAGACATCTTATTGTCTACAATTAACTTCATTTCTTCGCACAAAACATTTTATACTATATATTCATTGATGTAATGTAATTTACAATTGTTTACCATTTGAATTTTAAATAAATTATCAAAAAAACAAGACTGTTATTGTCTCTATTCACAGTAACGATATCAGACTTAAAACGTGAATCTCTCTCCTCGCTGTTTACTTTAACAAAGAACACCGTGTTCATTTTTTCTGGATGACTGACTTTCTATCCAATGCTTGTCTTTATCTGTCCGTCTGTTTGTTAAACCATAAAAAACTAAGTTTGCTCTCTCTCTCTCTCTATCTATCTCTCTCTCTCTCTCTCTCTCTCTCAACACATACACACACAAGCAAACGCACACACAGTACATGACGCGCGCGTGTGTGAACTTGCATACATAAACAGACTCATGCCCATGCCCTATATTGAATGTTAGTACTGAAATGCGTACTCTCTTGTGCATGCACACACGACAATAATTTTGAAGAAGAAAAAAAAAAAAAAAAAAAATCAGAGATCCAGAGAAAGAATGTATAGCCGACATGATAGTTTTTTAAAAATATTTTTTATTTGTTTAATTCTGTTTAAAATGCAATATAAACCTTGTATCCCAAATCTAAAACCGATGTATGACTTTTTAATGAAAAGAAAAATATAGAATGAATTGGAAAGAGTGGAGTACAAAAAGATAATGTTTGACACTTTACATGATCTTTTTGAATTTGTAAAATTTTCGTCTATTTTTTTAATTTAATATTTAGTTTCCATGTTAACTTCTCTAGGTTTGAGTGGTTTCCATGACTTTTCCATAGAATTGTTCCACCCAAAAATCAATTTCCATGACTTTGCAATGACATTTAAAATTTTTACTATCGAGTATGAACCCTGAATGCAAAGCTGTTAAACGTATGTCCGATAAATAACCAATTTGAGCGACCTGGAAATTTGTAACGAATGTACCCTATAAAAAAGGATAGGGTATTCTTTGTACCGTATGTACTCGCTTATAATTGCAGTCCAAGTGCAAACTGCACAGAGCTAGATCTGCCGTCGCATAATGCGCCGATCGATCTGGGTCTATGCAGTTTGTTAGAAGTTATCAATAGAACAAATAACATAGACCCTGATCTGCCGGCACATTATACGACGGCAGATCAGGGTCTATGTCGTTTGCAGTTGATCTCGACTTATAAGTGAGTACAGACGATAGTATATTATTTATCGTGTTTGCTTGAATTTGTGTCATTAGAATGATGGCTGTTTTTAAACACAAACGATATCTGACCTTTTGATAACTTATGACAGTTTGTTGTAAGGCAAAGTGATGATGCCGCTAAAATTCCGATTCGAATGTCTATTCGTGCTTTTCAAACACTTTGTTTACCTTTCCATTTTTTCTTTTGCTGTTGTTGCTGATTTTGTTTTCGTTGATTCCATCACATTAACAAACTAATGATTAAACTCGTTATGGCCTAATATTGGCCTAATGCAATAGTGTGTACTTCTTTCCGTACTGCATCTTCGCTAGCCAAGTGTCGTCGATCCACTTCAGCTAGCCGAAACAGTGTTCTGATCAAGTGCCCTCTTGCGGACGAAAGAATTACTATCCGTAGGAAACAAAATCTGTTGACCAATACGAGAGCTCTTCACGTGACCCGTTAAGTATTCAATGGCTAGCGAAGATGACTGTACTGGATCTCTTGATGGGAATGAGGTTTGGAAAATGAAAGTTCAAATACGAGGGGTATTGAAAAAGTTCTGAATATTAGTGCGCTGTACAACAAAATTCTTTATTAGTGAACAGTACGTCAGTTCATCCCCTCAAAGTACTCCCCATGCACTTCTACACACTTTCTTAATCTGATTATCCAATTATTACATTCCATTTTGTATTAACTTTTTGGTATGTTGTTCATACACTGGAAAGCTGCACTTCCAACCGCATGGTGGCTTTTAAATTGTCTGCCCCTCAGCGAATCTTTGAATACGGGATTCAGCCAAAAATCACTTGGAGCTAAATCTGGGTTGTATAGAGGATGTGGCAAGGTTTGGATGTTGTGCTCCTTAGGAAGTCTGTCACGACGGCGGATTTATGCGCTGGTGCGTTGTCACGGAGTAGATGGATACCACGGGTACCAGTGTGCGGACGGTTGGTTCGGTTGTATTCCACACATTTTGGCAATGCTTTGGAAGCATAAAAATGTCCAGTGACACTAGCAGAGTCAGGCATAGATACCTGGACAACCGAGCCTTTTGCTTCGAAAAATAATGCGTATAAACTCTCTTGGTAGTCCGACTACATCGAATGATTTGTGGTCTCTGCTCGTTTTCTCCGATCCAAAATTTATTATTTTCTCTTGTTCAAGAGAGTAAATTCATCACCTGTGACAATTTCATTCAAACGTCTCTGGTCATTGATTTCATATTTGGCTGTTTGACGTTTTCATCCGAGTCTGATTTTGATCAGCTGTCAAACATGTGGGACCCATCTTGCACAAAACTTTTTGAGTTTCAAATGATTATTCAATATATTAAAAATAGTTGAAAAATTAATACCTGTGATAATGTAAATACCTTCCACTGTGTATTGAGCATCTTCATCAATTGCCCCCTCCACAGCAGCCTCTTCCCGCTCACCAATCGCAGACAACTGTCTTCCAGGGATTCACGACACCATCTTCAAAAAGATTAAACCACCTCAAAATTGTAGGATATGACAGACAGTTGTATACGCAAACTATATCCAAGTCGTCGGCCTTGATATCAGTCAAAGAATACTCTAAGAGCGCCTGGATTTTACAGTATGCTCTTTGCATAGTAGCAAAGTCGTTCTACTTCTCCAACATTTTTACGTCACTGTCATTTACCTATCTTACGTCACATGCATAAATCTGCAGGTGTCTGGTGTGCTGCACGTGCAGCTGCAGATAATTTTATAGAACGTTATTTTGTCTATCGATTGGCATTAAATTTAGTGACAGGTTTAAAGAAACAAAAAAGTTGTAACAAAATATTCAGAACTTTTTAAATACCTCTCGTAAAATAGGAATATTCCAATAAATTTTGATTGTATCTTATAATCTTGATCTGTAATTAAAACGTATCCAATCCAGTCCAACAATACACCGAAGGACCAGCAAATCTCATTCTCCTAAAAACATAAATGTAGAAAAAATCAAGTTGATATGTTTTTGTTTGTATTCTGTCTTTTCTTTGGTCAATGGTCCCATCGACGCCCATCCCCTTTTCAATGGAAAAACGGGGAAAATTAAATTTGCCTTTCTATATGTGAACTCATCTTCAGGTAAAACATTCCTCGTTCACATCCCAACTCAGTTTGATACACATCTTCAGGACTAAATGAATGACCAGATGAGTGAATGAATTGATTACAGAGAAAACGTCAGAATGTATATCTGGTGTATACGTGTGATAAGTAATATACTAAAAATATTTGAATATATAGCGGGTACACGGATTCTTTGTAGTAAGCAAACCTCTCGGAGATGATATCTCTCTCTCTCTCTCTCTCTCTCTCTCTCTCTCTCTCTCTCTCTCTCTCTCTCTCTCTCTCTCCACGCGCATCGTTGTATATTTGTATATATACATTCTGCAAGCAATAGGTAACTATGAGCCAGCATTGCTATTGTGGAGAAAATTATAAAAACTTCTGACACACTTAGTTTTGGGAAATTTCCTTCGATTTAATTATAAACTGATTATTTTTGAAAAATAATAAAATAAAGGGGAATAAGGTCTCTTTTGGGCCCAAAAATTTACAAATTAAAAAAAAAAGTAGTTGCTGATAAAATACCATAGCAAAAACATTGATAAACAACACTTATTTCGAATTGACGTCATACGCACGTGCTCATAGCGTCACATTTGGCTATAAAATAGCCATTTTGTGCTGCAATTTGAGCTAATTTTAGAACATTCAGGTGGTCCACATGCAAGAACTAATTTTATATTTTTACAGAATATAAAGGTATGCGTTAATAACCTATTAATAGAATATAGTTTGGGTTGTCGCATGTGGAGCATGTGAAAAACGAGAAAATTTTAGTCCATCAGCATTCATTGATCCTTTGCATCTCCAAAACGATATCAAGTATTAACTACATCTAAACCGGCATTTCTGTTACAGTGAACACATAAAATGATTTTGACATAAAACATATATTTTTTATGAAATAACCAGGATTATAAATGAAGAACTTGTTACAGACAAGATTTTTTTTCAGACATGTTTAAAGATTGCATGGAGACAACAGTTGTTACATTATTTACGATTATGTCATCAAAATATAAAGCACAAGGTTGGATTAGGGCTGATTTTGGCCCCCACATTAGCGATACATTGAAGTGATTGTAACAGTATTAGTTATGTTTGTACCACAATGACTATATGTCCACTGTAACATATATACATATCAAACATATGATTTTGTGAAACACTGTGAAAAAAAATTGTTCCTAAATGGGCGTATGTTCGCCAAAAACCTCAAATATTGCAATATTTCTACATCTTCAAAGACCTCAAAAAATACCAGCGCAATCGAGAACAAGTTTTATTTTTTGACAGAAGACACTTTTTTTTAAAAACCATGTAACACGTATGCAAATTTCATACTTACTCCCATCTGCGCTCCTCTTTAACGAAAAGAAAATGAAGACAAAATCAACTACACGGTATCGTAAAAAGTCGTTCCCCCCTCCTTTTTCTTTAAAAATAACTGACATTTAATGTCAGCTATCACGTTTATCTGATCACGTTTTGGGACAGTCTTTAGCGTAAATCTGAATATTGTGATAATGGTAGCTAAATATAGAAAAGGTGCATGAAGGAAATCGACCCACAGCAACAATGACAACAACAACAACAACAACAACGAGCAGCTATGGTATTATGGTATTATTTTACTAACGGGGTCTGAAAGATAAGGAATGATGGTAGAAATAACGATTACCATGTATCTTTTACTTACCTTGATCATTTTGAATAGCATTTATTGTTTTAATTCGTTTGTAGACTATATTTTACCCTTGTATGAATTCACAATCTTGAACTCTGACAAACATCGTCAGAATATGAAATAATAATGTGAATCATACACGTACAAGCAATAAAAGTACTGAAATCAGCGTTGAATACATTTAAAATGCAATATGTTTAGCATCGTTATCCATTTGTTTCCCATTTGGTGAATTACTTCAGTACACAACTTCACAGTATCCTCTGCAATATAGAAAACTGAGGACTATATCTCGGTCTCCATGCACTGACTATAAGACGGAGAAATCAAATTGATTGCAGTAGTTCTCGATGAAGTATTTATTGAAGTAAGGGTATAAATTGTATAGTTATCATTTTTACTCTATTTTTAATGCAAAGACATGTAGAAAGTATTTTTTTTCCTAAAGGGAGAACAGAATTGTTTCGGACGTAATTAATATTTTACCCAAAGGAACCTCACAAGGCAAGATGCTATCTATATACTAAGTTTCCTATCTCGCTCTTACAGAACTCGAGTGGTGTAAAGGTAACATTCTTGCTAGTAAATCACTACTAAATGTTACGCCAGCAGTTCGAGCTTCAAAGGGAGTTTTTTTTATTTTGGACTTTTCAATTTTATATAAATAAGTTTTCTTTTCGTTTTATTCATTCAGTTATTTATGCATGTTTTCTTGCACTATTTCTTTGTTTCTGTCTGTCTGTCTTTTTCCTGTCGCAGATTTTTGCTGAATAACTGAAACTATTATCTATCCAAAGATCTGAAATAGCTAAAAATGACCATGAAAGCAATTTGTTTTAAAATACTGCTATTTCAACTGGTTGCTTACATTTGTCATTATCTAGTTCATCCTTGTTTATCATTACACTGTTTCCTGAATCTGACTAGTACAAATCTTTTGCACGTGACCATTCGTGTGTGTGTGTGTGTGTGCGAGAGAGAGAGAGAGACAGAGACAGAGACAGACAAATACAGACAGAAGCTATAAGAAAGGCGAGAAGAAAAAAAATGGAGGCGACGGAGATTTTTGGAGTCTATCCTTCGCATCCTTGCCAGTGTTCTGTTGCTGGATTTGTAACGTAAGATACATATTTTCTGTTATCTTTAAACTTAAAATGTATATGTGTGTTGTATATGTGCACGTGGATCGTCCAAAACAGGCAAGATGGTCGACCATAGCTGCTCCATTTTTTTCAAATCAAGTTATAAATTAACAGTTTTATTACCGTCCTCACCTCTAGTACGGAATTCTCTTCATCCTTGAGTACACAGCCTCCTTTAAAAAGTACTGATGTTCCTGGACTAGGTGTGTGTGTGGGGGGGGGGGGGGTGCACACACGTGCTCGCGCGTGTACGTGCACGCGTGAATGTACATACATTCTTGTTATATATGGACTCCATATTAATGCACATGAAAAAACATTTTTGACATTTTTCACGCCTGAAATTTTGCTGATTTTCATGTTTAATTGTTCAGTCTAACATTGATAAAAAGTGGTGTACATCTTTTCAAGGTTTAGTTCCCTATGTTTACATGCTTACGAGAAGACAAATGTTATCATGTCAACTTGAAATTCAGTGCCACATGACCTTGTTTATTTGAAGTACAACGGTTTGGGAATACATACTACATGCTATAAAGAGAAATTGCAATCGTTCTAGATATTCATAATGGACCGTCCTTACTTTTCAAGTCATTTAATATAAAATTTAAAAACTCGGGCAAATAAATGCAATAATATGGCAAGAATTTCTCCACAACAATATCTAGAGCCATTTCCTGATTATATTAAGCACTGAATATATAGTAACTTAACGAATAAATACTCTGTATTTAAAAAGAGAAAAAAACAAAACAACAACAACATCTTAATGAGATAATGTTGAGTTCTAACTGGTTACGTCACAGTAATGTTGTCCATGATAAAATTATGGGGAGGGGGAGCAGTGCGCACTGGAACAAATATATTTATATTAATCTGTCTTACTGTTAAATATTTTTCATTCCATCCATTCTGGAGACCCATTTGATATAAAGTAAGAAACTAGCGCCTGTTCACTCATCGTATTGACAATAAATGTGAAGAAAAAACAACTGATATCCTCGGTCGGTGCAGTTATAAAACCGTGCTATGTATGTCGAGCAAGGGCCTCAGACGCTGTATAGTTTATAGCTATTGTACTCTCTCTCTCTCTCTCTCTCTCTCTCTCTCTCTCTCTCTCTCTCTCTCTCTCTCATAAAAGTAATAAATATATCTAATTTGTGGATTAATCATCATCATAAGGAACAATGTTTTCGAATTATTAATAACATAAAGAAAGCTTTTTCCCCGAACGATACATAAACAAAATAGCTTTTGTCGCTGATGTTTTGAACATTTGTAATTCTTTGTATACACAGTATCGACATTCGGCTATTATTATTGTACAAAGTGCATGCATTACATTACATTTTTAAAATGATCAAGAAATACATAAATGGTCTTTTCTGGGGGCAATTCTGGCAAGATTTTGACAGCAATTCAGTGCTATACATAAACATGAGCGAAACATTTTAAATGAAAACGAAAATAGGTGTCAGAGGTAATCAAGCGAACCTAATGGAAATATACACATCATTTAAACAATGTTGCCCC
Source organism: Margaritifera margaritifera (assembly GCA_029931535.1). Taxonomy (NCBI): domain Eukaryota; kingdom Metazoa; phylum Mollusca; class Bivalvia; order Unionida; family Margaritiferidae; genus Margaritifera; species Margaritifera margaritifera. Next base: position 317,464 of record JAQPZY010001426.1, on the reverse strand, counting down.
AAAAAAAAAAATAAAAAAAAAAGTTTTCTTTTTTAGTCTTATCATTGACTTTTATGCACATTACGTGCAAATGCACAATTTAAGATGTATATGTTTCGGCAATATGCATGATAGGAGCTTTTTAGTCTATGTATCTATATTCCACGAATATAGGTACCACAAAGGAGAAGCAAACCATTGGTTATTTAATGGTTGCTTTCCTTTCTTAAATTCGGTCCTGGATAAAAATGAAATACATATTTAAGGAAGAGAAAAAGGCATATTTTATCTGTATGCGTTTATCTAGATGTGATTAAGGGCGGAAATTTACCTACTCCTTTAAAAAAAATAAAATAAAAAAAAAAAAAAAAAAGATAACTATGTACAACTGAAATTAAAGAGACAACAATATTTCCCAAACCTACGACTGCAAGGAACTCTGGGTAATGTGAAAAATAAATCAAGATTCTGCATTTACAATATGTGTATATGGTGGGTATTGCTGCTCTGCTATCAGTATATGGAGACACTGTCTGACTTATTGTGTAACTGCATTATAGTATGTTTATAGGCTGGGTGTTGCTGCCGAACTACCAATATATGAACACTATGCCTGATTTATTGTGTAACTGCTTTACAGTATGTTTATATGCAGGGTGTTGCTGCTGAAATACCACTGTATGGAGACAATATGCCTGATTTATTGTGTTCGAAGCGCCCGAGGGCAATGTTCTTTAGTGGCGCCCCTACTTTGCCACAGAAAACAGTTTGTATGTCAGTTGCCAACTTCCACCCCAACCCCCCAATCTAAACCCCGGTAACAGCTGCAAAAAAAAAGAGCTACCGACGGCGCCCCCACCCACCCACCCCCAGGCCTGGGTCCCTGGGGCCATTGCCCCACCGAACCACCATCCCTCGCGCCGCCACTGACTCTATCCCTGATTTAGTGTGTGATTTGCATATACAGAATGTATATATGCTAGGTTTTGCTGCTAAACTACCACTGCATGGAGACACTCTGCCTGGTTTATTATGTGATTCTGACTTAAATGAGCTGAAACAGTACTTAAGCCGTCCATATTATCAGACAGGCAACTTTAGTGGAACTGTTTTTACTATATTTTAAGAAAATACACTAAAGCGAAGCAACGTGTGAAAAAGCAAATGTTTTAATTCACCATTGCGTGACAGATGGAAACGTTGCATTCATTCCAAATCGATAGTTTGTACACTTTACGCTATTCTTACAATTTATGTACGTAGACAGATGCAGACATATAGATCAGCACGTTCATCGATCTATCCATCCATTCATGGTTTTGTTTACATATGTATATACACGTACAAATACGTAATATATCTCCTATCTTTATTTATTCCTGTTAATAAATTTCCGTGTACGTCCGTAACGGAAGTAGTTGTGAAAAAAAGTAAAGTGACTGTTCAATGACATTTCCCAGTATCGAGTACATACATGAATTACATACAACTCCTACTCCATTCTAGACTGCCTAAAGCGATAAACGTTCAAACAAACAAACCATTTATGATTGCGTTTTATGAATGTGTCCGATAAGTATTGTGTCTGAATCCAATTGTGTATCGTTTCAAGATTGTTGCCACTATGAATAAAATGGCGCCTCTTAACACTGTATAAATCATTCGTTGTTGTGAAGGGAAACATCATTCATTATTGTTCTATTTACATCATCTTTGATGAAATTCGATCTATCTATCTGTCTGTCTATCTGTCTGTATGTCTATCTATCTATCTGTTTATCTATCTTTCTTTCTTTCTATCTATCTATCTGTCTGTCTATCTATCTGTATGTCTATCTATCTATCTGTATGTCTGTCTGTCTATCTATCTATCTGTCTGTCTATCTATATTTCTATCTATCTATCTATATATATGTCTGTCTGTCTATCTGTCTGTCAGTATACCTATCTTCTGCATATGTATTTATCTAGGGTAATATTATCGGAGTAAAATGTGCGTCACAAACATGTGACGTAAGGGATATATTTCTGGAAAAAAAGGAAAGAAAAAAGCAGCATAATTATTCATATATAGTAGTGTATTGTGGGAATGAACTTACTTCTAGACATAATAATGTTGTCATTACTTCAACCTAAAATAAAATTTATATTCGAGACCACGCATAATAAAAGCCGTGACATTTGAAGACCAACGCCACCATCATCAACAACAACAACAACAACAACATGTTATCTTGGTCAGAAACGTTATCATATAATTGTAATATCCAGTCTCTCTCTCTTCATACATTGAAAATATAACTTCGATTAACACCGTCATACATTTTATCATGTCAACAAGAGCACTCACAATACTTTTTAATTGCTATTTGCTTTTATCATGTCAACAAGAGCACTCACAACACTTTTTAAATGCTATTTGTTTTTATCATGTCAACAAGAGCACTCACGCCACATTTTAAATGCTGTTTGCTTTTTTGTTTTTTCGTGCATAATGGGATCGAATTTCCCCTGTTTTTAAATTCTTTTTTTTTTTTTTTTTTTTTTTTTAGCTATTTCTCCGAGAAATTTCTCATCAAAATAGCCAACTAATTACAAATGAGTTTCAAGGCAGCGAAAACTAGTGTGTTGTGGAGGCATTTTAGATGCCTTATTCTGCGCATCACATGATCTTACTGTATGTACTGCATATGACATGAACTGTTCAAACATCCTTTCGACCTGAATATGAGCTATACATGACATGACATGAATATGAGCTATACATGAACATGACATGAATATGAGCTATACATGACATGACATGAAAATGAGATATACATGAAAATGACATGAATATGAGCTATACATGACATGACATGAATATGAGCTATACATGACATGACATGAATATGAGCTATACATGAACATGACATGAACTGTTCAAACATCCTTTCGACCTGAATATGAGCTATACATAAGGTATATACCAAGTTTTCAGTGATATCTACTTACTATAAATGACCTTTTTATGCTAGTAATAAACACAGCGATATTGAAAAAAGAAGTGATGAAGGAAACAAAGAAAATGTCGCGTCATCAACAACAAATAGTCTAGCACCACTATCACAACAATAGCAGCAGGAACAATAACAACAACAACTACAACACCAACTACTACTACCACTACTACTGCTGCTGTTTGTATTTTGTTCCTGCAGCTGCAACCACTCTACTAATGCCACTACAACCATTTTAAATGGACTTTTAATTGTTCACAAATCCTTTGATTACCATACATGCATGATATATGTTATGTTTAACTTCATAACAAAAACATCTATGTGTATTTAGCTGTACCATTGAATATCAGTTTAAACAACATTGGTTGTGATTTGGTGTGGGGGTGGGGGTGGGGGGGTGGGTGGGACACCATATATAATGACGATACTGGCTCCTCGTGGCAGGGTTAACTTATAACAACCTCATCCAGCAACATCATGATTGAATAACAGGGTGGGTGTGATAATGGAATCCCCAAATCGTGTTTACTGAGCATGAAGATTATGATCGTTATACAAAAACACAGCATGGCACTCACCGCATGCAATGCAGCTCTAGGCATACATTATTGAATAATAGGGCTGGTTACGAATTAGGAGGATGTGACGTAACGCGTAATTACATATTACCTAAAAATAGCCGCGTAAGCAATATCTTGACCCTTATATACAAACTATGTGAAAGGAGACAATGTTCTGGGAGCTAAATTATCATTCAATCTGATAGAAAGTCACTCGGTTGTACAACTGAAAGAGTGGTTACAATATCATCTCCCTAGAAGTGGAAATCGGAGTAAATTTATATTCTTTATTTCAGTAATTTTAGCCACCGTCCTTATAATAGATACAAACAAAGGTCAATGTAATGGAGCGCAATACACTTCTTATAGCAGTGGCGTCAGTATGGTTGGCGTCACCCATTGCGGTAAACTCATTGTGTCACCCCCTCCAGACTTCCCCCATGGGAATTTGCATTTTGCATCTGTCGAAATTGCATTTTTCCATTTTGGTGTCACCCCCCTGTGATGGTGTCACCCGGTGCGGCCCGCACCCCCTAGTGACGCCACTGTCTTATAGTATAACTGTCAGTCATTAGGTACAATTTCTCAAATGGCCGCACACGATTTAAGCCCAACATCATCATCATCAATTTCTTGTCTAGATAATAAATGGTATATAAACTGTGACATCAAGATATATATTTTCTCTAAAGATGGACAGGCACACCAACGTTTATCCTAATATATTTATCTAATATCTTGGTAAATTGTACAAGCAAAAAAAAATGCATGATATTCGTCATCAACTAATAGTAAATTATTTCTGGAACAAAAGTTGAACAAATTTTTTTTAAAACAAACCCGTCCTGAAGCAGTCAACCTTCATATCTACCTCCCTCTATATTAGGTTCATGGCTAGAAGATCTAAATATCCAAAAGTACAGAGGAATATACAAAGCTAATCCTATGCATAGATAAGATTCAGTAATGACTTGTATTTTTTTAAAATAATATATATATATATATATATATATATATATATATATATATATATATATATATATATATTTGTTGACTGATTTACCTTTTCATGATAATGCTGATATATTCGATCATTCTACTGTCTAAATAAATGAATGCACGAAAGTTTTAAAGCGCGCGGATTTTTTCGCTTGAAAAAAAAAATAAATAAAAAAAAAATCAGATAATCTTCTGCAATTCTTTGAAGACGATTTTATCAATTTAAGTATAACCATGCCTTAAGATTTTTCTGACGATTTTTTTTCTAAATAATTATTATTGAGGCTGCCATTATTAATCTAGTTTTCGATTCACCAGTCAGTCTTATAATTAAAAGGAATACACAATGAAACGAACAAACAGAGGTAGATGCATATACGTGGGTAAGTACAAGAGTAAACGTAAGAATACAATAAATGAATGAAAGAATGAAACAAAAACGAACGAACGGACAATACATTAATGTAAGAAATAGAGGCAAATGGGAGAATTACGAAACATATGAATTTACGCACAAATGAGAATAAAACAAGAAAATAATGAATGACCAGAACATTTCGCAAATGGACATTTTAATTTTAATGAAACCAGGAATGGAAATTAAAGGTGCAAATTACGACAATGAATCCCCTGTCTGCCCAGTTACTTTACTTTTGAATGGGACTTTATTTATTTATTTTTATTTTTTATTTTTTTCTTTTTTAGACCGAGCAATAACACAAGTATATTCTTATTCGATAAATCAATAATATCCCTAATTAGACGAATTAAAGACTTTAAAACAAGTCTTTGTTTGTTTAATCCACTAAATCTGGTTTGTATTTTATCTTTGTGTGTTCTTTGTACACAGTGATATGAGCAGAACAACATAGTTCACAGAGTACAACGTAAGTATCACATTGTGTACGTTACTATGTTGTTCTGTTTGTCCGAAAGCAATATGGCGGTGCACACAAGGTGTTGTGGGTAAATTACAGCAATTATATTTATAGCAAAAATGTGAATTTATAACTTCAACTCAGTTTTTAAATTTGTAACAAATGAACACTCATAAAGCATCACGTTTTCTTTGTAACTATTTCATTATCATATGATGCAATACTTTCGCATCAATTTCACTATCAAGAAAGTATGCTCTGTATCTGGAGGGATGTTGTGACTTTTTGGGGAATGAAATGGGGAAAAAAAAAGAATTTTGTCTCTTTTTTTTTAATGTTTACCGTGTCTCCTGGGTAAAAAGAAGTTCTACAGTAGATTATGTGGTCTTCTCGACTTCTCTTTTTTCTTTCTTTTCCAACCACTTTCCAAACCATTTTTCCTGGAGATAAACAGTGCTCGATATTTAACACGCACACTGAATTGATTCTATATTCATCTTGAAAATAAATGTAAGGGTTCACATATCGTATTGATATTGCTAACAACATTTTATTTCAAACAAAACTGTATCATTTAAAAAACAACAACAAAAAAATCGCATAACTCTGGGACATAATTCTACGAGCCGAAATGCAGAACTGACTCATTATATTTTCAGGTTTGTATGAAATTAGGTTAAGTGTTCTAGTCTGCAGAACAGCATATTGCCTCTTTTAATTATTCACTTGTACAGGTAATAACAACAACAAAGAAATCTTGAAAGTTTTGGATCTGATACTGTTTAAGTAAGGTTTCATACCACATTACGGTGCTTGTGGCGGTAGGGTGGTTACGTACACACACACACACACACACACACACACACACACTTACTTTTAGGTGGAATGTGTATTAATATTTCCAAAGGTAAAGGAATAAACCGAAGCCATGTAGGAATGATTTAAGTTATTGAATTTTATTCGAACAGACGCGTGAAAAATACTGTGAGATCAAAATTGAAACAAAATCTCCCGTGATTGATCAGTCAACCTAATGGCAATCACTGTTATATAAAAATGGAATACAAATATTGTGCATTCGTTATGTTAGCAATGTAATTCATGGCAAGATAACACATATGGTATACATGTTTCAACTTCATCCCATTGCTTTTCGTCAATATCAATCAACAATTCACGGTATGATCGGTACAGTAGGAACACGCACAAGCGGAATCTGCCTGATCTGTACGCTTTTGTATTGTCAAGTAATCTAACAACATCCAACGTCGATGGGAAATGAAAGACATTATCGGATCTAAGTGTTTCTTATCTGAAGATAATGGGTAACAGACGACATAATCTTTGAAATATTTCCTCACAGAGTCATGAAGAAGTCACTAAGTGTTATTTATACTGGTGTAATCTTTCTGAGTATCTGAATAAGTCATGAGGTAAATAAATATAAAATCATTTGGTACGCAATACATGACTCGCCGAGTAAATCAATACAGCTTGACTTGCCTTTATAAGTCGATATTCAAGCTAAAACCCACTGTTCACAATGCACGAATGCACACAATGTTCACAATACACAGTGTTCCCAATGCACGAATGCACACAATGTTCACAATACACAGTGTTCCCAATGCACGAATGCACACAATGTTCACAATACACAGTGTTCACAATGCACGAAAATAAATAATTCCAGGAGTGTACGTTTGGTACAAGGACAGTGGTGTACTGACCATTGGGCATCCCGGGACAAATCCCGGTGGACCGCCGCCAAAAAATCCGTTTTTACCGGTGTTTTACTGGTATGAGCAAAACCCCGGGCCTGTCCCGGCAGACCGCCGCATCGGTGGGCCGTCAAAAAAATCCGTTTTTAACGGTGTTTTACAGGTGTGAGCAAAACCCCGGGCCTGTCCCGGCAGATAAGTCCAGGGCCGAGTTGCTTACCCAGTACACTCCTGTACAAGGAGTGTAATCAATAAATTTGTATAAAAAAAGACAGGCACTCTTATCTAGAGTTATGTATACTAAAAAAAACGCAACATATAAAAATTAAAGAAACCCGTGTGTTGAATTATGCATAATTAAATGTAAAAAATAAAGGAATTCATTTGTATTTATTGAAATATGCACTGTAATATAATCTCCCACCCCCCCGCAAGAAAAGAATAAAAATGAAAGAGCTCTTCTTTAGAGTGATGTACTGCCATTCGCACAAATCTAAAATAGGTAAATTCCCACACTGTGTATAATCAATGGCATACAATTTTAAATATACTAGTAGTTGAATTTACACACTGTGTATAATCAATGGCATAAAATTTTTGTAAAAATAGGTAAATTCCCACACTGTGTATAATCAATGGCATAAAATTTTTAAAATAGAGGAATTTACACACTGTGTATAATCAATGGCATAAAATTTTTAAAATAGGTAAATTCACACACTGTGTATAATCAATGGCATACAATTTTAAAAATAGAGGTAATCTTAGTTGACAGTTATTTATAATTAACACTACAAGACGTAAAAAGTGAGGCAGTCTTACCTACGAATCAATCATTAACATAATAATAAAAAATCACCAAATATAAAATAATAAAGAGTTTTCTACAGCTACGTGCAATAAACGAAACAGTATAAAAAAAATTAAAAATAAAACCTTTATCTAGAGTGATGTGGTTATTAAAGGATAAAAGTAAAGAATTCTTCATTAACACGTTAAAAATCAGTATGCAATACAACAGAATTTTCATTTACTCTGCAAACAGACCAAATTGGAATATACCGGTATCTTTTTATAATTCTAATGCTGCCTTTTCACATGTTTCTTAAAATATTGATGAGTGCTGAATAATTTATAACACATGCTGTATTGTATTCCGGGAAAAGGTGTGTTTTGTTGTTTCACGTGCAGTTTCGAGTACCGATAGGTGCGGAAGGATTTTCCACAGATTTTACAGTTGTACGTTTCCTCATGATACAGTTCCATATACATCACACACACACACACACACACACACACACACACACACACACACACACACACACACACACACACACACACATATATATATATATATACATATATATATATATATATATATATATATATATATATATATATATATATATATATATATATATATATATATATATAATATATTTAAATTGTCCCTGAAGCGGAACAGCTTTCCAGTCACTTAGTACATGTGTTATTTCACGCCCCTGTGAAGATCCTTTACTTTCGACTTACTCTCACATTTTTTATTGCAAATGTCACACTGAAAGTGTAGATCCCGCGCTTCCCGCCTGTTTTGACTCCTAAAGTCCCTTTCACAGGCAAAGATTTTCCTACCAATACAGCAAATGTGTGATTTGTGTCCTGTATGTGTTTTCTGTTGTTTTTCCATGTTGAATGTACTGGATAAATGACATATTCTGAACTACGGTACATACAATATGCAGGACCTAACAGTGAGTCACAGGGAACAAGTTTGCACTTAAAAAGTGCAAGCAATTTCATAAAAGCAACGCTAATATTTTATTTATTTTTATATTGGTCCACAAATATGCGCGGGTACTATTCGTATTGCAGACATGCATGTGGGTGATATCATTTGATGAAAAGGATAGATACTCGCAAATCCATGTGTATAGGGGCTTTTTCACAATGACGAAAAATAGATATTGAAAACAAATACCTAGAAAATAGATGCTTTGAAAAAAATACTCGTGGTTTTGACTTTACGTGACCATTCTGTTAAATTCATGAGATGAATGTGTGCATGTGCATGATTTTCCGGTTAAAATGCGAACTCTTCAGGAGCGGGGAGGTGGGGGAGGGGGGGGGACAGAGAAACAACCGGAACGATCCCCAGAGTAAGATTTCGTTACAGTTGGATGGTAAAAATTATGCCTTGAAGCGCTTAAAATGCAGGAGCTTCCTGGGTTTTCGCCCCCTTAGCCCCTGTTAAAAGGCTCTCTCCCACAGACTCCATGCTTAGGTTGCAACCGCACCCCCCCCCCCCCCCACCGAAAAAAAAAAAATATTATCCTGGATCCTCCTCTGCCTTCAGGTAATGTTTGCAAAATGCAGAGCGTCTGTGGCATCGATTGAAAGAGACCTTGATTCCCTATAATGTGTTGGGTACTTCGCGCACAATCTAAACCAAATCCTTAGAACAATTACTGAAGTAAAAGCCCCATACTACCTCGAGTCAGGCAAATTGGCGCTTTTTTCGTGTGCCTGCTATCTCGGTTATGACGTACGAGGCTGACCCTGAAGGACGAAATAAGAAATAATGAGCAAGCTAGTCAAATACTGACAATAAGTTACTACTGTATGCATGAAAAGGCATATAAAATAGTATCTCCTATGACAAATTAATGAGTAGGTATATATAAAGATAGTGTAGTAACTAGAGACGAACGTATGTATGTATGTATGTATGTATGTATGTATGTATGTATGTATGTATGTATGTATGTATGTATGTATGTATGTATGTATGTATGTATGTATGTATGTATGTATGTATGTTTAATGCGTGCTATCTGTTAGTTGCAGATACTAAACATCAAGTACTTTATATACAACTTCTATTATATTGTTCGTTGAACAGTACTGGATATCAATTTTGTATCACCACGAAAATTTCCAAAACATGATTACGATTATAAACAGCACAGTAATAAATTATTTCCAACCATGACGACGTCATGCATAGATATTTTGATACAATGAAATTTATGGCGGCGTGGCAAACCAGCTGTTATGTTATCGCGCACAATTTACCTAGCTATAATTTCAAGTACGAAGTATTTAAACGCCGAATACGCACCAACCTTGCTGACGGCTAATTGCAAGTAAACATGGGAAATGAATAACATTTTGTCAATGAATACATATGTATTTTTATACTTATCGTTAATCTTGTAAGTAGGACGAGCATGTATACATGTATTTACGTCATCTTTCCTGGTTTGATTTGTACATTACAACTGGGCGATTTTGGCTGGCCTATTTATTTTACATTTACAATGTGTGGTGTGATAAGAGTAGAGACAACACATTGGTATAAGCCGGCTAGCAATATATAAGTTTGCCATGTTCATCTTTCCCGGCGTGATCTGAGTATATACTGATTACTATTTACAGTTTTTTCTTCCTATTCACGTAAATGCGTGATATACCATACTATCGTCATAATAAGGTTACTCTGCATGTACATAAATTGCCATGCCCATAATGCAACTTTATGCGTCGTCGCACATGCGTATTAGCACGTAGTCAGTCGTGGCTACACCGAACATAAAGCGAAACAATCAAGGGCAAATTAGCTTTCCGTTTGGTGTGGGTTCTTGTGCCGATACTTACAGATTATTTTCACTGGAATAATGTAGTCATGACTTCTTCTGTGCATAAAGAGAGAATTCTCCGTATTATTGATCAACTTCGCCAGAGGAAGGCGCGTCCTGACATGGAACGTATTTGCCACATGGTGGCGCGTAAATACGGCTTGAGTTATGTAGATACAGAGACCTACGTGGAAAAATTGGTGGATTCAGGCGCGCTTATTAAAGTTGACTTTAAAGGAAATATTAGCTATAGAAATGCTTCCAGGCTGAGGAAAAAATCGTATAGAGTCAACGTTTTGAATTCTAGCTCCGCTAGCAAACTTATCCATAATGCTGTTGAGACACTTTGTAAGGACTCTGTCCTTGGCGCTAATCCTAGAGATATTGAAAACTCGATTCGGAGAAAAAAATCAGAAGATGGGGATGAGGGAGAAGATGATGAGGATACATTTTTGTGCCCTATGCATATTAGTCTTCAAAGAGAAGTTGACGCCGGGCGCTTAGAAAAACTGGACAATGGTAACTACATTATCGCCTTACAGCCAGCCAAGACGTCAAAGGCTTCTGCCGTAAGGAGGCTGCATAGCGTTGTAACGAAAAGAGGACGTCCTCCAAAACGGAAGGTGCGTCTAACAGGATATATATATATATATATATATAAATATATATATATATATATATATATAATATATATATATATATATATATATATATATATATATATATATATATATATATGATCAGTTTAATTGTAAAGATCTTTAAAGAAAGAGTTTTTCCATTTGCATTTTATTATAACTTGTTAATTTATTCGTACTGTAATGTAAATGAAAAAAACACATTTACTATGACTCTTAACTTGGCGTTAATCCTTGATGGTAAAATTCTTTCAGTATACATGTCGTTTACTCTTGTATTTACCAATAACGTGTTTACCATAAAACGGATTTACCTGCCAAACCTTTAGCTCTCGCACGTACATGTTGTAAAGAAATGCATTCACATTATGTAAATATTTACTCAAACCGGAAATGCCAAACTTACTTTGAAAAATAACACTTTCGACAGCGTGAACAAAATATTATTATTGTGAGCTTAAAAATCTAATAATAAAAAAATACCCCTTCCCGGAACCCAAGAAAATGAAGGAAATTCTGTCGGTATACCTGTTAAACCATTTAACATGCATACATCCATATGTATTATGTATCTCTCTCTTCTCTCTCTCTCTCTCTCTCTCTCTCTCTCTCTCTCTCTCTCTATATATATATATATATATATATATATATATATATATATATATATATATGGCCGTCCGCAGGGGGAGGGGGAGTCGCCCCTATATATATATATATATATATATATATATATATATATATATATATATATATATATATATATACGGAAAAATTCCTGCGGACGCCCTTGGAGAGAGAGAGAGAGAGAGAGAGAGAGAGAGAGAGAGAGAGAGAGAGAGAGAGAGAGACTTTTATATCTCTGTTGATGAACTTTTCATTATCGCTGCAAAGCACGTCACGCCCACAAGCCATACACAACCTGCAGAAATCCTGACAAACGCAATTCTAATATCATTTCCTTGTAAACCTTATCCAGTTCCATAAGACGTACTCATTAAACACAGCGATGAATTGATTTTGCCTGAATGAATTGCATGATGTTGCATAATGAATGGATTTACCCCTGCGCATTACAAAAATACGTCAAATTTGATACTAATAAATTTATTCGGTCACAATGATTAAAAAGTTTAATCTTCGTTTGGATGTATGAATGCGTGTTTGTCTTTGCCTTCAGTATTGCAACATAACGCTTTTTATGTTATTGTCAAGTGATTGTATCACAGTTTCAAAGATAAGTGGATGTGGCTTACTGTGCGCGACTAACGTAGGTTAAAGCTCTTCAGGTTGGTTATATGTAAAATCATTAAGAAATGCCCGCTGACTTATGTACGAGTTGGAGAAATACATACATTTGTCGTTTGTTTCATTTGACATGACTCTTTCTGTAATCTAGACTTCAAACTTGTTCATATTATGTGGACTGCATGGCACGTTCTATGAACTTATGCAACGCCATATTGACGGCACATATGTCGGCGTAAGGTGGTCTTCAAGGTGGAGGATACATACTAGCGAAGCCCAAGAAAATCACTGACCACTGATGGGTCGCCACATAACCTTGCACATGTCAAAACTGGGGACCGAACCCTGGACCACAGAGGTGCATAGCGAACACGTTTCTGTTAGGCTATTCAGGCATGCAAGACATGTATTCAGTTATAATATAATACACAAAACGTCGAAGATGAGTGCTGATACGGCGTGTAATTGAGTCGCAGCTAACCACAAAGTGGTGTCATATTTCGTGTAAAAAATGTTTTATTTTATTTGGAGTTGTGATATTATTTGGCTTAGTTATTATTCTTATCCATTTTCAGTCTCCGATCTATAATTTTATGTGTAAAATTACCTACATGCATCTGGCAAGATACTGTTTTTCATCCCGCTTGCAAAGACCAGGGGGATTCAATTTTGTTTTTACTGGCGTTTTTGCAATCGACAAAATATGAGTCGAAATGTGTAAGACAATAACTAGCTTTCAAAACCCCGCAATTGTGCATTATTAACAAGCGAACGAGGTAATAAGATGTCAGTATTATTCTGTTTTACCTTATTAAAAACTTCAGTAATAGATGTCGTATGGGTAATAAACACTGGAACACATAAATAAACAAACCTTGCACATTTGGAATATTTCACTTGTCCATCGCTTGCCTTTCTTTTTTTAACTTTTGTATATGCGAATGTCTTTTAAGTTTATTTGCTGCTTCTGTGCACAGAGGCGCAGGGGTTTTTGGGGTCCGAGTTGGTGCGGACCCTACCCCCCCCCCAAAAAAAAAAAACAACAAACAAACAGAATAAGAAACAAACAAATGAGCGCGAAACAACCGGAACGTTTCGTAGAGTAAGTTTTCTTTACATTTAGATGTTTGAAATTATACCCTGGAAACATTTAAAATGCATGAGCTTCCGGGGGGGGGGGGAGGCTACATGGAGTTCCATCCCACAGACCCCTTGCCTATTTTTAGCCCCCCCCCACAACACACACACAGACACAAAGACAGACATACAGACAGACAGACACACACACACAAAACAATATTTCTGATTCCACACCTGGTGCAGGACTTTCTCTTCTTCGTATCTTATATAGAATGGAAAGTATTGCTATTATAGAGAAATTATTATTATTATTATTATTATTATTATTTAATAATTTAAGATATCTTCGACTAATATTGAGAAGAAGCCAATGGCTTATAGTGTTATTATTCCTAAGACTAAGGTCATGAGGTGAACTCGATTTTAAAAAATGGAAAGATCCATACCCATACAAGACCACATTTCGCGAGTAATACCTACGTACGTACGTATGCATTATTTGCGAATGCAAACGTATGTATGTATGTATGTATGTATGTATGTATGTATGTATGTATGTATGTATGTATGTATGTATGTATGTATGTATGTATGTATGTATGTATGTATGTATGTATGTATGTATGTATGTAACTGCCCCTCCTCCCCTTCCCCCTCCCCTGCGGACGCCATTGCCTCCCACTGAACACTATTACCGTCATGCCCACGACTTTAATATTTGACCTTTATTGAGTCTTTTGATCAATGTTTTATGAAAGTGATACTATTACCTTAAAATTACCGGTCGTAGAATCCGGATGTGCTCGTCTGTGACTTTGTTTTGTAACAGAAAGTAATTCATCGAATCACCACCCCTTGTAAACCGGATACGTGATACCCGGTTAAATTCCTCTATAATACGGTTTTCTTCAGTTAAAGAAAGAATGAAGTCACAGTGTGTTACCGAAGAGCATTTTTGCGATTCTAGCATCCTACCTAAGTGTTTTTATGGAAATCAACTACTGTTATATTTTAGTATTAAAAAAATATATGTTCCAACAAAAACGTCAAAGTATACTATCGTGAAAATGGAGGTATTGAGAAGAAGTCTTAAGTTGGGCGTGAAGCTCAGTTGTAAAATGACAATATTTTCGAGTTATCTTTCCATTTTAAAGTTAAAGTTCTCACATATTCAATTATTATTTTAATTAAATACTGTCGTGCATTCGGTTTTGTGAGTATAAACAATTGAAATTAGGGTATATAAAATGCTCTGTAGATTTTGAATGAGTGCAGTTAACTTCGGTTTATGATACAATTTAGTATGGAGTAAGAAACAGTTTATTCCTCTTCAGTAATGCATTTTGTTTTTGCGGTTAACAACATTACATCAAAGGTATTACTTGAACGAATGTGCCTCAAAAATTGACCATTTATGTGTTATTTGATGTTTCAAAAAGAGGTGCCCAAACATTCGTGAATAAAATGAATACCACTGAAAGACCTATTTTTAAGCAACTACCGTGATCGGAAAAACAAACAACTACCGTGATCGGAAAAACAAGCAACTACCGTGATCGGAAAAACAAGCAACGACCGTGATCGGAAAAACAAACAAACAAAACCAAACATTAGGCAAACTATAGCCAATCTGGAAGAAACTGACACATTTGGACGAGAAACCAGAGTACAGAACAAAAGTACTGAAAAAAGATATACTGGATAAAATTAAAGCTAGAAGGGAATTTAAAGCTTAAAAATCAAAATTAGAAGACATCATTGGCACAACCGTAGTAAACTGTATCACTGCAAGACAACTGTACATGTCTATACATACTAAAATAACTATTGTACATATAATTAAAAGCACAGTAACTTTACAAGTGATAGTGCTTTATGGTCTAACGTGTGCTGTTCAGAATAAAAAATCAGGAAATTATTTGCACTGATTCTGTATTTCGGATTTGCCTCCATTTGAACGTATATAAATATGAAGAAACAAAAAAACAAAAAACATTTATTTGGTATTTTTGTACCTTTAATGTTATTGACTAGTAAAGGGCTTTCAACAAGATTTAACTTATTATTTATGATTCCATTAATACGAAAGGAGAAAAAAACACACAAATTAGATTTAGGTGGCTGTTATGGAAAAAAGCCAACATAGTACAATATTGAACTTGATGTCTTGCTGTCGTCAAATAATGTACACATACAGATGTTCATATTTGGTGATATATATATATATATATATATATATATATATATATATATATATATATATATATATATATATATATATATATATATATATATATATATATATACACACACACAAAACTTTTAAGAGACAACACGATGGTTTACTTGCTCTTTCTCTTTAAGAGATGCCAATTTTAGATTTATTAGTTATTATTGTTTCTTGGTATCCTGCATGTCTCTGTACGAGTGTCAGTTTGTGTGATGTTCACTTGGTGTCCTGCATGTCTCTGTACGAGTGTCAGTTTGTGCGATGTTCACTTGGTATCCTTCATGTCTCTGTATGAGTGTCAATTTGTGTGATGTTCACTTGGTATTCTGCTTGTCTCTGTATGAGTCAGTTTTTGTTATGTTCACTTGGTGTCCTGCTTATCTCTGTACGAGTGTCATTTTGTGTGATGTTCACTTGGTATTGTGCTTGTCGCTGTACGAGTCTCAGTTTGTGTGATGTTCACTTGGTATTCTGCTTGTCTCTGTACGAGTCTCAGTTTGTGTGATGTTCACCTGGTATTCTGCTTGTCTCTGTACGAGTGTCAGTTTGTGTGATGTTCACTTAAAGATCAAAATTCTCATTACAGTTACAGTGACACTGTCGTATCTACACATCAAATACTAACATGTGATATTATGCATCTTCCTACCATAGTCTCTAGTGTTCAACTTATGAACAAATATTTCCTCTATAATTTACAATTTTAAAAATATTGTTATCGTAAAATAAGATGTTTTTTTTTCGGGGTGGGGGGGGGGGAGGGGGTGACGAATGGGGCGGTAGTAAATCATCTCATTAACCGCAGTAAACCGTATCTCTAACCGAAGTAAACGGTATCTCTAACCGCAGTAAACCGTATCTCTAACCGAAGTAAACGGTATCATGCGATTTTGTAAACCGTACCAATTTAGTACACACAAAACGTTTTATTTCCTTTCTATGGTATAGCAGAGAGTAAAACACAGTCATTTTAAATATATATATATATATATATATATATATATATATATATATATATATATAATACTTTACTTTAATTTGTCTAAACAATACTAAGAGCAGCAAATTTCTACACAAATATCATTAAACAACCTGTATGAAGTCGAACTAATCGATATTTTTATTTTTCTCCAAAAATTCATACACTTTCTGATATTCTTTGCTCTTTCTACTGAAAAAAAGACATTTAAAAAATGTTTGTTGCTCATCGTTTTGCTGAAATTGCAGATTAGTATTCATTTGTACAAAAAAGGAGGACGACTTACTTTTATCCATCTTTTGTTTTAACCGTAGAAAACTGTCTCAAACTGGAGTTAACCAATCTCGCTTATCCATTTTACAAAGAGTGATCATGTTGTTCAGATTTTTAAATAAAGTTATACACCTGCTAGTCGAGGCGTCATTGAACGCATTGAAAACAATCCAAAGAGAGGGCGCCTCCACCCCACCCACCCGCCCAGTATATATAGGCAGTCCAATAACACTAGAATCCCCTGTACTCTTTGATACGATTATTAACAACGGATACAGATTGAAGCTATTCCTAACACTGAACTTTAATGACAGGTTCGCACATTTGCAGAATATAGGCATTAATTTGTTCAACCAGTAGTTTATCTTAACGGTCATGACTGGATACTCTGGAAAAGTTTGTAAATGCCATCGGGACTATTTCCATTTTGCAAGTAGGATGTAGAGTTGTTTTTAAAAAATGGGATTGGAAAAAATTGGCAGATAGAGTATCCTTTGAGGACGGTTTGAGCTGTTTTCACAGTATTCTCAATTTCATTGAACGAAACACAATATTCACTGTTGTCTAGGAAACGTCAAACATCTTGAGTTCTCCCTTTACTTGTAGACCACGTGATTTGGGTGTGCCAGTTGTTTTCAGAAAAGTCTGAATGTGTCTCTTTATATCGGGAAAGGTCTTGAAAACTTTATAATTATGATCACATTTTTTTCATGTTTCGGTTAACGTTGCTTTGCTTGTGGGCACGAATTCTCTTATATAACAGTTTCATCAAAATCTTTCAGACTTATATGGACTCTATTTTGTTAGGATCCGAGAACTGTTTAGGTTTTGGTGATCTTGTTCTCATTTTCAAGGTAACAAGGAGACGTTAAACATTTTATAATACTGTATATAGCCCGCGCCGCTTGTTTCACGATATAGTGGCAAACTTTGTTGAAATATTTTTTGGGAAATACTTGAGAACTATTAAGTTTTAGTGACCTTGATCCAGTTCTTAATACTACCAGTGACGTTGAAGTTCATTATCCCCATGTGTTTCGAAGATAAGGTGGGATTATGTGATTCTGCCAGTTCGAACGTGTTCGAACGTGTGTGCGTCATACGGTAGCGACGTTGCGCAACTCCTCCTACAGAGTTTAAGTTAGACGCTTCAAACTTTGGGATATATGTAGGTGTGCACACAATTTCAGAATGTTCCTCCATCCCCTGGGTCGGAACTCGGGGGTAGGGGCACTTTCACATACACTAGCACACATCGTGTTTGGGATTTAGGGTAACTGAAAATAAAGTCTAGATATAATTATTAGCTTTCCAAAACGCTTGAAGGTTCCGCTATATTTGATTTGGAAAGAAAGAAACATATACAAATAGTGACAGGGGGCAGGAGAAGTAGGACAGGTAATGACGTTTAAGCAGGAATAGATTATTTTAATGTTGAACGGGTGTTGAAGAACTTGACTGTGGGATATTTGTCTTTTGTCTTGTCGTTGATCGGCGTATCATTGCACAGATTAGATTACCTCTCAAAGAGTACTCTTCGCAAAATTCATGAAGCCTAACGTCAGGTAAAAACATGCTCTTGAGGTGTGATGCAACCAATGCAGTACGGTTTCCTGGTGAGCATCAAAACATGGTCGACAGAAAATAGTCTTTACAAATGTTTTTTTGTTTTCATTGTTTTGTTTTTTTTTTGCGTTTTTTAGCGTGCCACAAAGCCTATGACAATAAAAACAATACTAAGTGCTTTTTTTTTTTTTTCATTGGTAAATGTTTATACTTCTTTACTGTGGCACTAGCGCTTCACAGGTTTGTAAAATAATGGATATGGATTTTTAAAAGTCAGGTGTAGTACAGCATTTCTAGTACCATGATTGTGTGTATTTTCGACGATGGACCATTTCAGGTAAACATAACTTTATTAAAATACTGTAGACCGTTTGGTTTTCTCCTTGCCATTTTATGTGTCCAGGAAAAATCTGCAAACTGCGGTACAAGAATAATATATTTTCTCTATTTTCTGTTATGAAATAACTTATATGATGGCATATATTGAATTTAAAAAGGTGCGCGTGACCTTGCTATCCCAAGTTGCCTCCCTTACACGTGTAAGGAACATTGCATGCCTAATGACCGGCGATTACAGTTATTGCAAAATTTACCGATGCAGATCATACCTCGAATATATGCTGATAGGTACCATTCGGACTATCTCGGCTATTTACAAAACAAGGATTGATCGAGAAGTTGCGAATGCATCGAACTATTTTTTTAATTTGTAACTTCTCTATCAGTCCGACGGTTAATCCAGTCCTAGAAATAGCCGAGGTAGTTAGAGCAGATTTTGGTTTCTTTTTTGCATCGTTTCCGGCCAACAAAATATATACTTTTTTGCGTAAATTACTACACCGACTTACATATGAGGCATATTTTGGTTTCGCAGAAATAGCCTAGGTGTTCCGAATGTTGTGTCCCGAATGTTGTAAGATACCCTTTTCGGGTAAATTTTCATGTAAACGGCTGAAATAAGTTTCGGAAATTAATATACGGCGCGACTTGACACGGAGTAATAATGCTGCTTTACTGCAGAATTACACACACACACACGTTTTGTTTCGAATATATCATGGGTGAGGATCACAATGTATTAACATCTTCAACGAATGCCACAATGGACAAAATCATTGCATATTGATGAGGTAATTTAGCATCCTAAAGAGTTTATTCATGTATAGATTTTGATAAAATATGATATGTAGGCTTTAGGGAGATCTCTAATACGGATGATGGTAAAACAAAATTAGCTGATTTTAACTAAATGATGTAATAGATGATTAACTGAGCTTCTTCTGACTCCAGGGGCTTTATTCATTAATCGATTTTGATTATACTTGGTATGTAGTCGTACACCAACAAGATCTATGGTAAATTTCAAAATGGTCAAAACCTGCGTATATGAATGAGGAGGAGGGAAGACAATTGTTTCTAAATGACTGTGGTTTATACCAGCCATTGGCTTTACTTATGAATAGATTTTGATCAAACCTGGTATGTAGGTTAGATTAAGTAGCTTTTTATTATTTCCATAATAAGTTAAAACCATGCCTATTAATGAATGGACATGGGATTTGATAGACTTGGCTTGATACTAACCTACACACATTTGTTTGTGGAAATATTCTCAACATACTTGGTCCGTAGGCATATCCATAAAAAAATTAAAAAAACAAACACGTGGGCGGTGGCACACTCATTTTTCTTCACAAAAACATGCTTTACTAGTTATAAATTCTTTGCTAAAAGTTACTTTGTGCGATAATTTACCTATCATATTGATGTGTAATTACGATGGTTACATTTTCTCCTTCTTTAACAGTTTAGCAAGGAAATACCTATCACAGATGCCTCTCAGGTTAAAGAAAAATGTGCATTTATTTGTATATTCTCTGTCGAGGTCAAATCGTAAGTGCACAAGTCTATTGTGTGAATTCAGGTTTGCTTAGAATATGCATCTTTTCAGGCAGCTTCTTTTCAGTATTGGAAACCAAATAAAGTGTACTCCGGTACAAGAAGATAGGACCGAAGTATGCCCATCGTATCGCATCTGGTCATCGCATTTCATGCGTATAAATTCAGTTCATGCAGAGGTTACGATAAGACGACAAGGAGTACAAGACATGCCCGAAATACTGATTGTTTCAAACAGGATAAGTAGAAAAATATGACGAGAAAGTTTACGGTAGTTAAGATCATAGCTCGCAGCGCATAAACACAATAGTACGGTCAATATGAAAGAAGATACGTGTAAGCGGGCGGAGCTTATTATTAGAAAAAGCCTTTGAATAAACAGCGTGTAAACGAGTAGGTCATGTAAAGAGATAAACTTACAACTTTCCGTGATCCTTATAGAATGAAATAAGAACGTGTTTATTTCCATAAAAATTATATGCTTCTACTGTTTACACGGATTTGTGTGCCATTGTCATGTTTTTAATGAGAATTATGAGCAGATCATTATCATATAAAGAAAAGATAGGGCAAGAATGATATCGTACCAGCTAATATATGGATGGGTTCTTGATCAAAACCATATATAACTGATACAACCATACTTTATGACTTGATTTTGATCCATTGTAAATGAGATGAATGACATTTTTTAAACACGAGATTAAATTACTTCTTTTCATATAAACATATCTGGGACTTTCAGAGAATGTTCATGAATAGTTTAACAACATCCTCATAATCTACTGATCTTTCTCTCCGTGTGTGTGTGTGTGTGTGTGTGTGTGTGTGTGTGTGTGTGTGTGTTGAAATCAAACAGAGAGGAAAGCGCTTATCCCTGGATCCCATATTCAAAGTTTTGATACATGAAAGCGTTTGATAAATACGCCGTTTGTGTGTTGAAATCAAAAGCGCTTATCCCTGGATCCCATATTAAAAGTTTGGATACATAAAAGCATTTTATAAATATGCCGTTTCGAGCATTTTTATTTACAAATCATTTGCCCATCTGTACACTTATGTGCACCTTACAATCTATATCTTTATAATTCTGATTCTTTCTTGCTTTCGTTGTATTCGTCATGAGACAGTCATAGACAGAAACGTTTTGAACATTGATTTTTATCAGAATACAGTGCTTAGTTTTTGTACCTTTAGTAATGAAGGAAAGTGATTGAGAGTTAACAAAACATCAACACGTTCAATAACATAGCGGTTCGTCAAAAATGTAAATTTTATAATATTTCTCAACATTAAAAAAAAAAAAAAAAAAAAAAAAAAAAAAAAAAAAAAATGGCTGTGCTTCAGGTTGTGTTTTTCAGTCCTGCTTTTGAGCTCGTGGTTAAAGTAACCGCAGCATTCCAGTGGAGTTCAAGGTCGTTTAGAGCTTCACTGAAATTGACTGAGGTCTTGCGATTGGAATCATAAGAGAATTTTCACGGAACTTTTCATATTTCTCCGTTAGTCGTATTTTTCCTTGACACACACAAATAATATGTAAAGGATTCAACGTTTAGTTTCTACCATACGACTAATATTCTTGGCATTTTAACACTGAACTCCTGCTCTGCAACCCCATATACCCAGGGCTGTACAGTTATCACCCCTGTGCACATCCAAAAACAATGGGTCAGGCTAATGAATAATTCATGAAGCAATTCAACTAATTTGATAGGACCTGGTATAAAGTTCTCGCAATGTTCCAATTTGCCCGTAACCCCACCGTGGCGATTGAACGATATAAAACTAAAAAGACTGGTCAATTAAACTTGTTCATTCAAAGATACTTTGTTTATATAACGCCGCCATTTTGTGTTACTTTGATCGAACCATTCGAACCACCTCGGCTATTTCTTCGAGACAAAAATATGTACTGTAGGTATGATCCGTACTATTGACCGTGAAGTTGCAAAGCGATTGAACTGCATTTGTTTATTTCACTATCAGAAGAGCACATAGTTTGCAACCAGAGATCTGATTGGCTAATATGTTCCAACGTCATCTCATGACCATTTGAGGGGCATGGTTGCTTTTGATCACAAATAAATAAGGATCAGACGTGTGTTTTAAGATTGCAGACTATTTGTAAAGTTTGCGGTTGTCTCTGCAGTTGTCGATGCAGTTGCCCCTGAATAATTAGAATAAAAATTCATAATTTTGTTCACTGTACCAACTGGGTCTTCGTTTGTGAGGATTTTCCCCAGTGCTAGTGAATGTGGGAGACTCACAAACACTGCGACACATGACTAACAACAGGAAGTGTTTTGATGTCTCTCAAGCACTAGTGCAGCTTACTAACACTGATTTGACAGCAACCAGGCTCCTCAACTGTAAGCTTTTCTTTGTGTGTTATTGTTTGTTTTGTTTTTATTTGTTTGTTTGTTTTTTCTTGTAGAAATGTGATATTAATATCCCGGATCTAAAGATCCGTATAGTAATATTTTGAAACAGACATTATAATTTTCAAACCATTTGAATGAATGTAGATATGCTTTCATGTTTCTTGATATTATGATTGCGTTATGCGTTGTTCGTTCGTGGTATTTGATTGCGTTAGACGTTGTTCGTTCGTGGTATTTGATTGCGTTAGGTGTTGTTCGTTCGTGGTATTTGATTGCGTTAGGTGTTGTTCGTTCGTGGTATTTGATTGCGTTAGGCGTTGTTCGTTCGTGGTGTTTGATTGCGTTAGGCGTTGTTCGTTCGTGGTGTTTGATTGCGTTAGGCGTTGTTCGTTCGTGGTGTTTGTGACTTTTGTTTTATTTTTAGAATTGAGTCTATTTTGGAGATTTAAATGCATGTAGATTTTATCAGTTATTACATACTTACCTAGTGTTAGTACAGTGGAAACAAATGAACTCTAGAGTACTGTTGTGCTTGACTATGTGTTTCTAATACTTAAAATCATGGGCGAGGTTCTGTGTAATTACCGTAATCAGCCTTGAAAAGTTATCTACCTTAGCCTTATCGCTAGGTGACGCACGCTTAAGGTTGGGACCAGTAGTGATGGTTTAGCAGGACATGCGCTGATATAACTAATTTTGATGTCATTTTGGATTCTATTTCTCGAAAGTTCTGTAATTTTGAGACACAATAATGAATGAATTGGGTTACTTGAACCATGACCGTATTTGTTTTATAAAATATACGTTGTGGTCGTTCTTGGTATCTGATTGAGGTACTGAACTTTTTACGGTGTCACTTAAAGGTAGGACGGAGACTACCGTATCACTTACTTCTAAATTATTCAGTATGATGATTTATGCAATGTCTGAAAATTTGAACATGATGTGATCAACAGTTAGCGAGATATTTAAGTTTAAATGTACATGTCAAAATATTCCCCCTAGGCCATGTACAACTTAGGCAGTTTTTGTGACTCGAGTCTGTGTGACGTCACTAGAGGAACCCGACTCAACAATTACTCTACCTTTTCCGAGTGTGAGTTTTGAATAGTTTTCTGATTGTGTGTATTATTCAGTAAGAGAAGGAGGCGCGAGTACAAGTATGCTATCGCCATTTCAACATCACGAAAAATATAAACAATACCGTATATTGGATGAGGACGTTTCATATGCAGCCGATATTTAAAAACAAAAACAAAAAAAAAAAAACAAAAACAAACCCCAAAACAACCAACCCCCAAACAAAAGCAAATCGGTCTCCCTTTCTCTGTCTGTCTGTGTGTATATATATATATATATATATATATATATATATATATATATATATATTCAACAAAAAAACGTAGGTTCAAGTCACAACATGGAGAGAGAGAGAGAGAGAGTAGTTAGTCTTGGAAGCATGACAATTTGTCCACATCATTATTCATTTCAGCAATTAATTTATTTAAGTTTTTTTTTAATGGACAAGTATCAATCAATTATCAAACTTCCGCTTTTAGATGCTGGGCTACAATTGGAACTATTAAATACAACACTCCAGGTCCGATGGTTTCTTGTAATATAAATGACACCTTTCCCAAGCGTAATCTGAAATAATCAACGATCAAGCGTCGAATTATCAAACTTCCGCTGTTAATTAATTGCTGTACTACTATTGGGGCTGGTAACTACTACGCTCCATGTCATAGAGCTTCGTGTAATATAAACGACACCTTAACATACATGTACTGCAGCACAGACAACATTGGTAGGGCAAGCTAAAAAAGCGATATTTTTACTTGAAAAATACCTTTTTAAATTTACGTCATTAAAAACAAGTCATTTCATGAATCTTTTTGATAGACTGATAACACCTATCTTAAATTATTGTTGCCAAGTTTGGGGATTTATTCCTGCTCAATGCATTGAAAGAGTGCATTTACATTTTTGCAAAAAGATATTAGGAGTGAAGAAGACAATACGAAATGATTTTATTTATGGGGAGTTAGGGCGTACGACAGTGATAGTCAATAGATTTTATTACATTGTGAAGTATTGGTTAAATATATTAGATGCAAAGGAGGAGAAATATATAAAATATATATACCAAATAACATTTAACGATTTAGAAGCTCGACCCAACAAAGTAAATTGAGCATATTTAGTTAAAGATTTATCGTCAAGATTAGGATTCTATGAAGTTTGGGTTAATCAAGGGGTCGGAAACACTGACTTATTTTTTTACAGTCATTTAAATTAAGGCTATCGGACAATTTTAACCAAAATTTGATGGATCGTCTTAAGAACAGTAGTCGAGCATTATTTTATGTAAATATTGCAAATTTCAGATCAAAACGTTACATTGACAGCATCTATTCTTTGAAGTATAGAAATGCAATTGCTAAATTTAGAGTATCCTCTCACAGACTCGAAGTTGAAGCTGGTAGATGGGCGAGACCGTATAAACCAATTCATGATAGACTTTGATATATTTGTGACCTCCTTGAAGATGAATAACATTTTGTCCTTGACTGCTTATTGTATAAAGATCTAAGAACCAAATATATAGAGAAATATTTCAGAAAAAGACCAAATATGTTTAAATTTATAGAACTTATGAATATCCAGAATACTAGAATTTTGAATAATTTGGCCACTTACATTTATAAAGCTTTTAATCATAGAAATACTGTCGTATATTCATAGATCTTGTAAATATTTTGACTGACCACCGTTTCAGTATGATATTGAATTACATAACCTCTGATTTTATCTTCATATTATTACCTTTAATAATGTATATATCTCTTTCTCTCTACGGAGACGTTTTGTGAATTAATCTGCTTATTTCATTTGCATTGATCTGCATCTGCATGCATATGTAATTTCGTTTCTTACTATGATTTCTTTGTGTATTGTAGACTATAGATGATGATACCTTGTTGTTTATTGTACTATCTGCCATTTGATTTAATTCATTGAGAAAAGATGTATCCACACAGTCCGTTTGGGCTATTGGAATATATCCACACAGTCCGTTTGGGCTATTGGAATATATCCACACAGTCCGTTTGGGCTATTGGAATATATCCACACAGTCCGTTTGAGCTATTGGAATGTATCCACACAGTCCATTTGGGCTATTGGAATGTATCCACACAGTCCGTTTGGGCTATTGGAATATATCCACACAGTCCGTTTGGGCTATTGGAATGTATCCACACAGTCCGTTTGGGCTATTGGAATATATCCACACAGTCCGTTTGGGCTATTGGAATGTATCCACACAGTCCGTTTGGGCTATTGGAATGTATCCACACAGTCCATTTGGGGTATTGGAATGAATAAAGACTCTTCTTCTTCTTCATGTATTGAATATACAATACTCTTTTAAAATTATTTTGTTTAATTTTCCAAATATATAATCCACATAACGACGATTAATTCTTTAATTGATATCCTGTTGTTACTATTGTGCAAAAGTTTTGCGCGTCTTTTTTTTTGAAGAAAATGATTAAGAAACGCATACATTGTCCTTTTTGGGGCGATTTGTCAAGATTTTGACATATAATGTTGCAAAACAAAAGCAAGTTTTCTTGGTACTGTCTTTGACTATTACGCAAATTGTGCGAAGTTTCCGCCCACTGACATCACAAGCTGTTTAAAAAAAATCGCTTTGCTGTTTCCGTATTTTTGGTGGTAATTAAATAGCCATATCTCCTGGTCGCAGTGAATAAATGTGCGTCAAGTCTTCACAGTGCACGTGAAATGTTTTGCAAATTAAGATTCCCGATTATCGTATAAATAGCATTCAGATCTCCCTTTAAGTTATTGCTTCAACCGAATACTCGAGTACAAGGCGGGTACAGCTTAGACCAGAATCCAAACGTGGGGAGTACTCAACAAAACGAGGAAGAAAAATAAAATAAAAATAAAATCCTAATGACAATCTGGAAGACGTATTATTATGATTTTCTTCTCATTTAAATTAAATTTGCGTTACAGCAAATGCAATCTAAATTCGGTGTGATATAGTTATCAAAGCTTAAGGTTTTCTTCAAGTGGAATTTTTACCACCTGATTTACAGCGTTGTGGCAGTGGCATTTACCTTACCAATGGAAGGTAACCCACTATGCGATGAAGCATGCAGTTGCAGTCGTACGTTTATTTCATTATATTTGTTTTCATTTTTGAAGTCTTGCTAAAGTGTTTTCTGTTTTAAAGCAAGTGCGTTAATTTTTAAAGCTTAATAATAAAGTTAATATTCTCATTAAAACACATGTTAATTGTAAATTGTACTTCTGCGCGATACGATGGGCATACATTGGTTCAATCTTCTGGTACCTGAGTACACTTTTTTTTTTTCTTTTTCCAGTATTGAAAAGTAGCAGCTTGAAAAGACGCATATTCTGAGCCAATCAGAATTCACACAATATACTTGTGCACTTACCATTTGACCTCGACATCATTTTTTGGTTGAATACTAAACATGTACTTGTGCACTTGAAAATGTTTCATTTATAATGATCAGCTATGACAGGATAATGTTTCTTTCGATGCACAGTTTATTTACTTTCGCGAGGTTTTCGTTTTGCTCATAAGTCTAATTGTTTCCGTTTGCAAATATTAGAGTCTTTAACATGTCGTATTTAGATTAATATATGTTATCTTATAAAATACTTAACCATTGAGTAAATTCGTATCAGTAATTTCATTTTCAAATTACAATCTTCTTATTAGCAATTTGCAAAGTTTATATAAATCATTCGAATGAAAGGGCATATTATTATTTCCAGTTTTAAAATTCTTTTCAGTAAATTAAATATTGGAGAAAACGCGGCTTCAACTGAAAACTTCAAAAAAAATAATAGACCATTCACGCTAATGTTTCAAATGCTGCCTACGAGAAATATCGCTTTGTCCGCTTGGCTCCAAACTTTTGCTCGAGTCTTTTTTGATGGAATCGGTTTCAAGAGAGTTTACCTGGGACGAATATTTCGGGAAAATAGTGGCATAGAATAAAATTATTTTAGATCAACATCAGCTGAAACATTTATCAGCTATAAACATCATCAAGGATGCGCCAGTAAGTTTAGCATACTAATTAATGCGTTTCTCGAGTTATGTTCTAAAACTCCTGTAACTCAGACTCCAATAACTCCAAACTCCAATAGTCTGCGTAACTCGAATAAGAGACCGCGTCCCAGAGTAAAAGCTCTATATTGCTTGCAACCTCACAAAAAAAAAAAAAAAAAAATTAAAAAAAAAAAAAAAAAATAAATCGAACAGCCCAAAAAATTCGAACAAAACATTTGAACCCGTACCACGCCGCATTACGAAGTTTTACGGTATTTTGTGTCAAGATCTCTCAATTTACGTATGATATGGTTAGTTAATCTCCGGTAGCAACAGTGTAACCACTTGTTTTCACGTTTGTTTCTGTTTTTGAATGTGTTGAACTACTGCGCTATTTACTTCAAATTCAATTCAGAACATAACTGTGTATAAAGTCAGACATATTACCTTCTTGCCGTCTGAGAAACACACACACGCATATGCATGCGCGCGCGCGCGCACACACACACACACACACACACTGGTCTACATAAGCCTGGGTAGGTGAGTGATACATATTGGAGAACTATTCTATGTAAAAGTTGACTAAGATCAAATTATGTTGAGAAAATGCAATATATACTGTATCCTTATTCGATCCACAACATTAAAATTAGTCATGATAATCATGTATATGGACTATTTTTCTACGATAACACTGTAGACTGATGTTTCTGACAAGTAATTCATCATTTAGGAAAGTAACTTTTGATTGAATTTTTTGTTTCATGCTGATTAGCAAAAACGATTCCAATCCTAATACACGCATGAATCCAATTCTTACAGACGAATGTAGTATTTATTACTACAGTCATTCACATCCACGTTCACAGTTTACCCGATATTTATCAACAAAATATTTTACTGTCGAAAATGTGACACATGGACGACCTAATGTCTTGTTTCAAAGCTGTGATTGACTTTATCCAGTTAAAGTAGACTATTTCTCTTGTATTCAGATTCATTGACGTATGTATTATCCACTTATATTATTCTTTAGACAAAACCATGATTGGGGTTTGAAGTGATTTAATCTTTCGGAATTTTGCTTATAATTTTTCTGCTACTTATGCCTACTATTGGAGTGTACTTTTATTCAGCCATAAAGACAGATAGCTCATTGGTCAATCAGTTTCAGATATCTGATGTCAGAAGGATAATTAAAACGATAAAAAGATACATTTTGCAGAATAATTCAGATAGAAAAAAGTTCATGCCATAATACTGCAATATTCATTCATTTGATGCCACTTGTATTAGTCTTTTAGCTTTACAACCAAATCCGGTTGTGTAGATCCAGTTGGACTTTCTTCATATCATGCATTGTAAAGTGATTGATTATACATTTTCCTTCTGGGCAGTATTAAAGAGCCCGAGGATGAGGCGAGTTTTCAGTACACAGTATTTTGACCACAGTTTTCAGCACACAGTGTTTTGACGACAGTTTTCAGTACACAATATTTTGACCGTACAGTTTTCATTACACAGTAGTTTGACCACACATTTTTCAGCATAGTATTTTGACCACACATGATTGTATTTAAGATTCTGTTTTCGGAATAGTGACTTTGCTTAGTTAAAACATATTTACTGCCTTAAAATTAGACACATGGGGTTGGCCAACATTTTCCCCATCTTAGATAAAGCCCTTTCCTTACAAACGATGGTTAACATATATACGTGTGGCACTGAGAGAGAGAGAGAGAGAGAGAGAGAGAGAGAGAGAGAGAGAGAGAGAGAGAGAGAGAGAGAGAGATATGAGTAGTACAAAATGAAACAATTCTTAAACTATAATTCCAGGCATATACTTTATGTGGTTCATCTTTCAAGACAAAAAATGGCATTCAGATCAACTCAACCGATTCTCATATGCTTGAGCGAAGATTCCATTTACTGTTATATTTAGAACATTAAATGCTGTTTCGCCCTCGTTTTCCATTAAATACAAGGCTAATATAATTCTAATGTACCAAGGTGTTTCAAATGGCAGGACACATTATTACGGGTGGTAGAGAATATAACATTGTGAGCTCAAAAGGTGGCCGAAGAAAATGTATCTCTGATTCGCTTTCTGCGTGGGAGAGAAGGAGAAGAAGAACAGGAAGAAGAGGTGGAGGAAGAGGAGAGAACTATTTTAATAATTCACATAGTAAAGACGAAGAAACTGTAAAAATAGCAATTATTACATGCAGGGTAAATATGAATTATTGAAACCCGAACGATCACAAAGTCTGTGAATATAATCAGACTATTACGTACGTTGAAATACTGAAAACAGTATTTAACAGTAATTTTAATTGAGTAGATACATACTTACAATATGTAATGAAGGAGGTTCATTTGTAGTGTTTTTGATATCGCATCAGTGTGAACAGGGCCGTCGTAAAGGGCGGGCGAAACGGGCGTACTCCCAGAGCGCCAAGCCGGGGGGGGGGGGGGGGGGATTTAGTGGAGTTTGCGGCGCCTAAGGCGACGCTAACCCGGGGAGTCGTTTCTTCCAGCGCAAACTTGCGACGGCCCTGAGTGTGGACAATTCTTCAGGCGCCGGACAATGAAACATAAAAAGTTCCTTTCAGAAACCCGTATATAAGAGAAAAAAAATTATATACAGAAATGCATCGTGGGATTTTCTAAGTGGTGGTTTCATTGTATTTATGTACAACTTGAAAATAATACTCTCACACTATCGTACATTATGTTGTGCATGCACAAATACGATATCATGTGCTGTGAATCCTTTTGTTTACATATCGTGTGGTATTTGAGGACACTCTCTAATCTCTTATCCCTAGCACGTGCCGAAAACACGTGTCCAAATACGGAATAACTCCCTTCGCAGAGTACTGTGGGTCGTTAGTCCTCCATTACTCCAATCGGAATGGTTCGTTGCTTTCTACCAAATTCCGATTATTGACTGAAAGGCGCTGAGCTTGTTCCGATAACTTCTACACACCTCTGTCACTGGCTATGTTTTGGGCGCATTTTGCGGCCATTACTGTGAGTTACACTTACCGTCCCCCAAAACACTTTCATAATAATGAAATCAAATACGTTATAATCTAAACATGTCAAATATTGAAAGAAAGTGTCATCTCTAAGATAGATTTTTTGATAAGTTGAAGATATTTGAGAGAAACGAGTCCACGGAACAGAATTTTGAGAAACTGCCCGTCCGGGTAACAATTAGTATAGTTTGTAACCGGTTGCAGAGTTTAAGCGAAGAGAACCGATCCAAGCGTCCGTGACGAGAGTGACGGAATATATATATATATATATATATATATATATATATATATATATATATATATATATATATATATATACCATGTTACGTCTGTTGGGTCCAACTTCTACTGCGGCTCCCTCACTGTAAGGTCCCGCTTCTTAGTTCTATTCATTACATATTAGCTTAGATACTGAAGTTTGCTTGAGTGTTCATGTAAAAAAAAATTTATTTTCTATCACAAACTAATATAGTATTTTCATTGTATGTGTACCTTGTTTAGGAACACATGCACTCATAATTTACGCAGCATTCAAAGGGTGAACCATAAAATTTCAGTGACTAAAACAAACAAAATGTCGCATAAATTTCGAGCACTCTACACCTTTGGAAATAAGAAGAAAACAATAATGATCATCAAGGACAAAACACTAATGACAACAACAAAGGGTGGTTGTGGTGTGCGCAGCCGGAACTCACCTCCATCCTCTGTTTATTATGCCATTTTTGCAAACACACAGACAGACAGAACAACTTCAAATAGTAAAATTAAATTATAAAATATCATTTCCACGTTAATTGTACAACAGGTTTTTATCGCCTCTCTTCGTCTCAAGTGGTGGTATAACCTATCGTTTATTGGTAACATAACTGGTTGGCAGTGTGCAAATGTTTGAACCCGAGTGGTCAAAGTCTTTAACGAATACTCCGACAAACCTTAGTACAACCGTGTATTATATATAGTTATTATTTCTTGATCAGTTATAGATGCATGATTTACACGCCAAATACTTGACAGAAATGAGATTTTCGAACACACACACACACAGACAGACAGACAGACAGACAGACAGACAGACAGACAGACAGACACACTGTACTTAAACATTACGTGCAGTACGAGTGTTTGAGTATGGTAGACTTTAAAAATATCACAAATGGTCCCCCTCCCCCCATAGTAACTTGGGATTTTGGGCCCCCTTCTTGACTGCCCCCTCCCCCCATTGGAGGGGCCGCGGGGGCGGTACTTATGGCCCTGGGCCTGCTCATATAAGAATTGCGAGTAAAAATAGCAAGCATATATTAAGTAGTTCATTATATATGCAAAGTGATAGAGTGAATAGGAGTATTTTTTTTATTGTTACAGCTCAACCGCAGTTTTAGCAGCGACTACCCGATGTCATCAGCAGCCATGCTGTTTCCCGCCCGCCCGTCGGTGCCATTATGTGACTTCTGTCAGTTGTCCGAAGAATCCAACAGAAAAGGAGTTCCGGAAAAGTTGCTTGTCTGCAAGGAATGCAATGCTAAAGGTAGATATGCATTTACTGCAGGCAGTCTTTGTCACAAATAAACATTTTGTGTAGCTTTGAAGGAACTATTATTGCAGTTAGAAGACCACACTCTGATATCCGAAATCGGATTTCTTCTATATAAAATCGTTTTCTATCATGAAAGAACTGCCCTCCGGTCTTCAGATATCATCTATTTTTCATACGATTGATTAGTTTCTCCTATGCGATTTAAAAAAGAAAATATTATTTTCTGGTGGCAAAGGATACTTTGGAATCCCTACGATTTGAAAATATTCCCAAAGTTTAAGGTGAACTTTTTTAAGAACAATTATTTTGTAAAATTCAGCAATCAATCTCGTATGCGAAAACTCAATTACAGATATTTAAAAACGCTGTACATTTCTCACATGACGAATTTTCAAAGTACTTTCTAATATAAAAGTTCGGCATTGCATACTCTTGTCCTGACACAATGATCTTACAATAAGTCCTCGATGATTTAATTTCAGTTTTGAGTATTACAAACTCTACAGACTTACACCGATATCTTTTCTAACGTATATTGTTATTCTTATATCTTTGAATCTATATGTTTTATATAGATTGCATGTCAGCAGAAAATATATGGTATAGTAGCATTTTCTTTTACAGGAATATACATTTGGCCTTGATTCTTCATACTGTTTTTCTGAGTCTTTCCTTTGTCATGTTATGGAACCTTCGAAATAAAAATAAACTTTATTAAAAGATCGTTTGAAACAACAGGACATTGGTGTCATCAAGTAATAACTAAATTACCTCTGAACAATTCTGTTATCGCGTGTTGTAATTGTACACGTACTTTGGATAAAAGAAGCCCCAAACATCACAAAAATATATTAGTATTTTGTCATTTCTTTCTTGTGCTTTTGCTGGTGTGTTTGTGTGTGTGTGTGTGTGTATGGACGAGAGAGAGAGAGAGAGAGAGAGAGAGAGAGAGAGAGCGAGAGAGAGAGAGCATAATGGAGAGAACAACTTTGTGCACAAATGGGCAGCCATGACAGCAATTGCGCACACGTATACGTGAACATACAACGCCATATATGTGCATTAAGCCGCCAATGATCACATGTATCCTTCCTTTAGCCCATCCGTTTTGCATGGACTATTCAGAGGAGCTTGCGCGTCGGGCTCTGCATTCACCCTGGCAGTGTATTGAATGCAAGACCTGCTGCCTCTGTGAGGACGCTGATGATCCGGTACGTAAAGCTTGTATACGGATTTGTTTATTTCTGTATTTATTATTTATCTGCACATTTGCATATATATCGTAACCAGTTATGTTCATACATGTGTCCGTCTGTTGGTTCTCCTTGAAACTCATCTTGAAAGCTTTTTATCGCTGCTGCTTTTGAAGAGATAGTCGTATCAACATGGTTTGGTCAGTCAAACACTTCTCACTAAATGTAGTTGCCCCTAAATGAAAATTATGCCTATGTGACCTATCAAAATGTGAAGAATCTCGCTACAGCTATTTCTTCTGAATGAATGGCCATAACAACATTTAAAAAACAACAACAACAACAACAACAACAACACCCTACTTATTTCTAGCAATTCACGGTTGCTCCTATATTAAAAATGATGCTGATCTAACTTCCAAAATGGTTGCCTTGATGACTATCCTGAAAATCTTTATATGGCAACTTATCATGAACGGAATGGTCGTCTCAACATTGGGTGTTTCGCTATAACTATATAGCTGGTTCTGAATCAAAAAGGTACTATCTGACCTCCAAAATGGCACAATAGTGGCCGTCTTGAAAACATTGTTATCACTACTCCTCTTGCAAGAGTGGTGGCATTAACGTGTGGTTTTCACTAAAACACGTCTGGCAGTATATAATTGCTTCTGAATGAAAAGAATGCAGATCTGCCCACCAAAATATCCAAAATTTTGGGAAGGAGTTTGAAAACTAGACCTAATTGAACTTGGGGTCAAATCAAAGGTTATTGCTTTCATTTTTGCACTTCACTGAGCTTATGAACAGAGTTAATGGTACATATAATGATACATTTTTACCAGACTTTATAATTAGTTGCATTCAAATGAACAAGCTGATAGCACACCGACATTGATTTTGAAGTAAAAAGTCTTGACTTAAGATTTTAGCTGAACCGGATTCTGAGCAGGATAACACAAACAAATAATTAATTGCTTTTTTCAAACCCAGTTTGTCGATATATCAAAACAGAAGAGAACAGAACTTTATTGAGTTGACGTATGCCAAAAAGTACATGGTCAATACAATACATAATGCATATAGAGTAATATACAGTACAATGTTGCATAACTGAATGAATAAATTAATGAATAATCGATAGAAAATCTGTGTACACATAAATCCTTGGGGGGTGGGAGAGAGAGAGAGAGAGAGAGAGAGAGAGAGAGAGAGAGAGAGAGAGAGAGAGAGAGAGAGAGAGAGAAGATAATCTAGGGAGAAGATAATCTAAGTTGGAATGCATTATACATATATTAACCTAGGTTTTTTTTTTACAGTTGTTGAATCTCCATTTTTAAATAATTGTAATAGTTTATACACACTTGGTTTCTGCCAATAATAAGGAGCAATATGAGATTTTCTAAATGAAACGTATTGAGGACAGATTAAGACAATATGGTATTCATCTTAGACATCATTATGTACACAAAGTTCACATTTCCTTTTCATGCCTTTCGTTCCTACACGTCTACCAGTCTCGATACTTAATAGGTGTGATGAAACCCTTAATGTACTTAAGCCTTTCTGTGGCTGGCGTTAGCTATTACTCTAAGATACGAAGCGGTTTCGAAGATATCTTTATACATATATGAAGTTTTCAAGCAACTGCAGAATTCCAGTCAGAATGAAATATGTCTTTTAG
Organism: Margaritifera margaritifera; assembly: GCA_029931535.1. Lineage (NCBI taxonomy): Eukaryota > Metazoa > Mollusca > Bivalvia > Unionida > Margaritiferidae > Margaritifera > Margaritifera margaritifera. The sequence goes on along the minus strand of JAQPZY010001426.1, from coordinate 281,825 downwards.
TCTTTGGTTAAAAAGCGGTGAAAAGGAAGATATCTGGACTGAATTAGGGTAATACGGACTTCTCCAAAGCCTAAGATCAGTAGTATCTTTCTCATATTAGAAACCCAGCTTTTATAATTCGTTCCTTCGCAATTGGTAGCTTATTCTGACTGCATCTCTTGAATGATCGGATCTCTATGATCATCATCTTCGAGGTAATCATGGTGCTCGTTATGTACGTTGCGTCCACCGTTTTGGCTGTGGTTGTATCCGTCTCCTTCCCGATGTTCCGTTTGTTTTTCACTCTGTTCTTTCGTTTGAACCGCCGGTAGTGTTATATGTTTTCCATTTATGAATAGCTTATCCATCACCAAAACCGCCTTCTTTCCCTTCGCCTTTGCTTTTCTAAATATTGGAAATAGATTTTTACGTGTTCTGTACGCTTCTTTGGGAAACTATTCGCTTAATCCGAAAGGTGTCTTCTTAATATGCCCAGCATTTATTCTCACATTTTCTCTATCTGGAAAGTATGCAAACTTTGCAACGATGGGACGAATCTTTCTTGGTGTGAATTTTTCAAGTCAATGCAACCCGTGTAATTTTATTTCTGTTTTTTGCGTTTTTGACCTTCAGATTTGTTTCGCAGAATTTCAGAACCTTTTTCACGCAATTTTCCTTTTTCTTTAGGGATATAAAAAACAGCAAATTATCCCACATTAACCGACACTGAAGGTCAGTGACCTGATGGTCTAATTGACTTTTGAGGGATTTAATCTGCTTCATATCCTCAACTACTATGATAGTGTGAGTTTCTCTCATGTCCTCCAATGTATCAGAGTCGAACTGATGACTTTCCTCAATTGCGAGAACTCGATTGTCAAGTGTAGAAACTGTCGCTTCGATTCTTTCCACCGGTAGCTCAATGTTGTCTAGTTTCTGTAGTCTTTCTTCCATTCTAGACAATTTCTGTAAAATTTGCTCAAGTGGATTACAAATTACCTGCCCATATTGTCTTGCTGATTGTTTATGTGTGACTGTAGATCGGGGGAAGAGGAGGGGCGGGGAGACAATCTGACCCTTCTTGCGTTTCTGAGCGGTTTTCTCCACACCACTTTGCTGTTTTTTTGCAGGTTTCATGAGTTTACTGTTAATGATCAACTATTAATTACTTGCACAGGAGAAATGTTCTTTAAATATTCTACGTGAATTTATCCATATATTTGGAACAAGAATACATTGAATAATGCCAGTTCAATAACTTGTTTTCTTTTTTTCAAGTAATAATAATTATGGATTTGACCAAACTTAGCATGTGCATATTCTAGTATCTTGATATTGACTGAGGCAAGTTCAGTGATCATCTATCCATGTAATCAGGTTCATGGTCAAAAGCCATGGCAAAGAAATTTGTACTTCAGTTCCAGGTGCCTTGTGAACATGTTAACTCAAACACGTAAGAACATATTCTCTTTTTTTAACATTTTGTATGCTGGAATTTCTCAAGAATATCAGAGATGGTTTTAATACTCAGCAGTGAAAAAGAACGAAAGAATAAAAGAAACGGACTTATCGTGGATTCCTGGAAATTCTTTTCGACCAGTAGAGTCTCTTCGAATAACTCTTGTTTTTATACTCCCGTGTATTATGCTTTGCTATGACCTTGTCTGTCTGTCCGTGTGTCCATTTGTGCGTTAACTTTTTCTTTTCGACACGATAACTTGAGTTTTACAGCACTTATATTTGTCAAGCTATGTGGATAGCTTGCACTTGGAGTAAGGAAGAAGCCTATCGATTTAGGAGTCAAAAGGTCAAACATCAAGGTTACTGTGACTGAAAGAAGAAAAATTGTTTCTGCACAAGAACAGTAGTTCTACATCACAGACCTGAACAAAACTCTGTGGATAGCTTACACTTGTGATAACCTAAACAATTATAGTTCATCCATTTTTGCCAAGAATGATACGGGGATTTTTATTTATTTGATACAACTATTTTTTGTAAAAAAAAATTTCTGAACATGCCTTCTCACTTTCAAAATGAATCTATTGGGAAGGTAGTAACTTTTTATTTTTAACGCGTATGTTTGAACTATCTCTTAATGCTTTTTGTTGAGTAGTATACCAAAGTAGCTTGAATGCTACTTTTTATGGACTACATTCTATTGAGAGGGAAATGTACTGAAGAAAAATATATATGCAAGAAAATACCCGCAAAGTAATAGTTTGAAAAGAAGTGTGTATAGAACAGAATTAAAACATATTTATATGACTAGGCAGTTATATATTTTCCACGGTGCAGGACATTTTTCCTTGTATAAGTTAATCTGCTACGTTCATACACCAAATATACATCATCAACCTATACCAAAAATACATTATCAACTTTTCAGATATCCCCGTCTTCGAAAAAGGGGAGAAATAAAGAAATAAACATTTATAAGAAAACAGTACAGCAAAAAAAATAATACGATATAAAATGTCGAATTGCTCCTTTGTGTTGGCCATATTGAAAAGGATAAAGCCATGCGAGTCCTGAACTAAAATCACAATCACACCAATGCTAAACGATGATGATATTTTATGTAAAGTATCACACAAAAATGCTTTTAATTTCGATAATTTCAATTATTATCGGAAAGAGGGATTTTTCCATATTTCGGGGATCCTGGTTATCAAGATTTTACATGTTAACAGAATATAACAGACACGAAAGTTTTAATGCCTTTGCCTATACGGAATTTTCAGGATTGCATATTGTTTTGCGATGCCTGTGATAAAGGTTACCACACGAAGTGTCACCAGCCTGAAGTGGAGGAGAAACCGCAAGGTTATCTATTTATTTATGAATTCATGAATGTATTCGTTCATCATCATCATCATCGTAATTATTATTGTTGTTATTATTATTATTATTATTATTATTATTATTACTGTATCAACAGAAAAGTCATTAGAATATATGTTTTCATGGTTAAGGTTATTTTTTGTGAAATGCTATTTGTATGCAGTGATGGCATATTAATTTAAAACGAAATCGTAGGTTACATTTTTTACATTTGCATCTATTTGTAGGGAGTTGAAAAAAAGAAGTGCAACATGAAGTTAATGAAGTTAACGAATTTAATAATGCGGGAAAACTACCAACTTTATTTACTAAGTAGTCATATGTGTGTCTAACTAACTGATTATCCAATCAACTGACCTATTTTAACTAACTGTCTCTGAAAACAGATGAAAACATTTTTAACAAGCAAGCTAGAGAATTAGGTTTGGAATGCAACTGCTTTGTATGCTATACAATCCTTTGACAGCATTAAAATAGAAGAAAAAAAATTTAAAAAAATTAAACAAATACCGGAAACGTTCAACCATATTTCGAATTTATGAAGAACAACGATTGCTTGTTCACAATTAATAGTGGCAAATTCGCCTTGGTGTGATACTGATCCGTATGAGACAACTTTGCCACGATTATCTCTCTCTCGCTCTCTCTCTCTCTTTGAACGAGAGTAAGTTTGTTTTGCCGATCGTTTCGGTCGAAAAATGGGGGTCTGGCCTAAGACTGTAAGAGTTATATCCCTTGATTGATGTCCAACCGCCAAACGCGTTTTTCTTTTCATTTCTTTTTGTAATGTTCAAAGTTGCAGCACATGAAATTTCAGTGTTTCAGTAGAGCTCACGTCAAAAAAGCCCACACATCAAACCATTGGTCAAACCATCAAAAATACGATCTGACCAGTTGTGGTTGGTTCGCCGTGTGCTTTTGTGTCGTTAGCTGTACTGAAACAATGAAATTTCATGTGCTGCTTGAGTACAGGCCTCGTAGTCACAAAAGTGTCTGAACACAAAACCTGAACTTGTACTAACAACTCCAAAATTAAGAATCTTAGAGTTACCCAGTACCATTGAAATCTGGCGTGTGTGTAAAAGACACGAACAGTTTGATAACCTCTTGGAGCAAAGATTTAGAAGACATTTTTTAAAAAATAAGTTTGCGCACCAGTGGTTAAAAAAAAATAATTGTGTGGGGATTATTTGATATATAATTTATTTACTTAGCCTTTGATCGTGTAAGTTTAACTTTAGGGTTCGAAGTCTTCCCTCGTGCTCTTTCAAACGTTTGTACACAGCAAAACGTGAATGATCCCCACATTATAACTTCAGTGAATGAACTCAAGCCAGGTATAAAACTTTGCCCTGCTTGTTTCAGGTAAATGGGTATGTTCTCGGTGTTTATGCGATGGGGTTCGACTGGAAGATATCGAAACTTCTATCAGCCCAGCTGACAGTACTACGTGTGACTTGTATGACTCTGGTAGTACGATAGGTAAGTGTCCCTTGTAAACTTGTCAAAAAGTAAGGTGATATATAGTTACCTGGGATAAATATAGTTATTCTGGCAGGTATCAGCATATTACTGGTATCTGATTTGTATTATCTCCAGGTACCTATATGTTACCTGATTTTTAAAAAAATTTCCTTGCATGTATGTATGAATTATCCCTAACAAATTGGGTTTCAGGATAGATAATGCTATTTTAAACGCAAGCGAAATTCACAATAAAATAAGTAATTTGTATGGATACCTCGGATAATGCTGACCGAAACGCAAGCGAAATTCATAAAATCTGATTTTTGTGAATTTCGCGAGCTGTACTTTGCATTTGTATTGGATAAAATATATAAAACTTAACATTACCCGCCAATTTCAATTGATCAACAGAGAATTTGTCAGACTATATATATATATATATATATATATATATATATATATATATATATATATATATAATGACACAAACATTAATAACGGCGCAAATACAAAACAATTTCCCAACATTTCGAGCTAAACAAGGTCTTCGTCAGGGGAAGAAACAATTTACATCCACAAAACAAACACTAAACACAAAAGCCAAGAAGAATTCTTGACTCCTACATGTTGTCAATGACGGTGAAATAAACAAACAAAGGATAAATAATAAAAGAAAGAAAGAAGACAAAATTAAAAAAACGGGTAAACTACATATCTATGTTATTCTGCCAACAGTCCAACAAAGTTGTATAAAAAAAAATTCAAAGAAGTGTTTATCGTGCCTATCACGCAGAGGACCAAAGTGTTTTGACCCAATGGTGCAAGTGACAGTTTTTATGCACAAATTTAAAGCCGCGTCCACCTGCCTAATAATAAAAAAAATAAAGGTCCATATTTTTTGTTAGCTATAATACAACAAAACATAAGAACGTCATTCATTTGACCTGACAAGTCAATGGAAGTTCATAGCATAAAACGTGTATGCACACCAACCCCCAATTATACATGCATTTTTCACGTCCGAAGGCCATTTTTGACACAAAGTGATGCTCACTATGCAAACGCAAGCCCTTTCCCTGGGTGATAATTTTGAAAAACATTGTGTACTAAACAGCTTGATGCAATTCAAAATAGTTGCCATCCAGGCAGTTTTTGAGATATTCTTCTCGGCTTGAACCCACGTGTATGCTGCTATGGGTGGCTAGCTCTGCTTCCTAGCCGACTATTGGTATTTCACTGTCTACATACTATGAACTGACAATGGGAGGTGTACATGCCTCACATCAGTTTGATGAACAACACAAGTCTGAAATACCTAATTCAGAAATATATCCATATCTTTAATTATCAAACAATAATAGCTCAAAAAGTCACATCATAGCCTTACGTGCTGAAATTTTGGAGGGGTCAATTTACGAAACTGCCTCCTGCCAGCTAATTCCAGGATGGGAGCAAAGGACTAACACCATGGGCGGCGAAATATCAACGCCATCATCAAAATGTGCAAAAGAAATTATATCCCGGTAAAGTTATACATGGAGGTACTAAGGAAGTACGTCAAGAGCATGGTATATCGGGATAATGGACAAGAGTTAAAATAATAATAATAATAACAACAAAAACAATAATAACAATAATAATAATAATAATAATAATAAATAATTAATAATAATACATGCAAAGAGTTACGGAATATTTACTTGGGTAAATATTATCTCAAAAATTGCGTACGTCTGATAAACTGTTGCCTGGCTGTAGTTTTGATAAGATTGCATTAGGAAGGTTAGACTTTTTCATTTAGGTCGAACTCCCCATGAGTTTTCAGTTGAAGTATCCAGTATCGTTCCTTACGTGTGCGTTCTATATCGGTCCACCCCAGGTTAGAATCAATTGGTAGCATCTCGAGAGACTCGACTGAATCCCCAGTCGAGTTGTAGTGGTTGACGAGTTTTGCGTTGTTTTGTTGCGAATGTGGCTCTTGTGGCCATTCATTCGTTTTCTGAAATCAACGGTTTCGCCAACATATTGAGTGTGACGGATCTTCCATGTTAGAAGATAGATTACATTTTTGGTTCGACATCCTAACTTTTGATTGATAGTTAAGCTAACTCCTGTCGTCGAACTTCTGAATGATTTGGTCTCGGTGTTTGCAAATTAGTCAACGCTTGTTTTTGCAGAAATATGTGCCTGATTCTCTGGTCGTGTTTGAAGTTACCTTGGCATGTACCAGATGATCCTTCAGACTTTTAAGTCTACGGTACGCAACCATAAGAACTTCTTGAAATATGCCCTTCAGATATTCGAAGGATTCAATCTGGTTCCACTGCTTCCGAATTATCTGTTGTAATTTTGGGGCTTCTGGGTGGAAAGTAACCACGAAGGGGACGCGTTTGTTGGTTTTTTTGCTTTTTATTTTAGGAGGGCTCCTCTATCGAGGAGTCTAGTTTTTTTAATAGCCTCCTCGATGTAGCTATTTCTGTATCCTCTCCTTCTAAGGTGCTCCTTGAGCATTCTGAGTCTCTTTTCAAAGGTAGTCGGATTAGAGCATATGCGTTTGATCCGAACGCACATACCGTGGGAGTAGATACTGGTGAGGGTCAGTTGGTTTAGAATACAGGTCAGTTTTTATGTTCCCCTCCAGGAGGGTAGATTGAGTATCCAAAAAGATGTTGGACCTGTTTGATGACTCTGACGTAAATTTAATCGTAGGATGGAGGTTCAAGATGAATTCAAGACATGTTTTGAAATTGTCGGCCGTTTCGATTCATTTTGATTCTATATCGTCAATAAATTTGCACCAGCTTAGAGGTCTATAGGGTGCCTCGTTGAGGAGCTTTAACTCGAGTCTTCCCATGAAAATATTGAACATACGAAGGTACCATTTTAGTGCCCATTGCAGTTTCATTAATTTGCAGAAAGTGTTTGTTGTTGAATACAAAATTGTTAAATTTAAGAACATGTGTTAAGAGTTTGACCAAATAGTATGTAGGTGGGGAAGGATCAGGTCGACCGTCCCATGCTTCCTTGCAGGCTGTGATACCTTCCTCGTGTGGGGTGTTGGTGTATAAGGAACAGACGGCCATAGTTACGAGGAAAGTGTTATCTGGTAGGTTAGTTTTCGGTGTTTTGTTGAGATAGTCCTTTGCATCCTAGACATATGAAGGCAGTTTTTCCACGAAAACCCGAAGGTGATAATCAACGAATTCAGAATATTTTTCGGTGGGATGGTTGTTTCCGGAAATTATTTGTCTCCCCGTTTTCTCTTCTTTGTGTATTTTAGGCAGTAAATAAAATCTCCCTGGTTTGGGGCCAACTGGTAGGAGGTAAGTCAGTGTTTTGTCATCAATGTGACCTGCGGTATGCATGTCTTTTATTGTTTGACACACAATTTCAGCGTGTTCAGCTATTGGGTCATGATTGAGTTTCTTAACAAATCTCTGGTCGGAAAGTTGTCTGCTAGCCTCAGCGATGTAGTCAGACGTATTAATGACAACAACGCAGGATCCCTTGTCCCCTGGCTTGATAGCAATATATTCCCTCTCGCGCAGTTTTTTCAGCGACTGTCTTTCCTGTCGGGTTAAACTGTCCTTTTTGGTATGGCTCTGTTTGTTTGAGTTTACGTCATTTTCCACCGCGGACAAAAATGCCTCTAGAGCTGGAACTTTACTAGGGGTGTAATATAATTGTTTTTTGGGCGGAATCTATGAGACTCATCGTTACTGACATTGAATTATCCAGCATCGTCACTAAACTTTTCCTTGAGTCTTATTCTTCGTGCAAAACTCGCGAAGTCTTCTTTCAATTCCAGTACATTGTTCCTTTTGGGCCGGGGACAAAAGCTGAGGCCCTTGGAGAGAGGACTTATGTCAGAGTCAGACAACTGAACCAATGACTGGTTTATAACAGTATTGACATTCCGGTTTGCCGAAAGTTGTTGACATGCGGTACTTGCAACTATATATATATATATATATATATATATATATATATATATATATATATATATATATATATATATATATATATAATACCTGATTAACTAAAATTATGTGAAGTGAGGTAACCATATATTACCTGAACATTTTTGTGAATTGTACTTGCTGTACACATGTCTGCCGTTGAGAGACATGTCGAATGGGGGGTGTTCAGTTGCAAGTACCGCATGCCAACACTGACACTTTTAGAACCAATAGTTACAGCTTTAAATATATATCAAGTGCATGTTCACAAATGTTTTCAAATGGCATACGTTGCATTGGAGGCAGTAACTTGGTATTACAAATTGTGTAGTATGCATAAGAAGTATGTTTGTTTTTTGGATTTTGATTGGCAGAAATTGCATTATATTGAGACTGACACATTTGCAGTGCCCTTCGTTTCTTGTGATGCGCGAAAGAACATCAGCAACAGGAAGTCACAGATCATTCATGGGTCTGTCGAAAACTAGTGTAATTCGTTTTTGAATTACTTAGATCATTGCTGTGGAATGCGCAGTGCTGAACGGTAAACAGGGATGCGTTTTGGCGCTCGAGACCTAAGGTTCCACATCAAGAACCACATCAAAGTTTTTGGTGGTCTTGGTTCAGCTGAATTCATTGCATCCATTTATTTTCGTTATCATCAGCGTGGGTGTCACCAACACACTAACAACAACGATTAAGGGTGAAGGGTGAAGCAATTTTTTGGTCACAGTAGCAAAACACCCGATGCATGTATTAGGTAGTGCTGTTATAAGACCTAAAGATAATGAGGTCAAAATTGATGAAAATGGTCTAATATGTACTCAAAGTTGTGCATGAATAGTACGAAATAAATGATACAAGAAAACCACGTTTACACACGATATACTTGATATACAAATATACAATTGTTCTGCGAATGGTGCGACGTTACTCTAATTTCAAGAAACACACTTAATTTGTGTTACGTATGAAGTGAATTGTGATGAACTGGTTTGAGAAAACTTATAAGTTGTCAATATGGCATTACATTCGTTCAAATGAAACAATCAAATTCTATTTTTGTACCTTAGTTGGATTTTAAACATGATACATATAGCATTCATTAATGATGTAGTGTGTCGACGTATGAAAATTTCAGGACTTTTGGTGATTACAATGTTCTGTCTAACGTGCTCTAACTCTAAAAAACAATACTCAAAAACCTCATCATTTGCACGTGCTAACCGCGTGTGATAGATGCCTGCATTTTGTTACCATGACATATTCACCAATATTCACCAACAAAATAGACTCATAATGGAAAAATTGCACAAATACATTTTCATATGCAGTTCTGAAACAGCATGTTAATGAAATCTTGATGCTTATTTGAGAATTAAAATGCTGAATAACTCTCAGTGATGCTTGTTATTTGTACAGAAATGTTGTACATATAATGAATGTACATAGTCAGATACTATTATTCAAAAATATTACATTTTGAATTAATTTACAAGAATGCAACACCGCCTTCGGCAACATGACTCATCAAGTAAAACTGGAGATAAAAAGACTTCACGCAAGTCAAAGCTCGAGGAATCGACTAACTTAACCATTTTCTGTCTACGGTTAAGAGTGTCAATACCTTCGGTAATATGCTGTTTTTCCAAGACCACTGAAATGTCCGGGTTCATTCTAAAAGAATCTTGAGGATGAGAGTCTCCTTCCTTCATTTTGTCCAGCACTTAAAGACATTTTAAAATTGCATTTCTTGGACTTTTGTCTGAAATCACAGCTGTCGTTGAGCAAGATATGCTGAACGTCATTAATTCTCTTTTCGAAATGTGCAAGCCTCCAGGTTAATGTGAGGAAGCCAATCATTTTGAGAATTCTGAAACTTTTTTTTGGTCAACAAGCTGCTCAATGTCGCTGGTATCCATATTTTCGTAGAGACATTTTTGCATGACTTGTCGCACGTGTTCGGCTGGGAGAACTGACTATCATCCCGCAAATACACGAGCTTTCTCCCGCTCAAATACCTCATCAACTTTTGACTGGTCAGCCCCAATAAATATGCCGCGCATTCACCTTTACACGCGTGTGAATTACACCGTCAGTAAGACAGTACAACACGACACAACACAAACTTTCATCTATACTACTAAACGTGTGAAAGTATATGGTCATATCACCCTTTTGCGATAAGTATATTTCTGAGCAAATCTCCGAATTGCTTAATATCTACATCCTCATGTTTCAAACTTAAAATTGGGACTTGCGACTTTTTTTGTACGAAAGGTATACGTAATTCTTTAAATGTCAGAACTCAATTTAATATCTTAATATTCAAATAAAGGCACTAGATTCATACAATATATCTCATACTGAGGCTTTAATATGAAGCAAAACCTGTTAAAGCCTGAGTGTGTGTGTGTGTGTGTGTGTGTGTGTGTGTGAGAGAGAGAGAGAGAGAGAGAGAGAGAGAGAGAGAGAGAGAGAGAGAGAGAGAGAGAGAGAGAGAGAGAAAAAGAGCTTAGTTGATCTCGACAGAATTCGTATTGTTCAATGAAAAGCCATCACTTCGTTCGACTCTCACTGGTTAATTTAAAATAACTCAGAGTGACCTCTAAAACGGACTGTGACAAACACATTGTTATAACTCCTATTGCTTGATAATTCGCATATTATCTTGTTTGCCATATAGATTTGTTGCCGCCATCATGTTCCAATGAATCCACCAGTCTTGGTGAAAACTCAGTGACTGATAGGTAAGAAGACGTGTACGCATGCTTTTGTTTAGCTTTACTGGTCATAGACCAGAAGAACTTATGAGATGGACTGCTGTCCGTCGTCCGTCCGTCCGTTAGCACAAGCTTGTAATCGCTACTCCTCCTAAACTACTTGGAAGATTGCCATGAAACTTTGCACACATTCATCCCAAGGTCTAGTATGGCCGCCACGGCAGCTATTTTGAAAATCTTGTTATCGCTACTCTTCCTGAATGGAAAGCCATATGGACATGGGCTTTAAACCGGAAGACTTCTTATAATGTCTAGTTGGTTCTCAATGAAAATGGTTCCACTCGGACATGCAATATGGCCGCCACAGCGACCATCTTAAAAATCTTGTTATTGCTACTCCTCCTAAATGGATGGCTATATCAATACAGGGTAAAAGACTTCTTATGATATCTAGCTGGTCCTAAATGACAATTGTGCCTATCTGATGTCCAATATGGCCACGATGGCAGCCATCTTGAAATTGTTATTATCGATAATCTTCCTGAATAGAAAGTCATATCGATGGGGTTTTTACCTGAAGACTTTTTATGATGTCATGTTGGTTCTGAATGAAAATGGTGGAGCCCGGACATCCAGTTTAGTCACCACAGCAGCCACCTTGAAAATCTTGTTATTGCTACTCCTTTTGAACGGAATGTCATGTCAGCATAGGGTTTTCTCAGGAAGACTTCTAATGGTGTCTAGTTGGTCTTAACAAAAATTGTGCCGATTTGATATCCAATATGGCCGCCACAGCGGCTGTCTTGAAATTCTTATCGCAACTCCTCTTGGATGGAAAGTTATACTGTTTTTGGATTTTCACCAGAATACTTCGTTTGATGTCTAGTTGGTACTAAATGAAAATGGTGCCAATCTGAATTCAGGCATAGACACCATGGCAACCATCTTGAAATACTATTTTTGCTACTCCTCCTAAATGGAAGATCATATCGACACGGGGTTTTCACCAGAAGACTAATTATGGCATCTAGTTGGTCCTGAATGCAATGTTTGCAAATTTGACCTCAAATATGGGAGCCATCTTCATAATCTTCTTGTCGCTACTACTCCTAAATGGAAAGTCATATCAACATGGTGTTTTCACCAGAAGACTTCTTATGGGGTCTAGTTCGTCCTGAATGAAAATTATTCCGATCTGACATCGGATATGACCACCATGGCTGCCATCATCAAAATCTTATCACTAATTCTCAAGAATTGATGGTCATATCGACACAGGGATTTTACCAAAAGACTTCTTATGATATCTAGAAGGTCCTAAATGAAAATGATGCCCAGCAGACATCCAATATAGCTGCAACAATGAACATATTGAAGATCTTGTCACTAATTCTCCTGCATGGATGGGCATATTGGTATGGGGTTTTCACCAAACGTCTTCCAATGGTGTCTAGTTTGTCCTAAATGAAAATGCTGCCAATCTTACATCCAGTATGGCTGCCACAGTGGCTAAATTTGAAACTTTCATCGCTCAAGAATATCAGAGTATTCAGGGGAATTTAGCTCTTTTTAATTTACGCAAATTATTTGAATACACTGTTCTACCTGTAAGGGAAAAATGAAAACTTTTTGATTCTCCCATTGGATCTGTGTTTAAATATGGATCAGAGATATGGGGTTTCCACCCAGGAAACGATGTTCTACAAATTCATACGAAATTTGCAGACGATTAATAGTGGTGATAAAAATCTACTCATTTGGATGTTCTCTATGGTTAACTGTGGATATACCCATTGTCGGAAATTAAAAATTCCCCTTTTAAATATTTTTACTCGAACATTGGTAAATAGAGATAGTTTGAATTTTAGAACTTATCCTATGTTAAAGAGCGACGCTGATAACAGTAACTCTTATAATGGGACAAATTGAGCATTTCAAGTAAAATCTGTTAGATGATCTGGGATTTCCTTACGTATGGATCAATCAGTTGGATATGGTGATTCCGGTCAGTGAAATAAGTGAGAAGTATAAGCAAAACTGGGTATCCCATGTGAGGTAATCAAACAAGCTAGAGTATTATTCTTTGCATAAAGAATATTTATCATTTGAAGAGTGCTTGGATGTGATAAATGAAGCTTTTTTAAAATTGCATTAAGTAGATTTAGAACTGTATTGAATAACTTGAATATGAAATGGGTGGTTATGAGGGAGTACCAACGAACGAGCAACTATGTAATAAGTGTAATTTAAGAGCTGTCGAAAATGAAGATAATTTTTTGTTTGTTTGTTCATTTTATGAGGAATTGAGAAGATTATGTCTGTAAATTCAAAAAGAATCTTAATTGCATTGTCTACATTTTTATATCTTGCACAACAGAAAAGGTCAGATAATAACTAATTGTGTATATGTAATTATGAGTCAACTGCATTTTAAGACTAATATAATTAATTATTATATGGTCTCAACGTTTTATTTAAATTTAATGCTATTTATTTTCACTAAATAAATCAATATTATATTTAATACTCAATAGAATTAAGTTACTTATCCTGTGCAGTATGACATGTTTGCATCATCACGTCTATAGCTTTAAATAACTTTTGCAATTTAATGCTAAATAAAGTTTGTGTTCGGTTCTCTGTGTACCTTCTATACTCGCCGATAATCTTGGTACAAATGCAGACAACATAGACCCTGATCAGTAGTAGAATAATGCGTCGGCAGATCAGGGTCTATGTTGTTTGTTCTACTGATTAGTCCTTACAAACTGCATAGACCCAGATCTGCCGGCGCATTATGCGACGGCAGATCTGGGTCTATGCAGTTTGCAGTTGGTATCGGTTTATACGTGAGTATATACGGTATGTTCTAATTTGAAAATCTTATCGCTCAAGAATATCAGAGATGGTTTCAACACTCAGTAGAGCGTCAGTTCCTTCGAGGGACTCTTGTTTTTAATTATTATTCTATACCTTGCCGTGCTTCTTGTTATAGCAATGACTCGAATGCGGATGAAAATACCACAAAAACGCACCTTAATCCGTTTAACATCCTTCAGGAATAAACACTTCTTGAAATTGAATGAAGCTACTGCGACTTATCATAATATTCATGAATTTTTAAATCACGTTGCTGCCGTACAAAATACATGATATAGTGGCCCTGATATGATATATACGAAATGTAATAACATCAAGTCACGCAGAAGTGACAGAGCGTGGACTATTAATTTTAGTTAGATAAATCTCGGCATCACTATAAATATATTGCGTTATTACAAAGTAATCATGCGTGGTTAAGTATTCATTTAATAGGAAGTTGTAACCCATTTATATTAGTAGCCACTTAAAGGTCTTCATTACCTGTTTATTAGTGTCTTCATTTGTTTCATCTGTACTGAAAAATTTCATTTTAGTTTTTTGTCTTTCCATTTAAAATAAAATCTTTTTAATCCTATCATTCATTTTAAGATAAAATCGTATTTGTTACCAACCTCAGTTATGAACTTAAAACTTTCTTTTTCGATTCTAAAACATTTTTTGTTCTCCATTAGAAGACTTCAGAATGACGGTTTTCTCGCTCAGCCTAAATTTCCGAGACAGCTGAGTAAACCTTATCTGGACGCATCTGACTGGACAATTGATGATGTTGTACGGTTCTTCAGGGAGTCAGGTTTTGAGAGGCAGGCGGAAGCTTTTCGAGAACAGGTATAATAAAGCCCAAATCATTGATTGTCGGAATTTGATAAGACGCAGTCGTGTTTGTATTATTGATGTTGAAACATTTAATTGAAAAAAAAGAACCCCACTCCCCTGTACGTGATTCTTGCACGAATCGGCTTGTTTATCATGGTAACAGTTTGATACAGTCTGTAGCATGGATAATCGTAGACGTTGTGGATACAATGCCTACTCGCTCAAATTACGTTCGGAAGACGTTCCAAGCACGTGATTGAATGACAGTCAAAGATAAGTTGGGCTAATTTTCTATTTTTAAGCTTGATACTTTGACGAAATGTAATAACCAACGGAACACTAAGGTTGATCTTGTCTCCGAAACATCAATTACTTGTGATAAATACGTTGTTATTTTTATAATTACTTCTACACAATGTGCCTCGGGTATGCAAGAATTTCACTTGAATTCCATATTTCATCGAACTTTTCACTTAATATACATCGATAACTTACTCTCACAAGTATTGAACGGTAGATCAGACCCGTAAAGAGTATTTTCATAGGTTCTTGGAAGTTTTATTGTAATTCATGAACAATATTGTAAAAAAATTGATATTACGCTTGGTAATTGGTTACGCTGGGAATTGGTTACGCTGGGAATTGGTTACGCTGGGAATACGGTGAAATAGCGATTTATGTGGTTTTATTATATTTATGATACTCATTATTTAAAATCTGTCAAAATCATAGCTTAAGGCATTTTATATATTTATATCTGACCTGGTGGTATTCATGTTTTAAAGCTGGTGTACATGTTGTATCACTTACATGGCTGCATGCGCCGTAAAGACAAAAAACCAGAGTTCTTCATAATGGCATGTAAAACGAGTAATAAATCCGGAAAAGAGAACACCAAAGTAAAAAAAAAGGAAAATAACGAAGAGTATTTTATGTTAACAAAAACACCAAGTAAGAACTTTGCGAGAGAATGATATGGAATCAGTACAAAGTTCAGACGGAGAGACGGAGCCAACATTCACTTCAAATTATCAAACGAGGACGACCTTTTTGGGCCCGTTTCAGAATTACTTCACAAGAGAGGGACTTTCGCCTGGGGGGGGGGGGGATAAGGATTCGGAACACTTTTTTGCGGTATTATTATGTTAGCATATAAACTTACAGTGATCCGAATCGGGTGTGAGGCGGTTGGGGTAAGCGTAAAATATATTTTCCTAGGATTATATTTCCTTTGGTCTCTTCAAAGAAACACACCGGCGCTTCTTTAGTTTTAAAAAATATAGCGTGTATTATAGCTAAGAAACATAAAGATACCGGAAAACAGGCTGCAAAATATTTCATTAAAGTTCATATTTTATGAGAGGACTTAAAAATATTGCAAAATAGTAAATGAGGTAACTGAGAAAGATGATTTTAATCCACTGCAGGCGTACATTAACGTTTCCGCTCCAAGTAAGTCAGTATTAACTAAATATTTGATGGGATAAATCGAAATAATAAAAAAAGTTTTTAAATATGTCTGGTTTACTGCAACCAGTTTGGAATATGCTGCCAAATAATTCAATTACATAATTTTTGCTAATGGAAGGAAGGTAACTAATGGCATTGACAAAGTTGGTAGAGATGTTGATATGTTTTTCCATGATGATAGAACATCACTGAACGAAAGGAGAGCGTATGCGCGCATATCTGGGGTTGAAATATATTCAGAAAGACAATAAAAATCTATATATTTAATATCAATATTAATAATAACAAAGTGATTACTTGTAAACACTATTCCCTTCGCCAACAGGAGCGTATTTGAGTAGCCGAAAATATACAGACTGTATATAGGAAACCAGGATCGCTCAAACGTGCAATATAGGTCAGAGTGACCTATTTATGGTATGGTTGAGTTACTCACCTTGAGATACATCCACATACCAATTTTAATGAGTAGGTAAAATAGAGTCCAGGATATTGAGGAGTTAACGAAAAGATGGCTGAATATACATAAGTCGCTCAAGCGTGAACATTAGATAGTGTTTTGATATGCTGCATGTACCCTGAAATGTCTGCAATTGCCAAGTTTCATGAGTGGAAGTAAAATAGGGTCCAAAATATTGAGGGTGTAACAAATTGATTGCTGAAAATTAAGCCACAGTGACCTTGTTTTAATATGATAGGATTAATCACCTTGATATGCATCCACATTGGAATTTTCATAAGTGTACGTGAAATAAGGTGTAAGATATTGAGGATGTAATAAACAAACGACTACAAATAAAAAGTGACATAAGCGTGAATACATGGTCACATGACCATATATTGGTATGGTTGAGTTACCCTCAATAGAATGCATCGACATACCTAACATTCATGAGGTGAATTATGATCTAAGATATTGAGGGTGTAACGAACGAAATGTTGAACGTCACTGAAACGTGAAAACTCAAACCGACATAGTTCTGGAATAGTTCAGGTATTTTCTTTCGAGATGCAATCACATTGTTCTGATAAAATAAGGTACAGTATATTGAGGGTGCAAGAAACGGAAAGTGGAAAATATTAAGTCACTCAAGCGTTACAATTTGGTTACATTGACCTAGTTTTGGTACGGTTGAGTTAAGTTATCGAGATGTATCCACATACCAATTGTTATGAGTGCAGATGAAATAGTTTCTAACGTATTGAGGGTGTAACGAACATAAAAACATCGCTTAAGAGTGAAAATGTTGTCAACTGACTTAGTTTTGATATGGTTGCGTTACTCTAGTTAGGATGCTCCCACAACAGTCTCAAGGAGGTTAGGTGAAATAGGGTCTAAGATATTGAGGGCGTAATGAACGAATCTCTGAAAATACAAAAGTAACTCAATCGTGAAAAATGGGTCTAATTTATATAATTTTGGTAATGTTGCTCTCATCCAAATGTATCTACATAAAAATGTTCGTGAGTGTAGGTGAAATAAGGCCCATTATAGGGAAGGTGTAACAAACGAACTGCTGAAAATACAAGAGCCACTTAAGCGTGTACATTATTCACACTGACCTAGTTTTGCTTTCGTATAGATATATGTATATACAAAATTTTATGAGTGTAGGTACGAGTCCAAGATATTGAGGTGTAACGAAAGAACGGCTCATAAATACTAAGTCACTGAAGTCAAACGTGCAAATTAGGTCAGCTTGAGTTGAGTTACCTTTGCCATAATGTATCTACTTACCAAATTTCATGAGTGTAGGCAAGATAGGGTCCAAGTGTAACCGGATGAAACCGGGTGGGATTGGATCTAGCGCAGACACTTAATACAGTCACGTGAATGAGATGTTTATTTATAAATGCAAATCAGTGATGAATGAATCTCTGACACCCTAGTTCACACACTTACTTCCACCTCTCATAAAGTAAACTATAACAACTGAGAAACCAACCCTACTCATGCGCACAAAGTTCAACAATGGATATAACAAAATGGTATCGTGCCTCAATGGATGCGATCAAAGCATGGATTTTCAACAAGTAATCAAAAATTATATCGTTTGTCAACGGATATGGTCAATATATGGGTTTTGGCAACATATATGATTGATATATGAATTTATCAACATATATGATCATTGTTTGGATTTATCAACAAATATGATCAATGTATTGTTGCAATGTGACTTGCAAAAATATTCTGTCAAAGGGGCAGTTTGTGTTAGCCAGCCTTTGTTCAAATTACAAGCAATATTGGAAGAGGAGTAGACTAAATGCGCATTATATGCGGTAATTTCATGCATCAATATAAAAACATATCCTAAATGCATTGAAATGTTCATAATACAATATTTTCGTAATAAAGCGCTACCAATTTATTTGGTGCCACTGATAATCATAATGTACAATAAAGAATCATCAAATCGTCTGTTTGGTGTTTATGTACCCATATACCAATTTTTATGTCAGTAATTGATGTTGGTATATAAATGTGATAAACGTAAAAAATTCAAATCCAAGAACAACAAAAATTAGAATTCTATAGTCTATACTAATGAAAGTTCATTTGACGAAGGTTATTTGATGATTTGGAAAAATTAAAGAGCATCTGAAATCCGATGAAACCCAGGTATCGGTTTTTTTTAGAAACCGTATTCCCAGCGTAATCAATGGAACGTAATACTCAGAGTTATTCCTAAACTTGAACTTGGCAATATCGCAAGAAAGAGGACAATACAGCTTCCAAAAAACTGTACAAATACACTTTCCAGGTCTGCTGTATCTTCAGGAGGTTGTGACATTGTTATTTATATCTTTGAAGGAAGAAATGATATGAAATATTTAATTAAAATTAAATTTGTGCACACCCCAGTCATATTCTGTCGAAGTAATTGTGAAAGCAGCAACGTATTGACCGCATGTGATCGACTTTTCAAAGACCAGAGTGACTGTAGTGCTCCATAAGATATAGCTTTTTGTACAAAATCTAAAGTGTTAGGGAGCAAAAAAGGGAAATTTTGTACTTCTGATGATTATTTAGTTACGTGTTTGGAAGGTATTCCGCACGTAATTTGGGCGTTGGGCGTATTCCACGCGCAGTCATTGTTTCCGCACCGACTACGGTTATTCCGGTGTGTTTGTTCGCACTCTTTATACTTTGGCTTTCATCTTCATCAGCATCACCCTGATTATTATTATTATTATTATTATTATTATTATTATTATTATTATTATATCATCCAGGATCTAACATCTTCTGCAACATTCTGTCGGGTCATGATGTATCACTGAGTGATAGAGCTTTAATGAACTTACGTTAATTTACCTATGTACAGCGGTTGGAAAGCTATACCCGGACCTGATAGTGTGACGGACAGACGGTCAGACGGGCTTGTTGTAGTGTACTCTCCAGACAAACCAAGAAACCATGTTTGCCGTGGAAGGGTATAATAATAATAATAATAATAATAATAATAATAATAATAATAATAATAATAATAACACGTGGATTCTATATTTACAGGAGATAGACGGAAAGTCGCTTCTACTGATGAAGAGAAGCGACGTGCTGCTGGGTCTTGCCATTCGGCTCGGGCCGGCATTAAAAATCTACCAGCACGTGATGAAATTGCAGACGGCCGGCCAGGTCAATTATTAACGTACTAGGAAAATGGGGATGCTCGGGTCCATGTATTATATAAACGTGATGAAACAGACGGGAAAATCAATGTTGTCACGTGAAAATAATGTAAAGAGCAGGGTCGATTAGTTATTGGACGTGATTGAGGGGCAGACAGCCAAAAAGTCAACTACAGTATTTATATATGACGAAAGTACATACGACTAAGCAGATCAATCGTCATCATATTCAAATCCCACTCCCTCTAAGATAATTAAAGCCCCAATGCATCACTGTTCCCTGATTAAATCGGCTATATAAAACTTGGACCATTGTCAAAAAAGACTTCGTGTTGAGAAGCTGTCCGTCAGAAGCAAAAGACCGTGACAACTACCAAAAGGAAATATTTTTAAGACTGGTTCTTTCGCGTTATGTTGACTCTTGGGTTCCGTTTGTCTTTAAAAGGGCTTTCTGTATTTTCTAAAATGTGCCTAAAAATGGACATAGTTGCTATTTTTATGCATAAAAAGAAAACGCGAAAAGATGGGAAGGAATATGCAAATCGTGTGACACAAATAGTTCGTGACCCCTCATTTTGACATATTATCTTAAATTTTAGTTTAAACATTTTATTGACATAGTAATGAAGTAAATTGGGGTTGGGCAGCAAGTTCTCCAACTTAGGTAGAGCATATCCCATACATAAAAGCGCTTAGCATAATACTGAAAAGAGAGAGAGACAGACAGACAGACAGATCGACGGCCATGAGTGATATAGATGAATACGCGTGATACAGATAATAATATTTACACAGGTATTGAAAGTAATGATTTACAAACACATGAAGAAAATCAGGAAAATCGTCGAGCTTCCTTTATAAAATCTTGAACAGATTTAAACACTGCTCAATTTAGATCAAACTAAAGTTGAGATGAACCTTGAAGTAGCAGGTCAATCGTTGCAGGCAAAAGTAGGTGATTAAGAGATAGACATAAGATCCTGCTTTGATTTACATAACAGTTATAGTGTCAAAAAAAAAAAGAGATGCAGTTTCAGGTGCCACACTACAATTACATAATGATGACTAAATTACACGGTTAATGAATAAATCATTATTTAGAAGACTTCAATTATTCTAATTCTTTCATGGAGGATAGAATATTTCTTCTCACCATATGTATAATATAGGGGTGGTTCACATGTTTCACAAATTATAAGTCGTCTAAATTTACGAAAGGATAGGGCAAATCTCACAGTTTGAGAAAGTTTGTTCCATAAAGATAAGGTCAATTTACTGGATGGAGATATAGTAAGATATTAGAACTGTTTGTTTTACTCTATGCAGACGATACCGTTGTATTTTCGGATAATCCAAGACATATGCCAAATAATCTTGACGTATTATAAGCTTATCATTACACAAGCAAGACCAAAGTTATGCTTTTGGCAAATGTAGAAAAAGACAAAATGTGAAGTTAAAATTAGGAGATTCTCAACTAGAAATTGTCAGAAATTATAAATATTTAGGATTGATCCTTGCGAAGAATGGTATATATTTATTGGGAATTAAGAATCTAATTAGTCAAGTCAGGAAAGCTATGTACCTTTCTAAGAAAAGAATATTAAATCTTAATTTGCCTGTTGACTGTCAGCCTAAACTTGTTGAAATGACAATAGTTCCCATTCTTACATACGCAGCTGAGGTCTGTAGTTTTTAAAAATTCGATATAATGGAACGGGCTCATTTAGACTTTCTAAGATCTGCGCTAAAAGTTAAAAAATCCACCCCCACGTATATACTTTATAGTCAATTTGGTAGAACTCCTCTACATTTGCGAATAAGAAGGAGAATGGTTGGCTATTGGGTAAACCACATTAATGGTAAAGAAACCAAATTATCTTGTATCATGTATCTGAGACTATTGCAGGATTATAACAATGGTCTAGGCAGAGGTAAATAGATAGAAAGCATTCATAACATCTTATCGGAAACTGGGTTTCAGTTTGTTTGGGTTAATCGAAATATTTCCAATGAAACCTGGTTAAATACAATCTTTAAGGAAAGACTTCTTGATCAGTTTATACAAACATGGGAATCATCCATTACTAACTCGACGAAAGCTGATACATATAGAATTTGTAAAACGGAATTAAAATTAGAACATTATTTATTAAAAGACTTATTAAAAAATATAAGGTAAATATAACAAAATTTCGAACATGTAATCATTGTTTACATATAGAGAAGGGAAGATGAGAAAATTTGCCCAGACATGAAAGATTGTGCAAACTTTGCGTTCAAAACCGCGTGGGTGATGCATTTCATGATCTCATCGAATGCAGATATTTCCGAGAACAAAGAAAGATACTACTACCTAAACACTTCTATATCAGACCAGATGTATCAAGGTTTACATAATTATTGAGTTCTGAGAAAATTGGCGTTTTAAGAAAACTCTCTAAAATGATTGATAATATTTTATCAAACTTACGTTAATTTCTAATCATCTTTAATCGATGTTGTTCTTTCCATTTTTTTCAGGAAGAGAAAAGTACCCTAGGTTCATCATTGTAAAGCAATGAATTTACTACATATTAATTCGTGTTCCATTTATTATAATATATATCTTTTTTTTTCTTCCAGTTATATCAACATCCATGTATTTAAGTTTAAACTTGTCCGTATTCCATTGGAGGATTGACTGTGATATTGCTGTCAATCTGATTTAAATTGCAATAACTGTGAAAAACATTGTATCGTCCATGGCTGATGTACACGCATGCAAAATGAGATACTAACATTTTTACCTCATATGTTGCGTATTGCAACCTGAGTGTAATACATTTTGTCTGTCTGTCTGTCAGTCGAAATAATAAATGACCTCCTTGATATGTCTAATGGAATTTCGAAATCAAATCTATTACTTAGAGTATAGCTTGTTAGATATGCAGTGAGAAGTGGTAATAGATCACAAAGATCAAATGGGCATAGATTATCTATAATTTTATGCAATCTACATAATTTATGGATTTTTCGTCTTGCGCATAATTCCGACCCACCAGTTTACCGATACAAGTTTTCAATTCTGGTACTTTTGGTAAGGTCCAGTAACTTTTCGGGCTTATCTAATTCTAGTTTTTTATAATCTGTCTGAATCTTCTTGAGAACAACCGTCACAGACAACATCTGCATACTCTAAATGTGGTATATAAATAACAAGTATATTTTTTCTAAATACTTTCGGGCTAACTTGAATTTTTTGTGCCTTAAGTGATACTATCATTTTTGTTAGAGAATTACATAGATCGTGTATATATGATGACCATTTTCCATCACTATTAAGAATTACACCCACATGTTTATGACATAGTGCTAAGGATTTTGTTATCAAAGGATAGATTTGTATGGGAAACTGACAATTTAGTATTAAACAGCATAACATCTGTTTTGTTGGGATTAAGCTTTACTTGTCATTGGTTAGACTAATTTCCAGATTAGTATTCAAAACATATTTAATTTCATCAGCACAGAGAGTTATCGTCTGCCGATACTATCGCAAGACTAAGTAAGTCATTAGTAATAGCGTTTATATATAAAAGAAAGAATAGCGATCCTAAAACGGGCCATTGTGGAACACCCGCTTAAAGTGGCTTAAATTCCGATTGACATGAGTTCAGCCGCACACACTTGTGCAAGAGATCTAAAAAAATGACACAATGGGCAATATAAGAAAAAGTATTCACAGAACTTATAAGCATTTCCAAAGCAAGATTTTAATACTGCATGATGTTTAATTTTACCAATTGGTCACATTCTGTAAAGGATTTCTGTTTGGCTATTTTGTCTGCGCATGATCAGAGATTTAAAAATTGGAGAATTTTTCTTCGCACCCAAGGTTTTCTTGCCATTCAGCCCCTCATGTTGGCAGAAATCCAGTCTGTCATATGTTTTCTTCAATTATATCCGTCGGTGTGATATTCTGACAGCAGTGAATAATTTAGATTCATGGAGGAGGAAGTGCAAGATCTGAAATCAAACTGCGATTTGTACGCGTTTTGCACATACCATACTTACCCGTGAAAGTTATGTATCTTAGCCTGGTTGTCCGATGTCGCGCGTGTACGGCAAGATAGTAACCCAATTATTTATTATGCCATCTGTCAGTATTGATGCTCTCGCTGTCGATTGTAATTCTCTATATTGGAAATTTTTTTAACTGTAGACTCGTACATGAAATATCCGGTATTTACCTTTTCCGTATTTATGTATAAAAATATCCCTACCAGGGTAGTGTTCATGATGTACTGGGAAGCAATAATTTGCATTTTGTGTTTTTGGTTTATGAACATTGATTCAGAAGGTTTTGCTTTGAAAGAAATGCCATTTTTATTTAAAAAGAGCTCTTAATTCGATCAACTCTAGCAAAAAAATCACATGTTCTTATTAGATAGAGTTAATGCAATACGACAGGGAATCTTGTTATTGTCCAAAATTGAAGAGTAGCCATATGAAAGGAAATGCATTGTTTTCTTCTGAAAAACGAGATTCTCAGTTGATGGTTCTATCGCTGTATTCCTGTCAAGTTTTTACACTGCTTGGCATTATAGTGAAGTAAAATACTTAGTTTTTTATTGTACATGTACCATACTCATGTGTATATCTTGAACTGTCGTGATATCACAGGTACTAGATTACCGCATCCCGAACCTGTCAGAGATTATCATTTGAAAGTATTGGAATAAATCGGGTTTGAAGTGTTCAGTCCAAGAATTGAGTAAATGCTGATCCGTGAAATTAAAAACAAGGAAATGCAACGTCCTCTACTATATTAAAGAAAATGATTAAATTATTTACTTTTTAGTCAGGTGTAAATTCCTACTTCCAACAAAAATTAACAAGTTGGGAGTCTCGTTATAGTCAAAAATCTTTTATCATCAATGGTAATGTATTAGTTTATTATAAATTAATAATATCATCTATAACTTTTTGTACTGATTATAAAAATCGTCTCGTAATCCGTACATTCAACTTTTATTGTATTAAACTTACTATATCGTTTTATGTATGAGTTATATTTTTTTAAATAAAAAATATTGATTGAATAAAAAAGCAATTTCTCTTGTTCAGTTTGTTCTACTCGTGCTTTTGATTGAATATTTGTAAACGCTAATCCTTTCTCTTTAGTCGAAGGTGTAAGCTAAAAATCAACTCTAAATAGGAAGTTCAGTATTTATTTCCTTTGGTAGATGACCTCTGTTAAAAAATGAAATACGTTAATGGAATGACCGCTTGCATTTCTTTATCTTTCCTTCGCTTATTTTTGTTCGTTCGCAAGTTCGTTTTTATATTTATTTGGCACCTTTTGATTCATTTCAAGGCAGAGTTTTGTTTGACTAATTACCTAAGGTTTTCATCTAACAAGAACAAGCGTGGAATCGAAGGCAGAGCTTATTACCGTACCTTGTCATATTAGGAATAAGAATTTGTACAATATTTGAAACTCACATTATCTAAGCTCTGTGGTATTCGTCAGCGCAGCAACAGTTACGTTACTATTGTGTGACCTTAACATTTCCGCACATTTAAAGAGAAAACTCATTTCACGAAAATAATTTCGGTAACGACTTTCAAGCAAAATAATACGTTACGACAGTATTTTTTTTGCGAAAATTTCATACGAATATCTGGTATGTATTTTAGATTTCATATGAATATCTGTGGTATGTATGTTAGATTTTTCAGTATTTAATGACGTAACAGTATTTTGGATTTGCAGTATTACGACTCTTTTGTTTTTAGAAAATCAACTAACAAGCCTACTAACTAATCAGCTAAGCTTACCAATAAATGTAGCAACCAGTAAACAGAGAGGTAGGTTGATTTTTCTATAATTGGTAGAATGAATGAATGAATGAATGAATGAATGAATGAATGAATGAATGAATAAATAAAAAAATGAATGAATGAATGAATAAATGAATGAATAAATAAATGAATAGACGAATGAATGAATGATCTATAACATCGTAAATACTGTTCAAAGATCTGTGTATGATTGGTAGGATAAATGAATGAACGATATGTAACATCTTAACATACCGTCAAACAGTTGATATTTTATTCATTTGATACAATTTCTTAAATGTCCCTCCTGTTCTTGTATATCGAACGTATTATAATTTTAGCGAAAATTCAGGTATCAAATGTAAGATTAAACAGTGTTGTATAAATCGCTTTAAACATCTCGAGGGTACTTTGGATATATTCATATATTATATTGTCATTGGATGTCGACTTCATATTTCTGAGATTTTGTTCACATCTTATTTCATCTTCCATAATAAAAGAATATAGAGTGACATTGTCGTCGTCAGCATGTACGTCACAGTGATACTCGTTGCGTTTTCAGATGCAATACTATTTAATATTTTCACAATAATCGTATAGGGATTCTAGTGCGACTTTCTTGTCGGTACTATATGTATTGTTTTCCAAATTGTTCAGTAATATCCCAAAATTTTGTATTCCTTTATCTTCCTGTTTCGCAGTTTTTTGTTGTGGTGCCTTTCTATACTTGCTGACATATTTATTAATTATTTTCCTATAAGTTTTACTAAAAGCTACACGATTGGTTTTATTTGCCACAGATGGATTTTTCTTATGAATAAACTTTGCGCAGGATAGGATAGTTATTCCTAACCTTTGGCGTTCAGGGCAAACCATTTCTTATCATCCCGATATCTCAGAAGTGCAGTTTCTTTACTCTCAAAACTTACAGCTGCCGTGTTAAGACAAATATTCGAATACTAGCACCCACATGCATGGGAAGTAGTTAAGATAGTCCAATGTGTTTGTGGAAGAATCAAGTCGGTATGCGGGGAAATTGTTTTTAATTTTGTTTAGGGTCCATATACTATGGGGGGAGGGGAGCAATTTTAGTCGGTATGGGGGGAGTTTGGAGGCTCCATGTACAAGGGGGTGGGGAATTTTGAGTCGGTATGGGGGCCTAAGGGAATGTTACATAACGGATGTCACTGTAGGGGTCTATGGAAATTTAACATTACGAATTTCACTATGGGGATCTGTGGTAATTGTAACATTACGGATGTCAATCTGGGGATCAATGGAAATTTTAACATGACGGATGTCATTATGGGGTGAAAAAGAAATTTAACATTGCATTTGGGAGGGTATAGCACCCAATTGGAATATAACATTACGGATGGAATGATATGGGGTTCTATGGAAATTTTAACACGACGCATGGCAAAACGGAGCCCTATGGAAATCTAACATTACGGGCTAATTACAGACAGGAATCACACTGACATTCATTAATATTTTGTCGTCTGCTCATACATTTTTTAAGCATTTTTGTTAAAACAAGGTTACATGTTATAAATTAGCCGTCATGTGTATATTCTTTTCATATCGAGAGAGTTGCAATTTTGTTAAAACTGCCAAAAAGTACATTGTTTCTTTTTTCTTCAAGATTTGGATAGTTTAGACGAATAGAGTGTGAACTTCTCTGTACTTGTAGAGAAAACAATAATTGTATTCGTATTTGCGTACAAAATGTAAAGGAACGGTAAATATCGTCTACACAAACCCTGTTTTAGTACTGTTAGTTAAACTTGTAAAGGAAAAGGGTTATATTTTTTATACAAAAACATAATTGCACACACAAAAGGGTATAGGGTATCATACTTGTTTTAATACAAACACAATTACACATACATAGAAAGACACAATTACACATACAAACGGGGATAGGGTATATTTGATTCATACCAACACACGATTACATGTACATACAAACACACAATCATACATACATAAAGGGATAGGGTATGCTATTTTGTTCATACAAACATACATACAAATAAAGAAATGAAGTGTAGTATAATATTTTCTTTTATATAAGCACTCGAACACAAATGGGGGTGTAGTATACTATTTTTGCATACAAACACATATAAATACAAAGGGAGGGGGTATTTTGTTTTATACATGCAAACACAAACACAGAGACAAAGACGAACATTGAGAAGTTAACAGTAATGAACAGTATCCCTATTTAGAATACTTGGTGACCCCGAAAAGGACCGTTGGTTTAGCCAGCATTGAGAAGGGCAGTTAACCTGTTTTTAGTATCCTCACTTCTCCAGCCGGGCTCCAAAGCCAGCACATCGCATCTTCCAACCAGACATCCATGAGGACAGAGAGGCTAAAGCTAGGTTCACTGGCCTCAGGAGAATGAGAGATCCATCGATCAAAGCAGGGTCGGTTTAACCGCTAGGCAAATTAGGCGGTCGCCTAGGGCTGCAAAATGTTTTTTTTTCTTTGGGGGTGGGGTGGTGGCATAAAACTGAATTAATACAAAAAGAAAGAGAAATAGCGTAAAATAGAAGATAATAAACGTCTAAAAATAGAAAGAGAAAAACAGAAGGAAAGAATAAAATGTAAAATATTCATTTTCGAAAGTTAATTGTGGGGGAAGGGAGGCGCAAGGCTGAAAATTCGCCTAGGGCGCCAAATGCCCTTGCGCCAGCCCTGGATCAAAGGAGAGAGATAGATCCAGAAGATCTAGAAAAAACAACAACAACAGCTACAAATCCCCAAACTGCCCCCCCCCCCCAAAAAAAAAAAAAAGAAAAGAAAAAAAAACAACAAAAAAAAAACATTTTTTACTGAAAGACGATATTTTTGGTTGTTGCAAAATCAATACTTTCATGTGCCACTCGCAGCCAACTGAATAACTCACTGACTGGCTATATTTTTCTCACTATAATACATAATAACAGCAAACCGATGAAAAAGTTGTAACATGGTTACAAATGGAACAGACTGACAAATACACTTAATTACGGAGAACGCCCACAGTGAAATTCACCAACACTGTTTCGTCTGTTTGTTAAACTGGGTTATCAAGGAACGTCACTCACAACAATATCGAAATTGGCTTTGTAACTTCGTTTCAAAACACTTAGTGTACCCGTTTTTTAAATGTGCTATGTTGGTTTTTATTTACAATATAAGCGATGGATTTTCTTTGGTTGTTATATTTGCCTTTTAAAAAAAAAAAAAACTTACGATTCTCAATATTTTACCTTTTCAAGATTTAAACCTAAAAAAATGAAAGTCAATTTTAAATAAAAACTTAAAGAATGTCGCCTCATTGTTATATAAAAACATTTCCACGTAGGAAAACCTAAACTTAGAATTTCAACTGAGATCAATTGATTCAGAAGAAACAAAATATAGCAATTGTTACACACAGAGAGAGAGAGAGAGAGAGAGAGAGAGAGAGAGAGAGAGAGAGAGAGAGAGAGAGAGAGAGAGAATATTAAAAATAGTCACAAAAGATAATAGGAACTTTTCTTTTCCAAATAAAAACTTTCATATGCCCCTCTCAAGCATAAAACATGAAAAGCAAGAAACAAAGGTAAAATTGTGACAAGGTTACGAATGGAACAGATAAATTTATATCAAATCAGCAATCAGTTTGAGAACGGACGATGCAGCCATGACTACAGACGTTTTTAATTCTGAGAGGGAAGGAGAGGAAATATGTTAATTTATTCATACACGCATACCACCACACATTGCAAAGGAAGGGAGTTTTTTCGTACTCACACGAGCACACCATCACACATAAACACAAAGAGAAGGGGGAAGGTTTTTTTAAAATACAAACACACAATCACGCATACCAAAGGAGGGTCTTTTGCTTTGCTTTCATACATGCACAAACAAATAATAACATATACCAACGCAGAGAGACAAAGAAAAACAGAGAAAAGTTGGCAATAATGACTAGTATCCTTTTCTAGAATACTGGGATGGCCCTGAAAAGGGCAGTTGGTTTAGTGATTAACTGTTCATAAGTTCCTTGACACACACCACACCTCTTCATTTCTCTCCGACGTTAGCTTCGTCTGACAAAGGGGTCATATTCCAGCACTCTTTTTGAGCACTCTTACCGTTCCACATAAATATTTTGGACGAAGATCGCTGATTATGTCTTTTTATCACTGTCCACTTGGTCATGGCATAGAGAGGTATGTCGGGATTAAACAGCATATCTGAGATGGCGGTTGAGCTCTTTACACATAACCACATGCTTTTTTTTTTTTTTTTTTTTGACAGAACGCGTCTTATATCTACCAATCGAAACGCAAAAGAGAGTGTATGGTGATTCGATTTGTGTTTAAAATAGAATTTCTACTTTGAACCACTTCAGACTGAAGTTCAGTACAGTACAGTACAATACAGTACCATACCAATGCTGAAATGAAAAGTAACGTCCTTCGCTGGGGTGGACCTACAGTTATTCCTATGACCAGTTAAAACAGGAATGCTGATGCTTCTACGAATCAAACAGAGTTATTTTACTCTCTCTCAGAGCTATCATCGCAAGAATTTCAGATGTCATTGATTGTATGGTTGAGAGATGCACATTAAAGTGCTGATTTTGAAAAAAAATCGTCTTTTCATTTGCAGTTTTACTTTTTAATTCTCTCTCGCACTCTCTGTCTGTCTGTCTCTCTAACAATAACTCTGAGTCATGCCACACATACACATTGAGGAAAATGTATAACTTGTAACCTTGCTTTAGACAAAAATGCCTAAAAAAAATGTATAAGCATCCGAGCAAATATTGGTGAATTTAAATGTGGTTCTTGTCTTTAATTGCGCCGTAGTGTAAAATTTCCATATGACCTCATAGTGCCATTAGTTTTCTGAAAATTTCTATATGGTACCATACCATCCCATCGTAATGATAGATACCCATAGGTTCCATACAGAATCAAACCTAATATTAAATTTCTGTATGTATTTTCTTCATCAACGAAGTTTTGGATTCCCTCTGGCACATTTACTGACTTGCTTTGGACACCAGTCTTAAAGTTTTTATTTGAATATGACTTTTAATTTTTGCGTTGAAATATTGTAAACGTAAAAATAAGAATCGTAAGTTTAGAACATATCGGCAAATATTGCAACCCTCCCCCACTCCACCGCCCCCCCCCCCCCAAAAAAAGAAGAAATTGAAAAAAATATATATATAAAAAAACCAATAAATGGCTTGTATTGTAGACAAAAACAACATTGTACTGTAAAAAAATGGTCACTGGTTGTATTGGAACAAAGCTACGAACAGAATGTCGATACTGCTGTGTGTGACGTTCCTTGATAGCTCAATCTGGCAAGCATCTGACACAATTTCAGTATGAGCATTGACTGTAATTAAGTGTATTTGTCTATCTGTTCCATCCATAAAAATCGTGTTACAATTTTTAATTAGTCTGCTGCTTTTTATGTTTGATAGATAGTGAGAGAAATATTCTGAGTGACTGAGTTAATGAGTTGGTTGAGAAGGCATATGAAAGTATTGATTTAGAAAAAAAAATCGTCTTTTTGGTGATTACTGTGTAATTCTCTCTTTCTCGCTCTCTGGACAACAATCACAATGGCTATTTTTTCCTCCCGAATCAACTGGTCTCTGTAGAAATTCTAATTTTTAAATAAGTTTCTTTGCTGGAATGCAGAGATTTTTAAAGTTCTTTTTTTGTTGTTGTTGTTTTTCATTCTTTTGATCAAATGTTGTGAACGTAAAAAAAAAAATGAGAATCGTAACTTTAAGAAAATGGCAAATATTGTAATTTTTTTTATAATGTTGTGTGTGTCATTCCCCGATAATTCAGTTTGACGAAGAGATGACACAATGTTAGTGAATTTCTGTCTGGGTTTTGTCTGTAATTAGGAATAACTGTCTATCGGCTTCATTCGTAAACGTTTAAAAAGTTTTCATTACTCTGCTGCTTTTTATGTTTAATAATGAGTAAAATATAGTCAGTGAGTGAGTCATTGTGTTGGTTGTGGGTTATTGATACTTGCAAGGATTATTAAATATCTTAAGAGCGGGCGCTTACATACTGGTATACTATGTGTTATGTTCGTCCAAGCTTAGAGTCAAAACATCAGCAAGAAAGGAAATCATATAAGTATATGAATAGTGTCTGTATTTCGGATAATAATTTTCATGTTCTGTTGACTCTAAATAATGAAAAACAAATGCAAATATCGCCTGAAAAATTAAAAAGACAAATATTAGTCATTTGTTAGTGAATTTTCAACAAAACTATTATAGTTTTGAAATAAGAGCTCACTAAGCAAAATTAAATAATTTCCTGAAGATTTATTTCAGACTAAGTCCAGGAAAAGGGTGACTATTCGTCCGCTCTTGTTGAAACAGCATGTGAGACCGGGTGCATTGTACGAGAGTTAACCGACCTTGATCAAGAGAATAATTGCGCATGCTCATGGGTGTGTTAGTAATGCTTGAAGTTAAATCACGGCTAAATGGAGCATCATCAGGACCAAGTGTGTTTAACGTGTGCTGAGAAGAACAATACAGTGGAATGGAAACAATTATGGGATAGGATTAAACGATCGGAGAGACCCCAACAACGGAGGGAAGCAGGGCTCCTTTTGCAGCAAGCAGGCATTTCTAAAGAGACCGTGTGTGGAGTTCCTGAAATGCAAAAACTTCAAGACGTGTTGGCACCTCGTTATACGTTGAAAGTATACCCGCAAGCTGTTCGTGGAACTCTCTTGTTTCGAGGACCTGATTTCCCAGATGGAAAATACATTCACATTTATTATCATCAAGATCATTTTGATGCTATTAGAACCATCACAGGATTTCTCGGATATAGTTACTATAAACACTACTATTCTTTGGCGTGTTTGTGTGATTTCATCTCCCTTTCTTTTACATCATACCCATTTCGTTAAATAGTGGGTGTGAGGTTTTGGTCACTATATACAGCCTTTTGGATAGTATCTAAAAAGTAGGTGTTGTGTTGGATAGTAATCAAAAAGTGGTGTGTCGAATAGTACTCAAAAGGTGGATGTTGGAGAGTACTCAAAAAGTGGTGTGTTGGATAGTACAAACAAAAGTAGGTGTTGGATAGTACTCAAAAAGTGGGTGCTGTGTAGTAATCAAAAACATATGCTGGATTAATCACAAAGTGGTGTGTTAGATAGTAATAAAAAAATGGATGTTGGATAGTACTCAGAAAATAGGTGCTGGCTAGTAGATAACTAAGTATTGAACCATACACATGGCGTATTAGATAGTATATGTGGGGTATTGGATAGTAGATAACTAGGTGATGGATAGTAGATAACTTAGTGTTGGATGGTAGATAACTATTTCACATCACATTTTCCATCTAGACCTACGGCGTAATTATAAGGCTGGCATTTTGACCCCCCCCCCAAAAAAAAAAATAAAAAAAAAAAAATAAAAAAAATCCAGGGACAAACTGGAAATCTCATGTTAACTTTAACATTACATTTCCCGTACAGCCCCAGACCTTCCTCCGATGTAAACCTACGACACCTACGGCGTAATGTTAATACCCGTAGACACCCAGAAATGTTTCATTAATTGCGGTCAACAACTTCTAACAATGTAACAATATAGCTCCATTTGAGGTCCGCAAATTATAACAATGTAACAATGTATCCTCAATATTAAATTCCCGTAGATATCCAAGATCGCCCCCCCCCCAACGTAAACCTATAATGCAGAGGTCAGGAACCTATGGCTCGCGAGCCAGATGTGGCTCTATTGATGGCTGCATCTGGCTCGCAGACAAATGTTCGATTATAAAAAAAATGTTTCTTTAGACTCCTTTGATCTACATATTAATTGCATATCAACATTTCATTCTACAAATGAGCTAAAGTCTACTGCAGCTCAGCATCAGAAGTGGTAAAGGAGATAAACTCCGCTGACCTAAAAGACAGAAAAATAGCAACCCTGCATTAATTGTAATTAAAGGGAAATAACTCTTGCCTTACCTCCAAATGCAAGTCATGCTGCAAGAGTAGCCACCTCCACACTCCCTCACGTGACGAAAAATGCGCGAACTAGAAAGCCGGTTCGCAGTGATTTCTGTGGAAAAGTGGCAAAAATACATGTCGTTGTGTCTATATCTGACATTGTTCAAGTGGGGCTGCCGTATATTGCTTTCGAAAATAGCGGCCGATGTGTGCATGTGCAAAAGGGTCCGCACAACAGATTGTCGTCGGATCAGAAAGTAAACTTTCGTTTTAATCGCGTTGTAAGCTAACTAATTTTAGAAACCCTTTTGACAAGATGGCTAAAAGAAAGAAAGACGATGAGTATCGTACTTTTCAGCAGGAATGGACAGAGGAATTTGCCTTTGTAGAGAGAACGGGTTCTGCAGTGTGTCTAATATGCAGTGATAAAATTGCATCTATGAAACGGTCAAATGTAAAGCGACACTTCGAGACACGCCATTCTACATTTGCATCGAAATATCCTGCGGGAGACAGCAGGAAGAAAGCATGTCAAGAACTGCTATCAAGAGTGCAAGCTAGTCAGCAGCAAATCCGTGTTTGGACCTAACAAGGTGACTGGAATTCGGCTAGCTTTGCTGGCGCTTTAGCTATTGTGAGAAACGGAAAGCCATTCACAGATGGGGAGTATGCCAAAGCATTCATGCTTGATGTTGCCAATGAACTTTTTGATGACTTTTCGGATAAGGACAAAATAATTAAACGGATAAAAGACATGCCTCTGTCGGCAAGAACTGTTCACGATCGTAGCATCATGATGTCAAATCAAATTGAGGCAATGCAAGTGAAGGACATAAATGCGGCACCGTTTTTTTCTCTCGCTTTGGATGAGTCAACAGACGTCAGTAATTTATCCCAGTTCAGCGTGGTTGCAAGGTATGTTGTCGGTGATACACTACATGAGGAAAGTCTTGCTGTTTTGTCTATGAAAGGCACAACAAGAGGGCAGGATTTATTCGAGTCCTTCACTGAGTTCGCTAAAGAAAAAAATCTACCGATGGATAAACTTGTTTCGGTGTGCACTGATGGTGCTCCGTGCATGATGGGGAAAAACAGAGGATTTGTCGCTCTTCTTTGTGAGCATGAAAACAGACGCATCATAAGCTTTCATTGCATCCTACATCAGGAAGCGCTTTGTGCTCAGATGTGTGGCGAGCAGCTTGGTGAGGTGATGTCTCTGGTGGTTCGGGTAGTCAACTTTATTGTTGCCAGAGCATTAAATGATCGCCAGTTTAAAACACTGCTTGATGAGGTTGGGAATAATTATCCTGGTCTGCTTCTGCACAGCAACGTTCGTTGGTTGTCAAGGGGGAAGGTGCTCAGCCGATTTACGGCTTGTCTGAGCGAAATCCGGACTTTTCTTGAAATGAAGAATGTCGAGCATCCCGAGTTAGCTGACACTGAGTGGCTCTTGAAGTTCTATTATCTCGTAGACATGACTGAACATCTAAATCAGCTCAATGTGAAAATGCAAGGCGTTGGAAATACAATCTTATCCCTGCAACAAGCAGTGTTTGCATTTGAAAACAAGCTAGAACTCTTCATCGCCGACATTGAAACAGGTCGTTTACTACACTTTGAAAAACTGGGAGAGTTCAAAGATACGTGCACCTCAAGTGACCCTGCTCAACATCTTAATCTTCAGCAGCTAGCGGGCTTCACGTCTAATCTCCTGCAGTCATTTAAAGCGCGCTTTGGAGTATTTCGCGAGCACACCCGTCTTTTTAAGTTCATCACCCATCCACACGAGTGTGCAGTGGACAGCACTGACCTGAGTTGCATCCCCGGTGTCTCCGTCAGAGATTTTGAGCTCCAAGCTGCTGACCTGAAGGCCTCAGACATGTGGGTGAATAAGTTCAAGTCACTGAATGAAGATTTGGAAAGACTTGCACGACAGCAAGCAGAGTTGGCGAGCCAACACAAGTGGGCAGAAATGAAAAAACTTCAACACGCAGACCAGCTGATTGTCAAAACTTGGAACGCGCTTCCCGTCACATACCACACACTGCAGCGTGTGAGTATTGCTGTACTGACAATGTTTGGCTCTACGTATGCATGCGAGCAGTCTTTCTCACATCTAAAGAACATTAAGACCAACCTGCGATCACGTTTAACGGATGGAAGTCTCAACTCCTGCATGAAGCTTAACCTCACCACGTATCAACCAGACTACAAAGCCATCAGCGAAGCCATGCAGCACCAGAAGTCGCATTAATGGTAAGAAATACTCATTATTGATTAGCAACAGCATAACAATGTTATTAAAAAGAATTCAGAGACATAATTATTGAATTTTTAGTGTTGAAATTACACAAAATGCACACATTTACTTGAATTTTTAGTTTAAAACATAATGTATGGCTCTCACAGAATTACTTTTCAAAATATGTGGTGTCCATGGCTCTCTCAGACAAAAAGATTCCCGACCCCTGCTATAATGTAATGTTTATTCCCGTAGACACCTAGACACCCACATATTACTACTATTAACACATATTGCCGAATATCAAAGTCACACTTGTGCCGATACACATTGGCCGCTGACCTGTACTTTCACTAGAAAAGGTATTATGCACTGAATGACATTCAGGTCTAATGTACGCGACCTTGCCGACTGGCACTATATAACATATACAAATTCAAATGTGCCTAACTTTATCAACCAATTTTATGAAATTTTCAGTAAATACTTAACTTCATACTTATTGGTATTACGGTAATTGTGAGATGAAACAAATTTGATTTTATATGATGTCGTATGTTGATAAGTAGGCGTCGTTATCTCTGCTCTGGCGATTCGTCAGTTGAGGGATACCCCATCAATCACTGCTGAAGTGTGTGTCAGACAGAGTTTCAGGGAAAGAGGGATACTCCGGCAATCCCATAAAGACAGATGTACGTGTAAAGGTTGCGTCAACTGTCGGAAAGTTCCTTTCAGGTGTTCCCTCACTAGCAAGGATTGGCTTGGCAGTGGCAGTGTTACTGCAAACGTTCTGGACAAAAACCAAGATGGTACGAATTCTAATGTACTTTAAATGACGTTTAAAGATTTTCCTTCCTTGGTTTTAAGGACAGATAATATTCACTTATATCTGAAACCCAAAACAATATTAAGGTGAGAAAGATTAATGTTTGAAAGTGTTTGATGAGTTTTCAAAGATAACGGACTTTGTCATTTACATCATTTGAACCTATTTGGTGATGCTTAGTGTTGTCTTTAATGGTGTTTTAAACTTCAAAATGAAATAAGGAAGATATGCTTATTTTTTGCAGAGATGTATTGGACAATCATTAAGTTTAAAATTGTTACTTACTTATTTATCTTTTTAAACTTATGTATACTTTTATAGCT
Source organism: Margaritifera margaritifera (assembly GCA_029931535.1). Classification (NCBI taxonomy): domain Eukaryota; kingdom Metazoa; phylum Mollusca; class Bivalvia; order Unionida; family Margaritiferidae; genus Margaritifera; species Margaritifera margaritifera. The sequence goes on along the minus strand of JAQPZY010001426.1, from coordinate 244,824 downwards.
AATATTTCATGTATAAATTATAGCTTTCTAAACGAGTGAATGATCTCTATTTTTGAAAAGGTGTTATTTTTCCGTCCTTTAATTTTACGAACCCTCATTATAATGATTTCGTTATTTTCACATACTTTTTCGTTACTTGTTATGTATATTATGTATCATATAATTTGACATGTGCGGGAAGAGCTTGATATAATGTTGCAACAACCTGAGACACTACCTTATATGCTCTGTGAGGCAAGAAAAGTAAGCTTGATGAAAAAAGAACCTGCGACCCAAAGTTAAAATTTTGGAAGAAGAATCTTTACTGACTAATAAGTGACTATTGCCAAGGTTTATAAAAATTTACTGACATTTTGGTGACAAATATCACTGTGGTCATACATTGTAAAAGAGGTAACTCAGTATTTATCATCGCAAGCCGCGGGGCGAAAATGCGCAATATTATTGACCATAGAACCATGTATTTTTGGACAAAACAACAAAAATCACCGAAAACAAACTCCACACGAATGCATACTCCAAACCAACACACATCAATCAAGTCTTGATCCCATCCAGCTGTCACCCGAAACATTGCATTTAAACATCCACTTTAGTCAGGCACTAAGAGTGAGAAGGATCTGCTTTGAAGAAGAGACATTCGAAAACGATCTAAAGAATCGTCTCAACACCTAGTCAAGCAGAACCATGACAGAAAACATGTCGATGATGGGATAGATAATGCGAAAATGAAAAATCAGGATGACCTTTTACAATACGAAAGAAAGGAAAATATTCAAAAGATAGCATACGTCCTTACTGTCCATCCAGATTCCCTTCCAGTAGGCGAAGTCATTGAGCAACACGGGTATATCATTGAGTCATTCGAAACTCTCAAAAATCTTTTCTTTTCCCAAATAAATCAGTCAAAACACACCTCAATCCAAAACGTCTGAGAGACTTTCTCGTCAGTGTAAAACTAAAAACCCTGACAAACCAAACTACGAATGGAAGATGCAAGACATGTGAACACATGATAAAAACTGGTGATTTCTCCAGTACAGTAACAGGCAAAAAACTCAGCATTCACAGCAGCACCATCACATGCAAAACACAATTCAGTATGTTGGGGAGACAGAGACACTAAACAGGAGGATGAGTCTAAATGGATCCGACTGATAAACCCCAAAATTTGCTAAATATCCCCGTTGCAGAACATTTTTATTCCCCTGGCCACTATTTCAGTGACATGATCAAAATTGGATGATCGAAACCAGAAGAGCAAAGGCAATTTATTGCATTCGCCACCTCATAACTGTCAGACCAGGCGGCTTGAATCAAGAGGAATATAAACCCGTTTCCCTCTTCTTGTTTACCTTTTCTTGGTGGGGTTTACCTTTCTAGGGTTTTGGTGCAATTCATGGTTTTTACATGTTTGGAACTTCAGTGTTAATTTGCACCATATAGCCATTATTGTGATGATGTGCCGCTAAACGTTAATACATATATGCATATTATGTCATTCCTAATTTTGGAAACACTTTAGAAACTCATTTCCCTCTTCATGTTTACATTTGCTTAGAAAGGTTTACCTTCCTAGAGTTTTCGTGCAATAATTCGTTTTAAAATTTTTGAAATCTGTAGTCTACGGATTATAATAGATGTCATCTGAGACAAATTTTGGGAAGCCATACATCAGCGTCATTGCCATAACCTGATACGTTTCCTTTGTTTCAGTCAATTAAATAGGTCACCTGCGGGCAGGTGAAACGCAAAAGAGTGTTTTTGCTAGATTAAAATACCTGATTTGTCACAATGTAAATAGTTAAAATTATCTAGATTTCTGCTTTTTAGGTTATATATGTATTAGATTCTTTGATTTTGGTTTCAAAACAAAACATTATGTAAATATATATCTATATATATATATATATATATATATATATATATATATATATATATATATATATATATATTATTTACGTTTTTGTGTTTGAAATTGTTATTTGCTTGTGTCGTCCTCCTTGAGCAACGGATCCGTACATGTCAGAAATGCTTGGCCAGTTTCACTGACTTGCTGCATCATGCATGCTCTGTCACGTTTGTTTCTTCTGTAATTTTTCTTTGACAAAAACGATCTCTCAAAGATCCGGTGTATTTGGAAAGATTGTTTTTTGACACACACACACACACACACACACACACACACACACACACACACACACACACAGACACACACACACACACATATATATATATATATCTATATATCTATATCTCTCTCTGTCTCTCTGTCTCTCTCTCTGTCTCTCTCTCTCTGTCTCTCTCTCTCTCTCTCTCTCTCTCTCTCTCTCTCTCTATATATATATATATATATATATATATATATATATATATATATATATATATATATATATATATATATTCTCGGTCGAGGCCATAGGGTTCCATTTGAGTACAACAGATTCTAATAATGTATACAATGCTCTCTCGACGGCACGGATGTAGGCTTTATGGCCTCAATATTAAATTTTCCTTACGCCCCATATTGACACATTTGAGAATTTCCACCAGTTTAATATTAGCTAATTTTAATTCCCGTTAGAGGCCAGAGAGGCCCATATGAGAATTTCCATAGGTTTAATATTAGCTAATGTTAATTTCTGTTAGAGGCCATATCACCCCTCTATACTACCTGAGCCAGTACCATGTCCGTTGCGCGGAAAAGGAACACAATCTGAATCAAAGCTCTGTCGTCCGTGGGGCAGCAATATGGTACATCATCGTTTAGTGTATACAGAAAAAAGAGCCAGAAGACAGTTTGCTCTCGTATTACAACAAGTCATGGAGGTTAAAAAAAATCAATTTAGAGATTGGTCTATTCAGGGGTATGCTTATAAAAAGCAGTGACAGTAAGGAATTATAGGGTTAAACCATCTATTTAGAAATTAATCTCCCTAATTATATCCTTTTAAAATAGTATGGACAACAAGGCATTACTGGAGATTAACGACTTGGCTTGACGAATTCTTGTAAGCGCAGAGTCTCATGCAGTCGCGATGGCTGCTCTAATTTAGCGCCTTACTCAAGCACCCCGACGACGGAAAGTACGTCCTGCATCCACTCCATACCAATGTGAAGAACGGCTAACTCGGGGAGCGCGCTAAAAGCTCTAGTACATAACTGCGAGGAGCGCATTTCTACTCCCAGTCCCACACTGATGGATAACGAAGAGCATGCCTACACCATAGAGGTGGAAGTCTATTTTGGAGACAAAAAGAAAAGTGATAGGAATTGGGACTCAAATCTTTAGAAAGGGTGGCGTGATTATTACATAGAAGGATGCCAATCGCTTTCACAAAGCACTGCAGGATCCTGTTCGAAGTAACACAAATGCTGTTAGTAATCTCTTAATGGGTATGGGTGAGCTAAGCTGGTTGGAGACCCGTGACCCTCTTGAGTCTGATGTTCGAATTATCTTCATACGCAAAAAAAAATTAAAAAAAATAAAAAAATAAAAAAAAGCCTCCGCTTGATTGGCCAAAGAATAAGCTAAAGATGGTAAAGATCAGCGGTCTTTCTGGGATAGTCTGGACTTTCGTCCTAACCGCTGCCTGCTCAGTGAGTCTCTAGGTCAGTACAAGGCTGCTATTGCGAAGCGCCGTCTAACGGCCAATCCAGACTTGTTTTGCGAGGGACTGTGGAAGCTAGCCATATCTGGCCAATCTTTTCTTGCTGACAACAAGTCTTGGGAGATGGACTGGGGAGATACAGAGGTATGACTTCGCAAGTGGCGCTTATCTGGCATTGCTGTCGACATTCATGGCAACGTGGTCTGCGGGCTTGAGCCTGAGCAACACAGTACATACATCAATGCAAGAAGAGAAGCGCTGGTCTTTGCACTTATGCTGCATAACAGCCAGATTTGGACTGTAAACAAGGATGTTAAGACCGTTAAGCAGCTTTACTCCAACAAACATGTCCAGGTAGAATCTCTTCTACCATAGACCAGCGACCAGCTCAGCGACAAGTGGCCTCGCAGTAGCAACGCCGAAGAGACGGTTATTCCCCTCGCTCTGCCAACTATATCGTGAAAGACCACCACTTGATGCTCAAGAGCAAGCGGACACAAAAATGATGCATTACTGAAGAGAAGTCTGAGGATCTTATCTGCGAACTGTACTATTCTCACAATATGGAGACCGGCAGTTTGGTATGTCGTAATGGTATTGCGGATGGTTTTTCGGTTTAAGTAGGCAAAGGAATAGCCAGAGTTTGGCGTGCTCTATCTGGCGACATTGTGGGCGACCATCCAGACGATTGCAAGATCTGGACCGAGAAGCGATACCATCAGAGTATGGGATGGGTAAAAAAGTTATTCAACAAAGTGACCCCACGGGCTGCGCTCTCGCACTACAGTCACGACGTGCTAACTGTCTTTGGCCACTACCACAGTGGTCCGCGCCGTGCTCTGCTTGTTAGCACGCAAGCACTGGAACAGCTTTCATATGGAACCAAGATTACTCTCATTGATGTTGCTCGCGCCTTTACTGCTATGATGGCCAAACTACCATCTTTGTTTGTTCTTTCCAAGTCTGATTACCTGTTGAAACCCAGGGGTGGTCCCATCTGGACAACCCACTTTTACTAAGTAGAGGTTGCAAGCACTGACTCCATTTTCTTTCCATCTAGGCACGACTTTGTCTGGGGTACTTTTCTCGTATACGCTGATGAGCGAGGCATTGACTTTACTGTCCCAGGAGACCTCGTATCACACAAGACTATACCGCACGAGGCAACCAAGGTTCTGTGTCAGCTGTATAGTTTAGCACTGATGTTAGCGACGACGACAACAGGTATGTAGCTAACCTTGTCTATCGACCTACTGCCAGACGCTATACCACGGCAGTCGGGGGTCAGCTCTACCAAGACAAGAATGAGGCTCTCGCCGACATCAATGGTCGCGTGCAGAGCTTGACCCAGATCTTCATCTGGTAGTTGACCAGGTAAAACGAGTACTTTCAGATGGCTACTGGCCAATGTCGCATCTTATTCTCAGTGGTATGCGTATCCTGCTTCACAAGCTTGTTAACGCACTAGGAGACTCTGCGGTTACAGTGCGTACAGATTGTGTCTACACGACAATCTCTGAGCAGGAGGCTCGCCAGCGACAACAAGATGCCAGTTTTCAGTTTGCGAACTGCTCGAGAAAAAGCAGGTGACAAGATGTTGGGCGCCTTCGCATAGATGCTAACTCCCGTTAGCCCGAAAGCCTGCTCGTCTGCGAGTCATAGGATCTTGGTTGGCTTTGCATCTGAGCACGTCTGGTCTTAAATCGAAACAAGCTATCATGTATAACGAATGGAATGATAAGGAGGCTGCACAATTGGTAGAAACTGACACACCGCGAAAGTGGACTTCGGCTGAAATAGATGACTACATAGGAAAGCAACTAGGTAAAAAGGATTAAATGATGAAATATAAGCCATTGTAGCCAAGCTTTCCGGTACACTAGTGAGGGCCGGTCCGCTTCTAGTTAAAGGAGATATTCCCGGAACAGGTAAAAACAGCATTGCTTTACGCTGGGCTCAAGCAACAGACAAAAAGTTACTCGCAGTCACTCCATGGAATGCTCTCTGTGATAATCTAGCATACAAGGCTTCGGTACAGTTACGCTGCACATGTTACTACGTAGTCGTCCAGTTGATGCTGAAAACAATGCTATCTTTACTCCCTACAATGTCAAGGGCTACAAACCATTCTGTTTGAAGATGTATGCCTTTCACAAACTTGAGTGGCTGGTTGATTTTGTCCAGATGCATAAAGGCAAGCATATCATCATTACCAACGGAAACCCGGCCCAAAACAAGCTAGTAGAGCCGATACTGTACGTTAATGTAGAGAAGTACCATGCTGAGGCTTTTGCCCAGATCTTCCCACGTCGTCTTATCCTCCGAGATCCTAAGCGTTATGCCAAAGAAGATTGTCCACGAATTACTCTGAGCTTTAGAAAGACCTAATGACATGCAAGGTCGACCAGGCATTTACTCTATGTAGAAATCATGGCTTTCAGCAATTCACATGGAGTGCGCTCTAGCAGAAAAAATAAACTGCATTTGTTTTATAGCATTACTAATGACAGCGTAGATCGCGTGAACGCATGGACTCAGAATGTTCGATATGGAACTGCAACAAGCTCTACATCCAAGATGTTAATAGCCCCCTGGTAACGGCCCGAAGGCTCCGCACCCTTGAGATCATCCTAGTCACCCACAGCGATCCCATGCGTCGCTAGCGCCGGATCATCGAGAAGCGCATCCAAGGGGTACTACTACACTACCAATAATCATGTTTTTCTCATATAGCATCTAGCTTATTAATTGGGGGTCCATTATCTGAGTGGTTTCCAGGTCTACAATATCGGAAACCTGCAAATGTTAAACTTTGTTTTGGTAATAAAGGTAAAAGTTTTAAATGTTAATTTTTTTTACCACCTATAGTTTTTGAATTTTAAAAACTTTGTTTTCTTGTTCCACATATTGAATATACTCCTTTCATAATTCTTTTATTATTCTTTGCTCGGGTAAAAACCACATAATCTTTATCAGTTGGGTTTTTGCAATTTCAAACAATATGACTTCATGTATTATTTAATATGTTATATAGTATTTGCATGTTGAATTTTCTTGGTTGTTGTTTTTGATAGTTTGCCTCCTGTTGTTTTTGATGGCTTATCACCTATTGTTTTTTATGGTAAAACATTTGTCTTTTTTCTACCACATATTGAACCTTACATAATCCTTATATTATTCTTTGTATAACTCAACACCTAAACACCGCGTCATTTGTATCAGGTTGCATTTTGCACTTTAGGCAATATGATTTAATGTATTATTTAAGTCTATTGTATTGTATTTGCATATTGTTTTATTAGGCGCTCATTGAAATGACTTGTCTGTTGTTTAAAATCTAGCAAAATATGTATTGGCTTTTCACCTCTATATATGTGTATGATATACACACAATAATAACCGCACATGATACTATCCACATGTTGTATTTGAGAAGAGTTGTAAACAGTTTGCTTACCACTCATATATTTTTTGTTTTAATATCGGGTGGAGGTAGTGCAAATGAATAAAAATATTCAATTTCTGTACTTTTGGGATCATTATAAATAGCTGCCCAATATGTTTCATTACTTAAATTAACAATAATACTTCATTTTTTCTTATTTTGTTTGGAAGCATGATTACTAAAACAACCTCTAACGTTATTTTGTTTCATAATCGCTTCAAATCGAATATTACGAAGAGGTTTGATTACTTTTGTATGTATGGTGTTCTTAGTTAAGAAGACCTTTTTCTCTTGTTCCTGGCAATGCTTATCCTTTTCCAAAAAGAATTCCCAAAAAGACTTGGTAGAAGAGAACCTGCTGCCCCAGCGAGTGGAGGCTATATAGGAAGGCTCCCCACCTCCGTTTCTTTAATTGTGTCCTTGAAAATTTTATATCTACACCGTGGCCTTCAGGTTTGCTTTTGTAATTCGTTTGATTTGCGTTATTGTTAACATCCATTTATTTGAGCCGTGTCATTTGTTTTATAAAGCCTTATATCAATGGTTGTTTTTTTTGTGCATATTTTTTTATTTTTTAAATTTTTTTTTGTGTTGGCTTAAACTCAATCCAAATTCATTGCATGGCATCTTGTACTATACTATTATATTAAAATCATGTTTTCGAAACTATTTGCTTAGATAAACCAGAACCTCGAGTTGATTTAATGTTGCACCGTGAATGCTCCCGTGGCTGCTGCCAAGCCTAATGATAGCAGTTTTCATCCTATATTGGGCACTACGAAGGAGACTTCATGCATTATTAACTAATAATATTGCATCATTAGCATTATACTTTTCGCGGGTAGCTGGTCCTGTTTGTAATCTACCTCGAAACTCAATAAAAGCCGTATCTGGTAGTAAATACGTACCCTTATCCATTGTTTCTATGATTTGTTCACCATCCTTATTCATATTATTACTATCACGCAGAAGGTATTCAACATACTCAAATTTCCTAATTGATTCATCAGTTGGATCATCTTCAAAAATATTCAAATATGGTGATACAACTTTGAATGTATGTATGTATGTATGTATGTATGTATGTATGTATGTATGTATGTATGTATGTATGTATGTTGTTACGACTCTATGGTCTAAGAAAAATGTAACAGAAAGAAAGTGAAACCAACAAATCAAGTAAAAATCAACAAGCGATTTATTTCTAGATAATTGAAATGAAAATCAGAAGACACTTACAGTAACGTGAATTAAAATCCAAATAATTAAAAAATCCTAAGTGTCCTAATCACAAGTCCTAAATATAGAATGTTCCGAATGAATATCAGTAGCCTTGAATGTCCTAATGTGCTAGTAGTCTTGAATGTTCTAATATGCCAGAATGATGTAATCCAGAATATCATTGAATAAATTCACATAAATCCCAAAGTCAATTATTAATCCAATCTGAGAATGAGCACTTTTGGTAATTTCAAATAATATTTCAAATAAATAATTCCTCTCTCTGAATTTGCTCTGCATTTTCACAACACAATTATAAATATCTGATTACTAGAATGATTCCTCTTAGGCTGACCATTTGAATAAGAATGAAATCTCTATATATAAACATATGTCACGTGACAGAATGTTCTAGAAAATGCGCGACTCAAGTGGAAATTCTCCTCCGCGGACATGACTTCTAGCACGTAAGCAGTGGAAAATTACACTCTGGTATCAAATGCTATGTAAACAAAACTGACCTTGATCTCAAATGCAGTAAACATGTTGTTTATAAAATGACTGAAGTACAACCAACTTACCCTATGGACACGTATTATAAACTCGATATTCATAACACCTCCCCTCATAAAGAAAAGAAAGATTTATGTAATAAAGCTTTCTTTTAAATATTTAGAATCACAATTTCAAATTAAAATGTGTTCTAAAAGTCACTCAACTCAGTTACACAAAACAAAGCAATATAGTCTATGCAGGTGAAAGTGCATCTACGATCATGTTGTCTTTTCCCCTGATGTGTCGAATGTCAATGTTATATTCCTGCAGTATTAAACACATCTCGACAATCTCCGATTTCTATCTTTCATTTTGTTGATGAAAGTAAGGGGATTGTGATCACTGTATACAATAACCAGAGAAAGAGCAGAGGTAACATACACTTCAAAATGTTGTAAAGCCAATATCAAAGCCGAACATTCCTTCTCAATTGTGGAATAATTTTTCTGGTGCTTGTTTAGTTTCTTAGAAAAATAACACAGGGTGATCCACACCATTTTTGTCTTCCTGAATCAATACTCCACCAACCCCTACATATTGCATCAACATACATTTTAAATAATTGTCTGAAATTTGGTGCTGAAAGAACTGGTGCATCCTTAAGCATGGCCTTCAATTTATCCAAGGATTCCTGACACTGGTCAGATCAAAGAAACTTGAATTTCTTACTCAACAAATTTGTCAAAGGTTCTGCAATTGTGGAAAAATTTGAACAAAATTCCCGATAATATCCAGCCATACCAAAAGCGTATCAGTTGCTTTTTACAAATTGGCACTGGAAATTCAGAGATAGCTTTGACCTTAGCTTCTATAGGTTTAACTTGATCTTGTTCCACAATATGTCCTAAAAATGTGACGCAAGCATGGCTAAACTCATTTTTGCTCAAATTATTCGTCAGATTGGCATCGCTGGGTCGATCGAAGAATTTCCGATTGGTTTCCAAGTGATCTTCCCAGGTGTCGTTGTAGATAATGACCTCATCGATGTACGCATCACAATTATCTAGACCAGATGGTATCATGTTCATCAGACGTTGAAACGTTGCCGGAGAATTTTTCATTCCTAATGGCATGACTTTATATTGATAAAGTCCATCTGGAGTTACAAATGCTGCAATTTCTTTTGCCCTTTCGTGAGTGGAATTAGACAGAATCCTTTTAAAAGGTCAAACTTGGTGACATATTTCGCATTCCCAATTTTATCAATGCCATCGTCGATTCTTGGCATTGGAAATGAATCCGTTTTGGTGACACTGTTGACTTTTCTATAGTCAGTACACATGCGGAATGTATTATCTGGCTTAGGAACAATAATACATGGTGAACTCAAGTTACTTTTACTTGGTTCAATAAAATCATTCTCCAGTAAATACTGAATTTCTTTCTTCAAATAGTCCTGTGCATTTCTATCATATCCTAATTTCATTTTGGACTGGGCAGTGTGAAGATTAGTTCTTGCTACTTCACAGGACTTTTACAAATTCTATTTGAAATCAGAGAATTAGTCAAGAAGATTAATCTTCGGGTTTTCATTTGAAAGAAGTTTCTCTTTCAATAATTTCAATGGTCCACGGACAGTATGTCCAAAAACCAGTTCAAAGGGATTAAAACCCAATGACTCTTGAACTGATTCCCTAACAGCAAACAACAACAAATGAACACCTCATCCCAATCCTTTCCTGTATCAAAGCAATATGACCGAATCATATTCTTCAAAGATTATGAAATCTTTCCAACGCCCGTTGACTTTCAGGGCGATAGGCAGAAGATTTAAACTGTTGGATGCCTAATTCATGCACAACTTGCTGGAAAATTCCAGACATAAAATTTGACCCTTGATCAGACTGGACAGATTTGGCAAGGCCAACAAGTGTAAAAAAACTTCACCAAAGCTTTCACAATGGTTTTAGTTTTTATATTTCTCAGAGGAATTGCCTCTGGAAATCTTGTCGACGCACACATGATGTTCAACAAGTATTGGTTGCCTGACTTGGTCTTAGGTAAAGGACCGACACAGTCCACCATTATTCTACTAAATGGTTCGTCAAATGCTGGAAGAGGTTGCAGATGAGCCTTAGGTATCTTCTGATTGGGTTTTCCTACCATTTGACAAGTGTGACAAGATCTGCAGTATTTAGAAATATCACGTTTGAATTTCGGTCAATAAAAATGATTCAAGATCTTGTGATAAGTCTTGCAGACTCCTAAATGACCAGCCAAGGGAGTTTCATGGGCTAGACTAAGAATTTCCTGTCGATATGACTTAGGAACAACAATTTGATAGCTCACTGACCACTCATCACGAGCGCGTACCTCAGGTGGTCTCCATTTTCTCATAAGACCCGATTTTTCACAAAGTAACACACTGGAACTTGTGTGGCTTCAGCTTCCCTAATAGCCCTCTGAAACAGACAGGAGATCTCGGGATATTGTTCTTGTTCAACGACAAGTGATTGTCGTTTGTCACCCTGATTAGAATAAAGAGAATGAGTTGTCAAAAGAGGATCACTGTGATCAATACCTTTTGATTGATCAATACCTGAGGAAAAAGTGACCTCATCAAAAGACTGACCAAAGCATGAGTCAGCTAAACGAATAATCTCCTGATCAACATCACGCTCAAGAGGTCTTTTTGCCATAGCTCTGGTAACTGCACAAGCAGGGTACAAATCAGGTGATTTCGATCGGATATAATTTCCTGTAACTAAACTAGAAGGTATTAATAGTGAATTCATATCTGTTATATTTACAGTTTTATCACCAGTATTGATTTTTTGGTCTAATATCCCAAAATTATAACCTAAAATATTTGGTATACTTTTTGGTATTGTAAAATCAACCCTGTAATTGTTTTCTAATGTTATACTACATATCAGTGTGTTGTAATCTGGTTTAATCTTTATGTTATTTGCATTTCCAAGTAAGCTTTTTGTTACTAGAATTATATCTGGAACATTATGTGAATCTGGTGGTACAGTTAATGCATTCCATTTAGTATCATCATGATATCTGAAGTTATTATTTACTGATGTGAAATTAAACCAACTTTACCAAATTTTTGAACTTATGAGTAATATTTTATATTGTGTCTTAATATCCAAAACAACTGGGGATGAAAACTCAACTGGAACATTTTGTGATGTGCCATAAGTCGCATTTATACTATTAAAAATAATTAAATTTTCAAATACCATTTATATAATATATGTACATGTAATTTTCAAATATTGTTGTATATTTAGTTTAATTAATTATTTTGTCATTATATAATTTATTAAGGATATCTGTAATTTCATTATCAATATTTTAGTACTCTTTTGTTTCCTTGCACAGAATAGATTTAATCGTTGTATAATTCATTTTGATCTTCATAGAATCTGATATTATCACAAGATACCTTTTATTTTTAGAGATTTACTACTGTAAGCTTTTGTGGTGTTTAAATCTCTTTGTTATCAGATCAATCAAATCGTAATCTTATTTTGCGTGCTAAAAAACATTTATTGTCAGGGTTAGCATCTATTTGTAGTTCTAATAATCTTTCAGGGTCAATGTATCTTTTGCCAAAATATGCTTTCAGTGTTACTTTGTAGGATCTCGGCAATTTGACTTGAAAATCTGAGTCAAATTCTGATTCTAATCCTTCTTGTTTTCTTTGGTGTGGATTTTAATTTTAACACTGTTTCTTCTATTTCACTCATTTGTTCTTTTGTTTCTGGTTCAGGTTTTTTAAAATCATGACAATGCTTCTTCTTTTGCAGTCATTTTTTCTTTTGTCTTTTTAAACCTCATATGTTTAATATCTTACTCCAATTTTTTAAGTGATTTGGATCTGGATCTAATAGTTGGTTCCCCTGCCTTTAGTTTTATATATATATATATATATATATATATATATATATATATATATATATATATATATATCAGGTGGTTGGGTGGGGGGAACGGCTTGTTTTCGTCGTTCGTGGAATGCTTGGTCTGTAATGTTGAATTGCTTTAATTTTGTATATATTTATCTAATATATATAGAACAGAAGTATTAAATATGTATTATAAAGTTGTTGAGCTTACCCAAACTGAATTTCAACTCTTAAGTCTGTTTACATAAATTATTCCTATTCAAACAAATATTATTAAAGCAAAAAAGTAATACAACAATATGACTTAATATGGAGGATAATATAACTTAAAATTTACAAATAAAATACTGTTTCTCTTGGTATACAAAATGCAGCATGTTTGTGTTATTTATCGTTATGTTATATTCAATATCGATTACACCATCTTTTTCTACATGTGTAATTTTTTTAAAAAGTGATATTAACATATTATCATTACCAACGTGTGTGACAATATTTCTTTCATGTATATTATAATCATATTATATATAAGTCGTGCAATTTTTGGAACATTGACTAAAACTAGCGATACAAAATTGGATACTACTAAGTATGCAACTGGAAATTAAGTTCTTGCTATTAAAAATGAATTTGATGAATTCGTTCAGCGTGTGGTGGATCTACAACCCGGATAATCGAAAATGTTACAAAATCTGAGAAAAAAAAATCATAAGATTGTACAATTAGGATAACATGTAAGTGAAAGTGATGCAGTAACAAAAGAATATGTTGATACGAATGTCAACACATTTATAATAGATTTCTTTGATAATAATTTCAAAAAGTTGATGAAGAATTACTAAAATTAGATGCAAAATTACTAAAACTAAATCAAATTTCTTTAAACAAAACTGGAGATATAATGAAAGGAGATTTATTATTCAACTTCAGTGATGATGAATACAAAATAAGAACACTGGGATATTCCAATATTGCTTTCGGATAAACTTTTGCATTCACACTCAGAAACGAAACAAAACAGTATGACATAAGATGATGATAAGAACCCTGTAAATTAAAAACTTTTGATGGGTTGCTAATCAAAATGAACGAGAATCAAAATTTTAGATTAGGTGAAACATGTTGTGGTTGCACATGATTTTATAGTAATTTTAATATGAATAAGAAGGTTTCTTTTTTACAAATCTGATTGACCGAAGAATCACACAAGACTGTGCTGGTAAAGTGTTGTGGATATTATTACAAGCAATTATCGCGAGCATAATGCTAACACTTTTCTTTAAAAATCTGGAGATACAATGAGTGACACATTAGATATGGCTGAAATTAAGACAACCTGAAGCTATATAGCTCCTGGCAATGTTGATTTAACAAATAAAAAATATGTTGATGATAAACCACTGTCTTTGCATTCCCAAAATGTTCAGCATATAATTTGGTTGAGTACTTAGGTGTTCCGAAACAAAACAACTGCAATATCTTGGCTAGAAGGTACAAAAAGCAGCGATAAGGAAATGCAAACGGCAACATTGCCTGTACCAGGAGATCTAAAAACAGGATATTCTAATATATAATTATTACCTGGTGCATTTACAAAATTATTTTATGAGAAAGCCAGAACTATACATTGAACCTAAACAAAAATCATGGTTAATACATTGTGATTATGATGGGAGTGATATTTTTGTGTTTTGTAATTATATAACACTGATGTGCGGAAATTGTTGTCTGAATCACTACTAGTGAATAATATATGGACTGGCTCTTTTGATAAAACAACGATAATTAAAATTGTGTATAAATGGTGAATTTGAGATTTTTGCATCATTTTCTCTATTTGGCTTTGCACACTAATGTAACATAATATTATAAATTAACATTACAGAATTACAGGATTATTCAACGCAATTGTGTTCTGCATATAGAAAGAGTTATAAATTATATATATATATATATATATATATATATATATATATATATATATATATATATATATTGTCAGCGAGCTCTACTTCCTGTCCCTTGACTTGGGAATGGCGGAGGATAAGTGAGTTATAAAGGGAAGGGATCTCAGGTTAAACCAGAAATGACTAAAATACATCTTTGACTGGATCTATGAATAAATCTATGACTGGGTTTGGACAATACTTGATTTTTAGGCAAAGTATTATTATCATTATACTGCCAGTCTAATAATTTCTGTTATTATTATTATTATTATTATTATTATTATTATTATTATTATTATTAAAGGAACAATTTATATTTATTTACTGGAATGTTCTTGGAAATCCCATTACGTGAAAGGGTGTTGGACTTAAAAGTTCATTAATGATGATTATGCGCTTTTGAAGAAATTTTGTGGAAGTTTTGAACTTGACCGCGCTCATCAGTTTTCTGGCATGTACTGTCAGTCATCCGTAAATATAACCTTTGGTTTTTGACCACGTGAGAGTACTGGAATAATCAGATTTGGCAGACTGAATCCACCAAGGAATCAAATGTGGCAAACTGGCAAACCTCTGTCTGCCGCTATTCTTACACTAGCGACTACATGGATAAGGTTCAACATATTTCAGTATATAAAATATTTGTACATGCGATTTCTTACTCTGTACAAACACTCTAACACTCAAACTCCGTATGGTAACTTAACTATATAGTTTTAGTATCAAAGCAACAGTTCTACAATGGATAAATTGTGGAAGACCAAAGACAGGGTATAACAGTGCCAAACAAAATGCGGTTACTAATGAGGTTGCAACTTGGCACAAAATATTGCGGTCCTATAATTGTATTACTCAATGAATATAACAGCTTTTATACAGAGTCTGCATGTTTCATATATTATTGATAACAATAAGTTCATTGCGAATTCATTTGAGTGTAAATGTATATGAATCACAAACCTGTAATATTTAAACATCGATGTCATGGGTCACAGATCACAAACAAAAATGGCGTCCATAAGAATTTGACATGGTAAAAGTATGTTCACCGCAAAACACAAGCAACCTGAAACTCCATATTTAATATATGTCACGATGGTTCTATGAAGCAACAACAGCATGGAGGAAAACACATTAGGGATTAAATCTAGGCATGCAATTTGCGCAAGTAACTGTACTTAATGTAAACTGTCGAATTTTGACAATCAAAATGTGATATAGTGATCGATATTGTAATAACTAAAGCTCAATGACAGATATTTCTTTCAGACATAATACATATTTGGATTAGTCAACTTGTAGTTCAGGATAATATAATATATATATATGGTGATAAATGTATAGTATTATCACAGTAACGCGATCTTGATTGCCAGATCACGTCGAGTTGTCAGCATTAGAAAATCCGGATCATTACGAGATGCGAAGCGTCGAGACATGATCCGGATTTTTATGCTGACAACGAGACGTGATCTAGCAATCAAAATCGCATTACTGTGATAATGATATTTTTGTTATATACCTTTCAATTTTCAGATAATTTAATAAAGTCAATATATGTAGTTGAAAAACAAAAGAAAATGCTAAACATTTCAACCTCTATAATACGAACTTCATCTTAAAGCATAAACCGAATTACTTTTTGAAAGGCTGACATGCGCATGAATATTAGTTTATGAATGAAGTTTGTGAAACAACGCTCGCTCAGTTTGACTACCATCACTGTCAATAACACGAATTCTTAGACGCTTAAAGGCAGACTACTCATATATGTGATTTACAGTTATTGTGCAGTCTGAAATTTCGCATCTCGGAAGTTTTCACCAGCTGAATGACTGGAAGTTTCTTTAAGAGGCCAGGTTGAATGCGGTTGAACTGTTTCTGGCGGGACCTTGTGAGAGGCTCTGATGGAAACTTGACACGGGAATGACAACATTATTTTGACAGTTATTTACAACAGGATTGGAGAAATTGTTGGAACTTGATGGCACAGATTTGTTGAAGAGAATATTACTCATTTATAATTTAAAATTCATCCATTATGCGTGAAACTCACTAACGTTACCATTTATGAATTTCCGTAAATGGGTTGTACTGTCAACTGTAATGTTTTGGTACGCGATTTCGAATATGATCTTGTTTCAGACGAACATTTTGGCAATATGTTACTACTTCAGATTAAAGAAAAAAATGCTTTTTTATTGTTGTTGTGACAAAAACATGGTTTAGACCTTTCAGATATTTTACATATTACGCAAGGTTTCTTAACTAACGTTGCTGTGAGAGGTCGTTTACTGCTAGTGCTGACATTCCATCGCTAGGGGCGCTGCTATTGTCACCAGGAAACCTCGAGGATAAAGTAGTCTCAACCTCGTTTGAGAGTATGGTGATACGGGTTTAGAAAACGATAGTATCGTTTTCCTGCTTGTAGGAAATGACGGTAAAATTCTGGCTCTTTCTTAGGTAGAAAATTGGTAGGTGTATAATAATAATACTTACAAAGGGTACTGCAAGTATAGCGGCAATAACAGTAATTCCAATTTTTGTGGTAATATTGAGTGTTCATCTAATGTCGGCATCAATAAATAGTGCATTAAAATTGGTTGACAAAATAAAAATTGAAATTCAGTCATCTATTTTGATAGTGATAATGACCAAACCATAAAATATGTGTTTAAAGAAATACGAAAATTCCAAACAAGTGATAATTACGTAGACCCCTTAGAATTTTTAAAAAAATTGTACAAGCTCAATGGCTATAAAGAAACATTACTTGTTTTTTTAATAACTAAGTATTATAATGGAAATAATCATTTTTGATGCTGATAATAAAGAGGAGAAAATACCAAGCAGCACGTATTATTACCTGAGTGCCATTATATGATTATTGAAAGCATGGGGCAAGGAAAGACCAACCTTCTGCTTAATTTATTAATTAAATACTTTACTTATGACGAACTTATTATATATACTATTAATTATGACCAACCAAAATATCCCATATTGGAAGAATTATACAACAAAATAGGAAATGAATCTAATAAAAATTGCTAGTTATCTTACCCACCAAAGAAGTCATTCCAGTGAAAAATCTAAATGATGACACACAAAAAGTAATTGTGCTTGATCATATTAAAAATAATCACAGTAATATGAACATTATTAAAGAATAATTTTCTTTATCGAGGAATTAAAACACAAATTGCATCTAACTCAGTCGTATTAATATATGCAAAAACATATTAGTATACACAAAAATGTTTTGTATTGTTTATTGGGTTAGATAACAAAGATATACGTCAAATATCTGATGATCATTGTTCTGGAGACTAAACAATAAACAACTATTTGCATATATTTATAATGAATTCACAGCTGAGCTATTTTCTTTTATGACCTCTAATAAAACAACTTTAAACACCAGAGCGATATAGAAAGGGGATTCGATCAGTTCTATATTCCCTCCTAATTCATAGCACAATTTTTATTATTACCCCCCCATATATATATATATATATATATATATATATATATATATATATATATAAATATATAAATAAATAAATATATATATAAATATAAATATATATATATATATAAATATAAATATATATAAATAAATATATAACTATATATATATATATATATATATATATATATATATATATATATATATATATATATATATATATATATATATATATATATTTTAGGTCAGTATAACAATTTTATTTTTAAAAGTTATATAATATAATATTATAATGTGTATAATAGTTTACAAAGCTTTTTTAACGCTGGAAGAACCTGATAAAATACGTATATCATTAAACGAGTTTTACAAAGACCCCCCCCCCCCCCGCCCCCACCAAAGGTATACATTTTGTTTCACAGGACAAAAACACGTGTCGAAGAAAATAAAATTAAAAATTAAAATTAAATTAAATGAAACATTTAAAAAAGGTATTTTAAGACATGATGAAATAAAAGAAATTAAATAAATATAATTTATGATAATGAAAGGTTATAATGGCATGCAATGACAGCACGTTGTATAGCAACTTTAAAATATATATTAAACAATGTGGATGAATTAACGATTGAATGAAAAACAAATCTTTAACTAATTTTATTTATTATTAGTTTCTAAAGCTAAATTTTACAAATCAACCACCCCCAAAAATATTTTTGTTTTTACAAACAGGCACAAAAAAAAAAGCTGCGCCAAAATTTCTCATTTCCCTACTACTATTCAGACAAGAGAACCAGTTCAATATGGTAGTCTTTGCTACCCTAAAAGACGTTTCGTGAGCTAATTTGTTCATACAGTCTCAATACAAATGCAATTTAGATGATGCTCATATTGAATCAGTGGCTTAAAGTGGACAGAATCTTATGAGACAATGATGCTTAATGATTTGTTTAAGCAGTTTTAAACTAGCATTTGGCCCCACCTTACATCACTAATGCTAAGTCACGGAGCAGCAACGTTTTTGCTAGACCCTGGGGGGAGCTTAGGGCAGGTCACTTTTGTGTGCGTGTGTGTGTGTGTGAGGGGGAGAAGGGCGGTCATATAGAGAGGTGAGTAGCCAACCACTACCAACCCAATTAGAGTCGAGGTGT
The DNA here is from genome assembly GCA_029931535.1 of Margaritifera margaritifera. NCBI lineage: Eukaryota > Metazoa > Mollusca > Bivalvia > Unionida > Margaritiferidae > Margaritifera > Margaritifera margaritifera. The sequence goes on along the minus strand of JAQPZY010001426.1, from coordinate 225,563 downwards.
GTCTATGCTGTACCATCATAGATATGAGAGCGGCCATAGCGAGGTGGGTAACGAGGATGGTAGCAAGCTACCAACAACAACACGCCCAATTAGAGACGCGGTGTGTCTATGATATACCATAAGTAGACATGGTCTGACGGGGAACAAACACGTGTACACAGATACCTTGGGGACAGACAGAACCGTGTCGACGAAAATGCTTTGCCACCTATTGCACAGTACATGCCCAACGATATAACGATAATGCTCTGACATGCTGGAAATGCAGGGCAGGCACTATTGCTGCCCACAGACGCAGAGAAGAAAAGCTAGAAAACAACTTCGGGAGGTCCTTCGCGAGCTATATACCATAGCTCATTCTAGCCCCACTCCACGCAAAGCGACACACGTTTATATTATAATAGAGCTGGTGTCAGTGAATATCCCCGTCTAAAATACGTCCCAACTCGATAACACATTTCAATTGCCACTTTTTTTCGAAGCCACACAAAACTCGCGGAGACTAGCAACATTAGGGCATTCATTGTTTCCACAAACGCCGATAGCTCGCAGAGACTAGCATACGCACAGACACGTAGGACAATAATACAGGCCACTGAGAACTCGCAGAGTCTAGCAAACGTAAGTACATGCCGAACAACGATACAATCCACAGAAAGCCCACGGAGACTACCAAAGGCAGGTATTCGAAAGACAACAATACAGACCACCAAGCGCACGAACACACAGGACAACGATACAGGCCACAGAGGGACCGCAGAGACCACCAAAACGCAGGTATACGTAAGACAACGATACAGGCCACCGAAAAGCTCGCAGAGATTAGCATACGCACGACCATTCAGGATAACGATACATGTCACAAAGGACTCGCAGAATCAAGACAATATACCACAGCCACCCAAGAGCAACACACCAAGCCACGAACGGCAAACGGTAATACCAGGATGCGCTCCTACTCCACCTCACTGCCAGCACCCACAGTAGTCGAAATGTTTTTCAATTCGAGAAACAAAATCGCACATAGATATGCAAACTACCACACACGTTTGTACTACCACACTGATATAGCAAGATGTCAACGCACGTTCCAACGAGGGTCCAGACATACGCAACCGCCCGCGACATGGTATCCGGTCTGTGGGAGAGCGCACCGATACGCACGTGTTGCTGCAGACCGTCTACCACGGCAACTTAGCGTCGAATATCGCAGACGTCTACCACACGCCAGCGGACAGCCTGGACGAGCTCAGAACCGAACTGCAGCCCGTATCCGACATCTTTGTCAACAACCTGTACCTGTGAAGCCTCCTCTCCGATAGCCAGGTAGCCCAAACAAAGGCCTCAGGCGCCGCCCTGTCTGCCGCCTGATCTGTAGCGATAGCAATCCTATACAACGTGCGCGACCACGCCGCCACCACCGGGCTGCTCAGTGCTCTTCACGTACACATCTTCGCCACGGCGCCCGACTGCGACACCGCACCGCTGCTATACCACTCCACAGTTATAGCGCTTCTCCAGGACGACCGGCATGTACTCGAGTTCTACCTGGCAAAAACCCCAACAGCCTCTGCGATGCTGGTCTGCAAAGTGGATACAACCGACATATCAACCAAGGAGCTCTTCGGGCTGCTACCAGACTTCCTGGGGTCTCTTCGGGCCGACGATATCTGCTTCCACGCTACCGACGCCACGGGGGACTACTCCGGCTGTCGCGACCGCAAGGCCATAGTCCAGCACCTACAGCGGAAGCACGGGTTCTCGAACTGGGACCACTTTGAGAATCGGATCCTGGAGAACGGAAGTAGTGTGGGTCGCAACTGCCTCTCGTTCCACCTCTGAGACAGGCCAGCGGGGTCGTCCTGCCTCTGCAAGTTCTAATACAAATTTGTATTACAGATGGAGTGCGCCGGTGTGCAAGAACACTTTGGCTGCAACGTCGCAAACTTCGGCAGTCTACAGGGCGTGGATGCCCATTTAGGCGACCCAACTTTCGAGCGACCAGCTTCGGGAGATCCCTAAGGCCCGGGGCCGCGTTGGCATACATATGCTGGCGTCACGGTACAGAATCGGCGAGCGGCGCGTTTGCAAGATCTGGTCCGAGGCGCCGACGGTTGTCTGTGGAGGCCGCGCAGTGGCTGTGGCAAAAGACGCAGTCAAAGAGGATGTCCCGAAAGAAGCGGAAAAAATAGATTGTGACACGAAAGGTGACAGAGCTGCGGGCGGCGGCGTTGGTAAAGACGCGAAGACGGACCGATACGCCTTCTGAGGCACCAGCTGCGGAGGACAAAGATCCGCACGATGAGTCTCTTCCTGCGGAGAAAGACCTGGAGGATCGAGTGGCCTTGCTGGAGACAACTTCAGAGCAAAATATGGTGCAGGTGCTGGAGGCTGTTGTACAACGGCTTGGGGTGCGTGAGCATTAGCGGCGTCGTGTCGAGGATTCCACAAAGGTCGTACAGCAGGAGGAATTCCAGGAGAAGACCCTGATGGAGCTGCAACCTTTGCTCCCAAATTGGCGGCGCCAGGCCGAGCATGGGCCCAACGCCGGCGTGCCAGACTGGGTGGAACTGGCGGTTACGCGGGTGGAAAGGCTGTTTGGAAGGCATCCGCTCTGGCAACCACAGGTATCCTCCTGCTGCAGCTCGCCTGGCGTTTCTTCTACGCTGCCAGTTATCGGGGATTGGCTATATAGACCGGCAGACGCGCGACGCGATCAATCGAGAGCTGCAAGACAACGAGGATGCGGCGTAGGCTCCTATGTGTCTGGGTACATATATTCGGCTGCTATATGTACCAAGCATATACTCGATGGCCGCTCGTGGCGCCGCAACGTTAGCCTTTATTCCCTCTAGCAACCCATCCACGCAATCAAAGCGTATTTCTATGTCGGTGTGGAAAAAGGCGTTAATGGAGGTGGGTACCTCGGGTTTGTCTGGAGAGGTTCTTGCCAAGACCTCCGATGAATTGCTCGCCTGTATTCACCAGCCGCGTATTGAGCGCTGCGGTACCGCCGGGTGCTTTTCCTTGCCTAGCCGCTTTGTACCTGGTTCGGCCGGAGTGCCTGGATTCCGTCTACCTTGTATTTGCGGGTGGGTCGGTCCCGTCGGATATGTACACGCTGCTCGGGCATCCCCTGGCTATTCCTAACCGTCCTGCCAATGAGGGCGGCCGTGTCGTAGGATATCCGCGTCCCAGACCCGCATACTAAAAGGATATACAAGATCGCGAAATAGTTCAAAAAGCAAAGGTTCGCGAGGTTTCTACCAGTTGGTGGAGCCACACTATACCTTCGTCTACTAGCAATAGAACAGCATATGTACCTAGTATATATGCGTGTAGATGGCCGCCCTCAACATTATTCATGTCTGCGAATATATCGACCTCTTCCGGTCCCACAAAGGGGTGTCGATTGGTTCGTTTGCTTTTAGGCTACCAAGAACGTCTACCGGCGGCTGGCCTCGCGGACAAAGAGGCGATCGCGTCGGCTCTGGCGCGCAAGAACGTGGAGACCTACCCGTAGCCTGTATAGTTGGTGCCGCCCAAGTGGACAAAAGGAGAACGCTGGCGCCCAAGCTCCGGCCTGTTGTGGCTGGGGATGCCATAGCGTGGGTTCGAGGCGTGTATGGGGCTGCCGGCTCGACGTGTGGTGGTGGATTGCTGCTACTGCTGCTACTCATGAACTAGCAGCGAGGTGGTGCGCGCTCTTGGCAACGCGCATTCTCGTGTTTTTGATGCTGGTGGTGACCAGATGTAGAAATTGTTAATTTCTGAAAGCACAGTGTTTAAATTGATTTTATCTGATCATTAATCCATGAGTTGAATTTGGAAGGATATCCAAGCCAAGCCACTTAACAAAAGATTGTGTTCAGCGCGTTTTAATTATTATTATTATTTTTTTTTCAGCTCTAGTTCGTAGAAGGATCATTCAATGTTTTCGCCGTCGCTGTCCTTGACTTTGTAGGTAACTGGTATTGCCTTTTTTTACCTCTGTGATCGTGAACACCTCCTCGATCCAGTTGGGCGTATACCCTTTCTCGATCTTATATTTTTTCTGTTAATTCTGACAACGTCGCCCGCATTACACTTACTTTTGAAGTACAACGCGTCTGTCACAGCTTGCATTTCTCCCCTGGCCTGTGTCGGCGTCATTCCTATTGTCCTATGCCTGGTATTGTTGTAGGTGTAAATTAGCTCGGGCAGCACATCAATGTATCTATTTGTGCTTTTTCGGTGAAGTATTTCCACATTTTATTTATGAAATTCCTGTTGAATCTTTCAATCACTACAGCCTTTCCTTCGTTGTAGGTATTGTACTTTTGGATATTATGTTTGTGTAGACAGAATTATACGGTTTTATTGTAGAACTCACCGCCATGGTCTACCCAAAGGTTACCAGGGTGTAATGGATAATTTCCTGTTGGCAGTAATCCTAGCGGGCTTTGACCATTGTGTCTTATACTATCAAGAGCGTCTCTGATGGACACTCCAGTGTTATCCTTTAGAGGCTTACTCCAGGCATATTTGCTAAAGACATCAATTACATTAAGCAAGTATTTGACCCCATCATTTTCCTAGGCGAATTCGCTCATGTCAACCAAATCAGCTGACCAAATGTCATCGACGCCAACCGCCACTACCCTGCGCAGTGGAAAGTTCTTTCTAATTGTCTTATGTAATTCATCCGTAAGCTGCTCCATTTCTGGTGATTCAGGTCCGACTCCGAGTTTATGTTTCGCGCCTATGATTCCTCTGACAAGAACCATATTGATTCGTTCTCTCATCCCTTTTGGTTTCATCTCTCGTAGTTCATCAAACATTTGACTTATCCTCCGGGGAGTCTCTGTAACATATGTCGTGTCTCATCGCAATGGCGTCAACTTGATTGTAAGGTTCATGTCCCGGTAGAGGTTTATCATTAGCGTCAAGTTGCTGATCAAGAGGATTATAGGGTCCGCTATACTTGTGGCCAGGTAGAGTTCAGCCTGCGATTGGTTTTGGGAATTTTCCTATTAGCGCATGTATGTCCATGGCGCCACCATTAATTCTACGGCGATCACAAGGATATCTCTAACATGTGCCCACCAGCGCATTTCCTTCTATGTGAAGGTCTTTAAAGTTATCGTGAATGCAAGACATGTATATAATTAAGTATCTAAAAACGAATATTGGGGGAGATCGTCCGCCCTTTTTAGTCTTTTTCTTCCTCTTGGTCTTTGTCTTCTTCGCCCGGGGTTTCTTCACACAGGGGGTCTTTTTTACTGTGGTGTCGCCGCCAGAACCTTTGACAAATCTAGACTTTCTCTTTCCGCAGATGGCACGGCACAGGTGGACTTTATCATATTGCAGCCAGTGTTAGTTGTCGCTTCGGTTTCGCCCACGTGTTCTGTTTTCTTTTTGCATTTAAAGCAGTATGTCGACACACTATACTAACGACCTTACACTAAAATCAAGTATTGTATCAAGCGGCGAATTATTCTGCCTGGACTCGATATAATTTACGCAATAATTACCGCAAGCGCTGCTGTCACAATCTTGAATATGCATTGAAATGTAGACGCCTCCGTTCCCACTTGTTTACATGTACTTTACTATGTCATCTGGAGGTGGTAGTAAGAAAGATTCGAAGTATTCTGTCTGGCATCTTTGAATCATTAACTACAGCGACCCAGTGCGTCCTATTGGCTGCAAAATAGCCGTCGAGGTTTATCACACAGCTTTCATCACTGTTAATTTTCACCGGAAGCTTGACCTTATAGAAAATCCCTTGGAAGTTACCAACAGACGACAACATCTTTTCTATGTCAAAATTACTTAGCGGCGGTCCCAATAAGTCCCCGGGAGTTGTATCCCCCGGCCCATGTACGATCCCGGGAGCTGTATTCCGCAGCCTCGAGTTTTTGTACTCCATGGCCAAACAACTTTCCTAATAGGCCGGGCAGCTGTGTTCCAGCCGCCCTATCTGAGCGACACTTAGACTAATTATTATTCCCTTACCAGGTGCTTTATGCTTCTGGATCTTATCCGCTTGTCTTTTTGTCAGCTTTAGGTTATCACCACCTGACAACTGGGCTGATGTTAACTTAATGGACACTGGAGTTTATTTCTTGACGCAGACGCCATTGTTTTTTTGTTTTTTTTAATGCACTTAGAGACAAACGAACAGGCTGATAAGGCATATTAGACATCAGATTGCATAAATCAGGCAACTACACATTCTGATAAACACGATATCTTCTATCAGTACTAGGAACGTCAACCCAAGGCCCATAAACTGCCACTAACCTTCCGCCTTTTTTCGTCTATTAAAGTACCCAGTCCGTGATGTTAGCAAAGTACGTGGCCTTCGCGCAGGTTCTGCCACACCGCTTGCCGATACGGCCTTTTGTGTGGCTTCGCTTATTGCTTCAGATGCAGCTGCGATTTCTAGTGTTCCCAAGATGGGCATTATTTTTGGCAGCAGAGTTTTAACCACGGGAAGAATTGCGCTAAGAAATCCACCTGACTTGCTCACCGGTGTGGCCGTTAATGTAAAAGTAATGCCAACTCCATTTCGTTTGGTCGCCAATTACTTTTGATATTGTTGATCTGACAGCATCAGCGCATGTGTGCTCTGTTGCATTTGCTTGTGGGTCAGTCTAATTCTGGCTCCGCGTTTATTTCTGCTAGCGACGAGAGTTCTCTGTTGCGCAGGGGTCAAGATAACTTTTATCTGGCGCATGTTATACAAATAATTAGACAATATCATGCATTTTATCATTTACTGATTTTAGTGTAAAGTCCATGTCGGAGATCACTACCGAGGTGGCCACATAATCTGGACCCACATCAGCCCCCAAAGTCCATTTAACCTCAATAATAGTTGGATAATCTTTAATATTTTCATTGTGCTCTGAGACATCAAAATATAACATTGGGTACAACATTCTAAATTCTTCTAGAGAAATCTGTGATCCAGTGTCCGTATTTTGGTATTTCTGCATGGCCACCATCAGCATAGTGTACGCTCGTGAGTAATTTATGTTAGCCAATGCAAAATCACATACAAGTGCAGTCTATGGGTAGCGCCTACTGTTGAGTATTGCTTGTATCCGTAAAAGATTAAGATGCTTGGATATTTGACTATTTCCTGTTTGATTCACAAGTTTATCAGCAAGTTGATAAACTACAAAGATATGTCTCGCGACAAGAATTGGAGGATTATTTCCAAGTTTTTTCTAAGTCGTTTCTCACAAATCTTTTCTGGTAAACCCTGGTTTGCTTAAAACGCATTTGCCTTTCGTAAGTTGGAAGACTTTCTTCCATTACGAGCCTTCGCATCATCGAAAGCTTAAAAAATGGAATCCACATCGACAGTGCATTAAAAAGTAAAACTTTCCATCAGCATGAGCACCAGCGGTTGCTGTTCTATGCATATACTTTTTAGACTAGGATCCGTCTAGCATTATTATATGCTTAATGCCTAGAAAAACTGTTTTAATATCTCGTCAGAAACCGGATATTGAACTTAACGGAAGGAACATGCTGATCTCTTGAGTAGGTGTTGTTAATAATCTTCTAGCTGCAAACATAGCGTTGTGTGCTGGATCTCTTCGTGATACAAAAATTCATCCGATAGCTGCTCTAATCTGCGTTTCATTAGTATTCCCAACTGCGTTACCAATTAGACCCGCACCTTGTTTGAAGTCGAACTTATTAGCGCCTCATTTTTGCCAGTATCCAGAACCACATCATGTTTTACCCTATACTTTTGCTGTAATTTTCACTAAAAGAAACTAATTTCATTATGGTGCTGGCAACTGGGAAATACTCGGCAATGTCTTCTATCTGATAAGTTGCTGTTTTAAACAAGCTCCAATCGTTACTTTGCATTGTTAATACATCATTACCGACATAGTTAGCTACTGGAAGTGCTTCTGACCGTCTTTGCCCCTGACCTCAATAAAGACTTTGTGCTGCAGAAAGAAAAACTTATCATCTCTAGTTTCTTATTTTCTATAATTACCAACGTCGAGATTATCAGAATTGTTATCCTTGTACTCTGTGTACTCGTACTCAGTTGTCGACTCATCTATTGGGGTTCCCTCGAGGATTTCAAGGTATTTTTTCGTCACCTTGGAAAACATGATTATACAAGTGATTAGACATGCTGTTTTGCTATTTGGCTTTTCACACAATAACGTTCATCTTTCCGTTAAGGATGTCTAGTGTCATCAATCTATCTGATGTGAACCCGCCCACAACATTATCTTCTAATTCCCAACGCATCTCAAAATCAGCCGGAGAGTTCTTAAGATGTTCTGTGTGCATAGAAACATCAAAATGAAATATCGGGTAGAGATTTGCAAATTCTTGCAGTGAAATCTGTGATCTGAAGTCTGTATCTTGATATTTCTGCATGGCCTCCATCAGCATAGTGTACGCTCTGGAGTAATATGCGTTCTCTTCACCGAAGTCACATTATAACACACGTTTAGGATACTGCCTACTGTTTATTCTAACATGGATTTGTATAAGTACGACATTGTTAAATATTTGGCTGTTTACAGTTTGGTCTGTAGGTTGATCATTAAGTTGAAATAGAAAAAAGACATTTCTTGATAAATCCTCGCCAGCGTTTGAGGCTACTCTCCAAGTATCTGATCTTATTCTTGCAGCAAATTGTTGCTGATAGACTCGCGTTTGTTCAAAGTACAATTTTGGTTGTAAAACGAGCAAGATTTGCTTCCATTTCGAGCGCATATGTTATTTAGGGTATTATCTTAGGCACCAACAGCGACAAAGATTTATAAGTAAACTGCCCATCAGCAGGACCGATACTTCTATGCATATATGCGGCAGGATCAGCCTTAGTTAGTTCTTTTGTATGCTTCACTCCTCGAAAAACTGTTGTGATGTCTCTACAGAAGCCGAATATTGAACTTAACGGAAGAAACATACAAATCTGTCTACTGCTATCTGTTAGCTTTTAGCTAGGTGCAAATCCTTCGTTGTACAATGGTTGCCTAAGATCAGCAAGTAGTCTTACGAGAGAGATCCTCTAATTATTACAGATCCTGGATCTCCAATTACCATGGCAGGTATTTTGTATCTATCAGCAGCAGCTGCACCAGGATCGTACTCAATAGTATTGCTAACCTCGAGTTCTGTCGGGTTGGCGTGGACTGCTGCAACTGCTCCTGTTTGAATTCATTTGCTACTGCATCTCCAGTATTTGTGTCCTTAAACCACATCATGTTTGAAGCGTTGTGGTTATCACTAAAAGAAATTGGGTTAATTATTGTGCTAGCAATTGCCACTGGGTTCCCAAGATATTCTATTGTGTTATTGATTAGTTGATAAGACGTTATGTCAAATAGACTCCAGCCATTATTTTGCATTGTAATTAAATAACCTGGATTACAGTCCTCTGGGGGAGTTGGATTTGCTTGTATTTGGCCTCGAACATCTAAAAATGCCTTATTTGGCAGCAGATAGACATCCTCATCTCGAGTTTCTATTTTTAAATTTTTTATCTTTTTGAAGTGAATCAGGCGGTGAGACCTGATATTTTACGTACTCGTACTCCGCAGTTAACTCATCTGAGGGAATATCCCGAAATTCTTAAAATAAAAAAGTAAATAAAACCGGGGACATAATCACGGAAAATATTGACATGCGCAATCAGAGGATAAGAAACCTCGATCAAGGTCCAATTGCGGATGACACACCAGCGGCTATAAGCATGTAAAGGATTATGCGGACACTAAGCTGCCTCTTACTGGAGGAAAGATAAGCGGTTTGTTGACCATGGGTGCAGGTATCAACCTGAGGGGACATAAGATCACAAATCTAAAGATTGACGCGCCACCAGATGCTGCTGGAAAAAACATTGAGGATCTTGTCAACCTGATAATTGCCGAGCTGGACCATGAGATTGTTGATGCTGTAGTAAAAACTGGGCTGATCACGCCAATAAAACTAGACGATAAAGATAAAAGACGACACGACCTAGATCATGATTGCATGAAAAGTAATCGCGACCAAGGACCTCAGCTTCCAAAAAAACTCAGAAATCAGCATGAAAAACCTGCATTTTTCGAGAAAACAGGTCTGTACTACAAAGATGCAGACACGATAATGGCTACTATGATCACACCATACAAACGACTAAAGACAGATCTGACGTACGAGGAGGACGTGCAAGATGATCACTACGACCATGCAAACGCGTTAGATGCGTATTTTATCCTGAAAAGATAACAAAACCTCGGACGCTTTGACACAGATGACGTCACTTCTGTTTACAATTTTCTAGAAAATAAACTGTTGGTCAAAGCGAACCCGTACTACGTCTCTATTTTCGAGATACAATCGACAAGGATTTTGCTGACAAGGATATCCCCGAGGGCAATTTTGTTGATTCGCCACCTGCTGATCCAGATCTGCCTGATAAAATTCAAAAACGTTGGATCTCACCAAGTACCCAAAAATACGGCCTGTGATCAGAAAAAAAGTAGTAAGAAAAATAAAAGCCCTCGAAAAAGACCGAGTTTAGCGTAGAAAAACTCGCGTATTCGTTTTCGCAGCTATACAAATACGCCAATAAACTACCACAGCATGCACTTATGGTCGCTAAGGCATACGATTACCTCGAGTGGATCGACCTGCCTGCAAAAAACGCTTGTGATATTATCGAGGATATTGTTAAGCTCAACGGAGTAAAATTCTTTATAAAAGAGCAGCTGTTGGACACTTTGGCCCCTGTCGACTTACCAGCCAAATAAGAAGTCGAATTTGGTATCCTTGACGTGTCAAAGCACCTGAATTTTCTGACTGATCAGCTTGAATAACTCGAGAATACAATCAGAAAAACTTTTCATCCAGATAGTATTATACGAAGATGTAGTCTGTGTTCGACTTCAATAGCATCAGCAAAGATCTGTCTGCAGATGATCGTGATGCATGTTATGAGCACTATACCAGGCTCGTCTATTGCTTCAAGCGCACGTATCGGTACTACAAAAGAATCCTCATGGCGATGACCGCAGTGCCTATCGCGCGCGATATACGTATGTGACGTACACAAGAGTATTTAAGAAAATCCGATCACACCTCCGCGGAGAAAAGTTTAACATGTACGCGCTTGTTCGCGAGATAAATATCATCGACGATATGATGGGGAAATTGTCACCAATGGCCGATATAAAATACTTTACAACAAGATATATCATTCGGATCGTGAAAACTCTGATTGCACGTAATCGTACAGCGATGGTTGGCCCTTCCGCTTTTCAAATTCTTGTCCGAGTAGTCGTCGCGCTGATTCATGCTCAAATGCAATTTTGGCGCAATAATCAAAATGCTCAGGATATTCTCTTGTTCATCGCAGACTTCATGAAACGATAAGCTTCACCAAGAGACTTGATTTTTGGGACTGCGTCGATAACTCTGCCTGGATAGTAATCATCTGGCAGTTCGCACTCTGAGTTATTACGCGGAGATTTTGGATCCGATTATCCTGTCGGTTACAGTTAATGTGTCCGACTACCATCCGTAGTGCAATCTGGCCACGAAAACATTCCACAACGAAACGAGAAACACGCATATGAACCTGAGGGGTAGTTTTCTCCGAAGCCTTTATTTGTTCATATCCATCGTGGGTTCTGCCTGGCACTAAAATATTTTTCTTTTTGCGGTACAGTACCTGACCAACCCTCGTTTGCTTCGTAATTATCATAAAGGTAATGCGCTCTCCTCTCGGTCATATTTTCTTTGTATATATCTATGAACTCATCTCTCTAATTGCTTTTATTTTCTCTCTAATCCGAGCAACTGCTTGCTCAATCACAGAGCTATAACCCAGAATCTTTATAATTTTATTAAATTGGACCACGAACAACTTTAACGGTATCAAAGCGACAACATCTTTGTCAGGCTTTTTATCTGACAGATCATTTATTGCATCATTTTCACTTGCTGGAAAATTATCATCCTCCAAAATCAATGCAAAATCTGATTCTAAATTCTTCTGCAGTAACGATAAAAGTTCGCCATCGGTCGCTAACTATAATCTTCAAAGTCAGATCCGCTGCAAAGAAAGTACTATTATTTCTATAGCAATTGGATCTTTATTGTACTTTCCGAAATCTCTGTTATGAAAGTACTTGTGGTACGCTGGGTTAAATCCCCAAACGTCTAGTAAGCATTTCCTGAAAACTGCGTCCACCAAAAGACCTTCTGATGCAACTCGGGAAACAATTAGACATGATAGCACTTGAGGATAATAATAATATGGCAGTTTTTCGACCTGTCTGACGTAAGGGCATTTAAATTCCAATATAATGATTTTGTTGTCGTTGATGATATAACCGTCAGTGCTAAATATAAACCCTGGAATATCATTGATACGGATGTAATTGCCAGTTACTTTTTCTTTCAGAGTTTTTTCGGTAAAAGATCTTTTTATTAGGCTCGAATAATTTTCCCCTAAAAGACATGGAAGCGTTATTGGAGACTCTTTTTTGTTGATCTTCTTCTTTACAATGTCGTCGATAGTAGCAAAAAGGCAGTATCCTATTACTGTCACTAATTATCCACCTGTTGTAGTCTCCATTAACTTTCGCCAATATTCTGTCTTTTGTTTAACTTGATGCTTACTAATAAAATCCTCTAGTGTCGTTTGCAAATTCATCTTTATTTTTATGTAAATATCATAATAATCAACTTCAGATGGCCGAAGAGTCTACCTTACATCACTGCCGTTATTGTTCACAATGCCGAAGAATTAGATAAGGCTATCGCAAAAGTTTTCAGATATCGTACCAAAGGTGTTTCTGTTGAGCTAATCGTAACCCCACCAGTTGGTATCGGACATAGAAAAGTACAGCAGTAGGATAAAAGAAAGAACCAGGCTGCTGTATGTATAAAGAAAGTTGCCCCTGAGAAATAGAAATGACCAAAATCCTTGTAAGCAAAACACCTTAAAGTGGACTCAGCCCAACTAAACCAGATTTTGAGGATGTGTGTCTGACATACCAAAACAGCGGTGGGTTTTGTTTTCAATATATAAGCCGTCATTAAAGTGTGTGGAGGCATGAGATTAAAAGATGGATCAATAAAGTTATTTATGTCAAATCTATGTTTGTTCATGCGTTTAGATACTTGCTGACGGGTTTGGTCAACATATTTCTTTTCACAAATTATCAAATAAATAACATTAAATGTTTGCACAGTTAGTATTATAACGCATCTTAAATGTTTCTTTCGTATTACTGCTACTGAAACAGTGCTGGATTACCCAATAGGCAGACTAAGCACGTGCTTAGGGCATCAGCAAAGCGGGGGCACAAAATAAAATGAGAAATTATTTATTTAACGGTTTAGTATTGTGTTTTTTTAAAATTACAATGGGGGTGGGGGTGGGGGAGGGCACCATAATCTTTTCAGTGCTTAGGGCCTCTAAAGATCTTAATTCGGCCCTGAACTGAAATAAGTATTTTGATTGATGAAAAAGAACAGTGCGAACATCTGGGTCTATAATATTTAGTTGATGAACTATGACTTTTAAACATTTAACAACCTTAACTCATTTAGTATTGAAGTATACTAAAGTTGTGAAATCTGATGTCAAAACCAACATGCCCTACATTGCAGTTATATTTTTCATACCTAATAGAATACTTATATTTCATCTTCACCTCCTATTATTATTTATGCTTATGTTCATAAGTTAAGTTGTTCCGTTCAGCTTCACTGTGTAACCTCAGTTACAACTTTGTTATATGCCATTACTCTTGCGTCCTCTATTGGTACTTTTCTAAAGTACCAACCTTATTCTTGTGTCTATCAGCATTTTATGTCCTGCATGCTGCTATATTTTCAAATATTCTACCAAAGAAGAGAGCATCCTAAAAATTAGAATCTGCCGCATCCGCCTGCCTCCTCCTCCCCGCTTCCCTCATCCATCCCCTCCCCTTCCAGTTATACTGTTCTAAAAATGCATTATGATTCCAGATAATATGTTCTAAATACATTAATTACCACGTAATCAAAACAATGGATAATGCTACTTTCTTACACGGTGTTAAATTTTTTATCCTTTCACAAGTGGATAGAACTTTTATTTAATTCTACTTCTAGCACTCTAAATAAATTAGTTCATTTAACATGCTTTACAATCAGTACCCTGCTACTCCAGGAAATATGTAACATGCAGGTAAACAATAGTAATTATTTGAAGGGAGATAAATCTTTTCTCCATATTGCTATACATTAACATTGCGGTATTGGTGTATGTAATTTTTTAAAATAATGTCTTACTTTTCAGAAAAAGTACACCTAATTTCACTTGAAATAAGTTTAATACTACAGTTGTCCTATCCTTAAAAAAATAACGTTATCACTTGTGGAGACAATTTGGTCTATAGAAGTACTTTAATCTTACTAAATCTTCTTTTTTTTGGTACCAAATCAGACAATAAAAAGTACTTCGTACATGAATAACAAATTATTACCGTGTACGTAATTAATTATACAGTCATACATAATAATTATAAATCAAGTTATATGATAGACGATTAGGACATAAATTACAAGGAGGTATTTCTGGTGCACCATACCAAACAGGTTCTACATTCCCAGTGAAGCATCATGTTTTGTATAATTACATAAAGAGTAGAGCAAGTACGATTAAGACAACAGGTGCTGATCTTGAAAAGCTGGTCACACAAGAAACTGTACATTTTCAGATTGGACATACTTAAGAAGAAACAGATAAGTGGAGTGCACCTTCTTTGATCATATTATAGGTGGAGTATACATTTTTGACCTCGAGTGATAACGAGAACCTCACAGTTGTTTCCACAAATGAAAAACATTTTTAAAAAGAAAAAAAAAATTCTTTGATATGGATATTTGCAAGGAAGTTGTTTTACTCCAAAATCTTTAAAAAAAAACAAAAAAAAAAAAAAAAAAAAAAAAAAAACAAGTGGTTTCACGGAGGGATGTTTGGAACACATTTCTTTCTGGTCTGATACTATATTCTTTGAAAGTAATTACAGTATTATCCAACCTATTCTAGCAGAGTCAACACACAATTGTTATACATACTGCAATAGTATAAACAGTAATTAATTTTATAGTTAAAATATTTATGTTTCAAAATATATATACCTAATCATTGCATTTATTGCACTCATATTTAGGTATCCCCCAGGGGAGGGAGGCATATTAGTTTTGTCCCGTCCATTCCTCAGTCTGGATGTCACTATACCTGGTAGGCAAAATATTTATTAGAAGAAAAAGAAAAGAAAAAAAAAAACAAATACTGAGTCAAACCAGACCAAACTGGAAAATGCAGATACCTTGATTGGGTTCCAAGACCTGATTTGGTTCTGGTAACTGACTTTATTTGTTTTACACATATTGCTACTTTTGTCACAGACTTTTTTCACAAACCGTGTAAACAACATTATGAAAATCACTTGAGGTTGACAAAGGAAATTTGATAGGCATATTTATATTATACTCAAATAATCTGATTAACTTTTCATGCCATTTTAGTAACTTGTTTCATTCTTTTTACACATTTGTACAACTGTTGGGGCTTTTTTGTGATAAACTTTGTAAGCAAGATTAATCTAAAATCAACTGAAGCAGACAAATGAAATTTAGCTGGCATATTTGTAATATGTATATGACCTGATTAGATTCTCATGCTGTTATTACAGTTTGTTCCATTTTTTTAATACACATTTTTGAACTTTTTGACGATAACCTTGTTTACGTTTACATTATAAGTAAAGTATCTAAAAACTAATGGGCCAAACCAGGCCAAATCGGATATTTAGATATATTGAGTAGCAGTAAGTCCTAAGACCTGTTTAGGTTTTGATGACTACGACCTTATGTTTTAAAACTAATGGGCCAAACCAGGCCAAATCGGATATTTAGATATATTGAGTAGCAGTAAGTCCTAAGACCTGTTTAGGTTTTGATGACT
This sequence comes from Margaritifera margaritifera, assembly GCA_029931535.1. Classification (NCBI taxonomy): domain Eukaryota; kingdom Metazoa; phylum Mollusca; class Bivalvia; order Unionida; family Margaritiferidae; genus Margaritifera; species Margaritifera margaritifera. Next base: position 209,581 of record JAQPZY010001426.1, on the reverse strand, counting down.
CTGACCTTATGTTTTAAAACTAATGGGCCAAACCAGGCCAAATCGGATATTTAGATATATTGAGTAGCAGTAAGTCCTAAGACCTGTTTAGGTTTTGATGACTCCGACCTTATGTTTTAAATCTTTTACACATTTTTAAAGTTTTTGGACTGAGACTTATGTTTTTTAAAAGAAAAACCTTGTTAGCAAAAAAATAATCACTTACAGTAGACAAATAAAATTTAGTAAGCATGTTTGAAATAATGCGTAGATGACCTGAATAGATGTTCCGGTCATCACGACAATTTTTCCATTGTTTACACATTATTTAACTTTTTGGACGCAAGGTTTTTTACACAAGAATTTGTTTTTAGTTGAACTTAGAAAAACCACTTGGCGTAGACAAATCAATTTGGTATACATATGCATATGCAGATGACTTAATTAGATTTCACGTCATTATAGCAGTTTTTCAAATATTTCTACAGTTTTGATTTTTAAAAATTTACTTTGATTTGTTTGGGTCTACATACATAATTTATAAACAAATATACTTTCATGTCATTCCTTTTTTTCTTTTTGGTACAAGATTATATATGCAGCAGGGATTTATGCATTATTGAGGGAAGCCTATTCAGCAAGGATTTATACATTATTGAGGGAAGCCTATTTAGCAAGGATTTATGCATTATTGAGGGAAGACTATTTAGCAAGGATTTATGCATTATTGAGGGAAGACTATTTAACAGGTGAGCAAGACACCTCAATTCTTCTACCTACTTACAGTGAAACTAGGCCTTGGAGACACCTTCATAAAATACACATGCTCTCAAAGGACAACATTTCTGAGTCACTTGTCTTGTATCTGTGATTTTTTTAAAAACCTCTATGTAAACTAAAACTGTCTATGAAGGATATACAATTTTAATGGTCCCATGTATGTCCTTTGTAGACAGGTTTCACTGATACTGGTATTACTTTCCTTGACACTGTTATTAACATTAAAAGATAGCACCATCTGTCATCAGAAATAGTTTCCATGATATCTTACAAATAAGTGAATATCCACTCATTTGCACGAAATATCAACTAGTGACCTTGGAAATCTGTTTAAGGTCACTCAAACCAAAATTAGGTTAGGGTTGGTCCAATGATGCCAGAAATATCTTTCACATACTTTCCCTACTAGGCACAAAATGTTGCCTTTTAACCTTCAAAAACAGGGATATTTTATGTCACACTCCTAACAAAATGTTTTTTAATTCACCTTGCTAGATTTGTGCTTTCCTTCCAGCAAGTACCAGTATTAAAGAATTACTTTGTCTATAACTATGTTTTCTAAACTGAAGCTTGCAGTGACTACTAACGCCCATGTGACTGTGCAAAGTTTGTACAAAGTCACGTTACATCGTAATGTACTCCTCCTTCCCATCGAATGCAACTGTGCCATCACTAGGATTTATGGCGCTGTTTCCTCAGCTGAAGCTTGCAATGACTTCTCATGCCCCTGTGACTGTGTAAAGAATGAACCGAGTGTTGTGATATTGTAATGTGTTCCCACTTCACATGGAATACAACTGCATCATCACGAGGGTCTACTTTTCATGTGCTAGATATTTGTATATAATATGGTGTTAGGTGCATCTGATTTTGTTTTCAGGAAGACGAATATCTACTTACAGTCTGTGAATTCTGTAAAAACAAGTTAATCACATGGACCTATTTTTCATACTTCGTGGTTATTTAAAGCTTCAATTTTACAGTCTCTTTTTCTATTAGGGTATGAAATATAATGTTTAAGCTTTCATCTTGAAATCAACATCGCTTCATACAAGTTACGTTTAATAACTTGTACTGCTCAAACTGTTGATTTCGATCATTGAAATCTGCATATTGATGAAACATGATAAGTGGATGCATCCTGTCTAGAATATGACACTGTGACATGACATACTGTTTTGCCTTATTGCTAGTATTATGATCAGTGTTTGTTTTCACATCTCTGGGAATATTTTAGGACAGTTATATTGATACCTGATGTATGAATGGATCCAGCGGCAAAAAATAAATAAATCTTTTTTAGTGTCTTAGGTATTGGATTTAGGGGTGACTTTAGAATTGTGTTCACATATAGCGCGTCAATACTTATGTATAGAAGGCACAGCTATTGTAATGATTCAGAAGCATGTAACTTGACAGTTAAAACTTGTAGATCGAGAAAAAGTAATACTAACTTCCTATTACCATATCAATTTGTAACTGAGCTGTATCCAGGCAACTTTAAAGCATAATCAGCTATAAAAAAATGTGTAAAGCATCCATCCTTTTTTTCCACTTCATCAGTTTGCGTTCAGATGATTGTGCACACAATACAAGTTCCTTTGGTAACAATTAGCGTTGGTGTCACTGTTTACGGATAGAGTAGGGATTGTGGCAGATACATAAAACAAAAGAAAATTGGAAGAAAATTTTGTTGTTTCCAAGTGCTGACGAAACGTTCAAGTTCACGCATCCTGGTTTGTACGAAATCTGCAGGAGCGCTACACGCGTACTTGAGTCTGTGCATATCATATGTTCTAGAGCCACTTGTCCAACAAGAGGGTTGGTATATTGTCAGCAATTGTATTGCCACAAGTACTTCGCTTTAATAGCGTCGGGAAATATAGATGCCGTGTCTTTTACTATAGCGACTCAGAGAGTGCAGATCCACGAACTGTTGCTCAACCTCGATGTGTTTGGTGTTTCGCTCCGGACCAGATTTATTGACATACCCGATAAGTACGTGTTACCTATCGTCGAGTGGAAGAAAATTGTGGACGATTGGTACTCCTGAACCGCAGACGGCGAGATGAAGTTTTGGCAAAACCAAGTGAGCTTTGCGGTTTGGTGCGCGACCACCGGTTGTGGCATCAGTGTTCACGACCACCCATTGCCTGCTGAAACGGCACGTCTACCCGAGATGACACGCACCTTTAATCGGTTCAGTGCGTACTACCATGTGAGAAGGATTCGCACTCAGCAGCAGTTTGCCTTTCTGGACCAAACAGGATGGAACGCGTTTGAAAATAGCATCGACATGGTTGCCTACGAGCGCTTTTGGAACGATTTTATGGTGGATAAAAACTGAGACTGGGGATAGACGCACGGCGAAAACCAAGGTCAGGGTACGATGTACAACTATAGTGTCAACAGCGGCTTCCAGCTTATCCGTGGTGGTATATGGGACCTCAACATGTCTGCGTTTGACCATTTAAGGAAACATAAAGTTGACTACTTCATACAGGGCAGCGAAGACAACCACGGTTTGTATGTATTATATGCTGGACAGGTCGCAAAGCTTTACCTAAGCCGGGATAGAGCGTCTCACTGAAAGGGTTCTAGTGTACGTTTGGACAACTCTGGGCTCACAAACTGAAACGTTTATCGCGATAATGGAGCCAGGAAAGGCCTTTAATGTACAAAAACAGTTTCTTGGCCGGCCAAGCTGAGAATGCCCCCGTGTTGTGAAATAAGTACCAGTCATTGCTCGGACACGCCAAAAACATGTTGGATTACGTATTTGGGGGCGGCCTCTGTATGATCGCAACTGACATGGAGCTTAAAGTTGGCACCTATGAGGGGTTTAATTATAGCGCAGAAATCGTTAGAGCTACTGATGTTTCGGCTACCAAGATTGGGATAGAATGTTTTTACCGTCGGCCCGACCGTTCCAGCACACGGCTACCAAAGCCAACATGGGCAGCTTTTTTCCTTCGTCCGGAAAGGCCAGGCAGCAGCGTTTTTGCCACGGTGCTTCCAAGTAGATAGAACGTTGCTCGGGGCATGTTGGACTACCTAGCTAGCACACCACAATTTTCGGCTACATTCAACATATTAAAGCATGGGAATCCGCGCATAAAAAGCCCTGGCCGGCACGCTGCTTCTCGAGAATGCATTCTAGAGCAATCTTGTTCCAGATGTTTCTGGAGTCGACTATCTCGAAGGCCACCAGGGTCGCACACATCTCCGTCCGCTCGAAGAGCTGCCGGTGTTTGTCGACGATGTGTGTGTCTTTGGCTGCCTGCAACGCGAATATGTTGTATACACGAGCACGACCGGGGATGCTGGATCGGCGAAACAAGTTGTCGCCAAGATCGCAATAGCGGTTTACGGCAGCATAGGCAAAAGGCCAGACACACATTGTGCACACCGTGGACAAGAAGTCCAGCGGCACGATTGCTGCGACCATCTATCACATCGAGAACGACACCAGCAAAGAGGTCAGAAAAGCATGGTGCCGGCTGCGTAAGACAGCGGACAACGAGCAGCACGCCGAAGTGTTCGTGGCGAAAGTCGACGTCTCTGAGATTCCGATGGCCGAGCTGCAGGCGAACCTCCAACCTTTGCGCATTATCTTCTTACTCATGAGATTTCTCTGGCGTTCTCGATCTGCCGACTTTAGTGGAATACCTCGTGTGGACCTGCGGGATGCAAGGAGACTTCGCCAAAGCCACAAGCAACCCCAACACGACTATTCTCGACAACACCGACAGCGTGGGAAACCACGTCTGCACTTTCGTCAGCAAGACCCCAGATGGATGCATTCCCTGGACGAAAATATACAACTAGGTGGTTTCGAACTTCGGAGCCGGCAAGGTAGGGGAACATTTGGGAGGGCACCTAGCAGACTACGCCGACTGCCCAAACGAGCGCCTTTGCAAAACCTTCCTTCATCCAGACGTCTAAGCTAGAGGATGCACCAGAATAGAGGTCTCTTTGTACGATTGTCGAGAAGGCGTGGAACTTTCGGAAGGCACCGCCAGAGAAGTCGTCCAAGATGCCCTAGACCTGATTTCGCCTCCTGGCGATGTACCTTTTGTGGTACAGTCAGGAAGGTCACGAGGAGAAATCTTTGTCGCATGGTACGCACACTCTACGACGGGAAGAGTGGCCGGAGTTAGGGTGCGGCAAACAATGACGCACATAGAAAATACAAAACACTGGGTAAAGCAGTCCTGTGGACAGCTTCCGTGTTTGGTTTCCGCGCCTACCCTATCTTTTGGGTCGACATTCTTGGCGCGGAATACGAGGGCGTCGAAATTGGGCCGCTGCACTACTACACTGGCTTCTAACAGTCAGGGGAAAACTTTCCACCTATGTTCTTTTCGGTTTTATGCTTGAATAATGTTAATTTTTACGAGTTGGTTGGTGTGTCATAGTAAACTTCCACACCACAAAATGGCTTAATATATCTTCACTTGCACACCTACACACAAATTTAAAAAGGACAAGGGGAGCACTGCCAGTTTTAGAAATAAATCTTTTTTCTTCTTTAAATCAGATTAAAATATATAAATTAAATTGTAAGATATAAATATTTTTATTACGTGCGTTTTCTATTTAAAAGTTTGGTTTTTTTCACTTATCGAAGGATAGAAAAAGGAAGAAAACTTTTTTATGTTTAGTGATTTTGTCTCAGTCGACGTATGCCCGAATTCTAAGTATTCTTTTTATAGCTTCAGGCGCGTGACAAGCTAGAATAGCCTGGATCACCAGACCTACTTCGGTTATCGCGATGCCATGGAAAGCCAAACCAATTTTCTCTATGTAGATACAGTTTGCACAGCCGAGGCTATGTACGTTGGAACTCAACAGGCCAGTCACAAATAGTACTAAATACAAAGCTAACTGCTTAGGACACAGGCAGGTAGGGGGCCGTATAACGACCAGAATATTACCTTAAATATATGTGTTACAATCATTAATAACTGCACAAACCCGATGTTTTGACTTCAGAGTGAACATTTAAATTATAGCATTTTATGTCTAGCGGATTGTAATAATATATATGAGTTTTCCCTCTGTTTTGACACCCTCCCTGTCTATGAGACCAGAATTCAAACATATGGCTTATAATCGGCCTCACTCGTGACCAATAAAAATACACAAGCAACTAATCTTCCTTACTTAATAAGAAAATACTGTAATGCGATTTATCCAACGGGTATCTTTATGGCATATAAGATAACATGACGTAATAAATGCTACATAGTTTCTTTTGAATGTAAAATCAATAAAACGCATATGTTAGCGCTATATTCCATTTGCGCAATGTATCATTCACGTTTGATATTCACATCATTTATTTGCAAGAGATTAATTAATTTAAAATTAATATTTTATTGCTAAGTTTACGAAATGGTCCTGTTATCCGTATTAATCCTTTTGAGTAATCCGCACGAATTTTTTTTATATATTTATCTTGCAGACTGATGTTTGCTCAGTTTCTAAACCAACTAAACCCAAGGGACACAAATATAAAGCTCACATTTATGGGGGAGGAGAGGGGTTGGGGTTGGGGACTCAGTTTGAACAAAAAGGGGTGTGTAAACAGTAAAGGTTTTAATTAATCCGACAAGAACACCTATATCCATTCTTGAATTAAAAGAATTACAGGAAAGAGAAGAAAGAGTTGGAAATACTTTAGAAGAAGCATCAAGACTGTTGAATCAAGAAGATGAAGAGGAAGATCAGAATCATCAAGAAGAAGAAGAAGATATTTTTGATTAACATCATGAAAAAGATGATAGCGACAATGAAGTGGAGATTGTAGGAGTATTAAGTAAAGAAGAGTTATAAGTAACAGAATAGATGTATGTATCCTCCTACTCCTCCTCAGCTTGATCGTCAAATTCATCATCATCGTCAAATTCATGAAATCCATCATCATCATAAATGATACCAATATCTCGCAGTGACATCAATATATCGATGATTGAGTGACAGGCGGACTCTTTAAATTAATTTGTTTATTCATATTTATTTGTAAGGTAATTTCTATGAAGTACAATTATTTCATGTATTCAAGATTTGTCTGTCAACTATATATGTGAATGGATAAACAGGTTACAATCACCACCACAACCACCTCTCCATCTACTCTCCTCTCGGGTTGCATTACGAGTGTTTTGGCCTCCAAATTCGATTGCAGCCATATTGGACATATTGACATTGTTATATACGACTGTCAGTGAAGGCTAATGACATAATACAGGTGACTTCTTATATACCTGTTTAGCACATTCCCAGATTAAGATCTTGCATAGTCAGAGAAAACGTGTAGGATGAGGACAATAAAGCCAACACCCTCAACCCACCACCCCACCCCGTATTGAACTCAGCTGACCTGAGACGAATAGACTTAGGTGGGGTACAATAAAGCTTTCCTCAGTTAAGCTCAGATGACACATTTTCAAAGTCCACTATATATTTAAAAGTAAATGTTAAATAGGTAAGAAAATATCAGGTGTTAATATATGCTGTATACCTGGATATTTCATCCAATCATATCTTAGGATAAGTAATAAGATTGTAAAACAGTTCACCAATGTTATGTTTGGGTGACATATGATTAAAGTCGATTGTATTACAAGTTTTATCTAGGTCACCCTTTATGGCATTACTGATTAAACACATATTCCTCATACCACCAGATTTATGTATATTTGTAAAGCTTTATAAAAATGAAGAAATATATATAAGACGTGCATATGAAATGTATCTTATTCCCAAGTCATATTCGTATACAAATGAAAGGAAAATAAAAAATATAAGAAAGCTTCTATGCATATAAAATCTTATATTAACACTAAATGAGGTTAATATGTGTGAGACATTCTCCACCTGCAGACCCTCCCATTGACATTTTGTTCATCATATTTAGTCATCTGAGATATGATTACATGCGGGAAGCAAAATAATACAGCATTCAATCACATCATTTACCCCTCCTACAAACTCCTAAAGTGATATTGTTTTTTAAGTAAATTTCTTTTAAGCATACAAATCATTGCATACATAGATAAACAAAAGGGTGCGAACTGCTCTTTCCTACAAATTTTGAAGCTGAAATTTAAAGGTTACAACTGACTTCAAGATGAGGTAGAACACAATATTGGAAGCTCTCCAGCGCTGCTTTCTTGAATTAAAAGAATTACAGGAAAGAGAAGTAAGAGTTGTAAATACTTTAGAAGAAGCATCAAGACTGTTGAATCAAGAAAATGAAGAGGAAGATCAGAATCATCAAAGAAGAAGAAGATATTTTTGATCAACATCATGAAAAAAATGATAGCGACAATGAAGTGGAGATTGTAGGAGTATTTAGTAAAGGAGAGTTATAAGTAACATAATTGATGTATGTATCCTCCTACTCCTCCTCAGCTTGATCGTCAAATTCATCATCATCGTCAAATTCATGAAATCCATCATCATCATAAATTATACCAATATCTCGCAGTGACATCAATATATCGATGATTGTGTGACAGGCAGACTCTTTAAATTAATTTGTTTATTCATATTTATTTGTAAGGTAATTTCTATGAAGTACAATTATTTCATGTATTCAAGATTTGTCTGTCAACTATATATGTGAATGGATAAACAGGTTACAATCACCACCACAACCACCTCTCCATCTACTCTCCTCCCGGGTTGCATTACGAGTGTTTTGGCCTCCAAATTCGATTGCAGCCATATTGGACATATTGACATTGTTATATACGACTGTCAGCGAAGGCTAATGACATAATACAGGTGACTTCTTATATACCTGTTTACCACATCCCCAGATTAAGATCTTGCATAGTCAGAGAAAACGTGTAGGATGATGACAATAAGGCCCCCACCCCACCCTCGCACCCCACCCCCACCCCGTCACCCGACCCCCACCACCTATTGAGCTCAGCTGACCTGAGATGAATAGACTTAGGTGGGGTACAATAAAGCTTTCCTCAGTTAAGCTCAGATGACAGATTTTCAAAGTCTACAATTCATATAAAAGTAAATGTTAAATAGGTAAGACAAAATCAGGTGTTTATATATGCTGTATACCTGGATATTTCATCCAATCATATCTTAGGATAAGTAATAAGATTGTAAAACAGTTCACCAATGTTATGTCTGGGTGACATATGATTAAAGTCGATTGTATTACAAGTTTTATCTAGGTCACCCTTTATGGAATTAATGATTAAACACATTTTTCTCATACCACCAGATTTATGTATATTTGTAAAGCTTTATAAAAATGAAGAAATATATATAAGACGTGCATATGAAATGTATCTTATTCCCAAGTCATATTCGTATACAAATGAAAGGAAAATAAAAAATATAAGAAAGCTTCTATGCATATAAAATCTTATATTAACACTAAATGAGGTTAATATGTGTGAGACATTCTCCACCTGCAGACCCTCCCATTGACATTTTGTTCATCATATTTAGTCATCTGAGATATGATTACATGCGGGCAGCAAAATAATACAGCATTCAATCACATCATTTACCCCTCCTACAAACTCCTAAAGTGATATTGTTTTTAAAGGAAATTTCTTTTAAACATACAAATCATTGCATACATAGATGAAACAAAAAGGTGCGAACTGCTTTTTCGTACAAATTTGAGGCTGAAATTTAAAGGTTACAATTGACTTCAAGATGAGGTATACCACAATATTGGAAGCTCTCCAGCGCTGCTTTCTTGAATTAAAAGAATTACAGGAAAGAGAAGAAAGAGTTGTAAATACTTTAGAAGAAGCATCAAAACTGTTGAATCAAGAAAATGAAGAGGAAGATCAGAATCATCAAGAAGAAGAAGATATTTTTGATCAACATCATGAAAAAGATGATAGCGACAATGAAGTGGAGATTGTAGGAGTATTTAGTAAAGAAGAGTTATAAGTAACAGAATAGATGTATGTATCCTCCTACTCCTCCTCAGCTTGATCGTCAAATTTAATCATCATCATCAAATTGATGAAATCCATCATCATCGTAAATTACACCAATATCTCGCAGTGACATCAATATATCGATGATTGAGTGACAGGCGGACTCTTTAAATTAATTTGTTTATTCATATTTATTTGTAAGGTAATTTCTATGAAGTACAATTATTTCATGTATTCAAGATTTGTCTGTCAACTATATATGTGAATGGATAAACAGGTTACAATCACCACCACAACCACCTCTCCATCTACTCTCCTCTCGGGTTGCATTACGAGTGTTTTGGCCTCCAAATTCGATTGCAGCCATATTGGACATATTGACATTGTTATATACGACTGTCAGTGAAGGCTAATGACATAATACAGGTGACTTCTTATATACCTGTTTAGCACATCCCAGATTAAGATCTTGCATAGTCAGAGAAAACGTGTAGGATGATGACAATAAGGCCCCCACCCCACCCTCTCACCCCACCCCCACCCCGTCACCCGACCCCCACCACCTATTGAGCTCAGCTGACCTGAGATGAATAGACTTAGGTGGGGTACAATAAAGCTTTCCTCAGTTAAGCTCAGATGACACATTTTCAAAGTCTACAATTCATATAAAAGTAAATGTTAAATAGGTAAGACAAAATCAGGTGTTAATATATGCTGTATACCTGGATATTTCATCCAATCATATCTTAGGATAAGTAATAAGATTGTAAAACAGTTCACCAATGTTATGTCTGGGTGACATATGATTAAAGTCGATTGTATTACAAGTTTTATCTAGGTCACCCTCTATGGAATTAATGATTAAACACATTTTTCTCATACCACCAGATTTATGTATATTTGTAAAGCTTTATAAAAATGAAGAAAATATATATAAGACGTGCATATGAAATGTATCTTATTCCCAAGTCATATTCGTATACAAATGAAAGGAAAATAAAAAATATAAGAAAGCTTCTATGCATATAAAATCTTATATTAACACTAAATGAGGTTAATATGTGTGAGACATTCTCCACCTGCAGACCCTCCCATTGACATTTTGTTCATCATATTTAGTCATCTGAGATATGATTACATGCGGGAAGCAAAATAATACAGCATTCAATCACATCATTTACCCCTCCTACAAACTCCTAAAGTGATATTGTTTTTTAAGTAAATTTCTTTTAAGCATACAAATCATTGCATACATAGATAAACAAAAAGGTGCGAACTGCTTTTTCGTACAAATTTGAGGCTGAAATTTAAAGGTTACAATTGACTTCAAGATGAGGTATACCACAATATTGGAAGCTCTCCAGCGCTGCTTTCTTGAATTAAAAGAATTACAGGAAAGAGAAGAAAGAGTTGTAAATACTTTAGAAGAAGCATCAAAACTGTTGAATCAAGAAAATGAAGAGGAAGATCAGAATCATCAAGAAGAAGAAGATATTTTTGATCAACATCATGAAAAAGATGATAGCGACAATGAAGTGGAGATTGTAGGAGTATTTAGTAAAGAAGAGTTATAAGTAACAGAATAGATGTATGTATCCTCCTACTCCTCCTCAGCTTGATCGTCAAATTCATCATCATCGTCAAATTCATGAAATCCATCATCATCATAAATTACACCAATATCTCGCAGTGACATCAATATATCGATGATTGAGTGACAGGCAGACTCTTTAAATTAATTTGTTTATTCATATTTATTTGTAAGGTAATTTCTATGAAGTACAATTATTTCATGTATTCAAGATTTGTCTGTCAACTATATATGTGAATGGATAAACAGGTTACAATCACCACCACAACCACCTCTCCATCTACTCTCCTCTCGGGTTGCATTACGAGTGTTTTGGCCTCCAAATTCGATTGCAGCCATATTGGACATATTGACATTGTTATATACGACTGTCAGTGAAGGCTAATGACATAATACACGTGACTTCTTATATGCCGGTTTATCACATCCCCAGATTAAGATCTTGCATAGTCAGAGAAAACGTGTAGGATGATGACAATAAAGCCCCCACCCCCAACCCACCACCCACCCCTTATTGAGCTCAGCTGACCTGAGATGAATAGACTTAGGTGGGGTACAATAAAGCTTTCCTCAGTTAAGCTCAGATGACACATTTTCAAAGTCCACTATTCATTTAAAAGTAAATGTTAAATAGGTAAGAAAATATCAGGTGTTAATATATGCTGTATACCTGGATATTTCATCCAATCATATCTTAGGATAAGTAATAAGATTGTAAAACAGTTCACCAATGTTATGTCTGGGTGACATATGATTAAAGTCGATTGTATTACAAGTTTTATCTAGGTCACCCTTTATGGAATTAATGATTAAACACATTTTTCTCATACCACCAGATTTATGTATATTTGTAAAGCTTTATAAAAATGAAGAAATATATATAAGACGTTCATATGAAATGTATCTTATTCCCAAGTCATATTCGTATACAAATGAAAGGAAAATAAAAAATATAAGAAAGCTTCTATGCATATAAAATCTTATATTAACACTAAATGAGGCTAATATGTGTGAGACATTCTCCACCTGCAGACCCTCCCATTGACATTTTGTTCATCATATTTAGTCATCTGAGATATGATTACATGCGGGCAGCAAAATAATACAGCATTCAATCACATCATTTACCCCACCTACAAACTCCTAAAGTGATATTGTTTTTTAAGTAAATTTCTTTTAAGCATACAAATCATTGCATACATAGATAAACAAAAAGGTGCGAACTGCTTTTTCGTACAAATTTGAAGCTGAAATTTAAAGGTTAAAATTGACTTCAAGATGAGGTAGAACACAATATTGGAAGCTCTCCAGCGCTGCTTTCTTGAATTAAAAGAATTACAGGAAAGAGAAGAAAGAGTTGTAAATACTTTAGAAGAAGCATCAAGACTGTTGAATCAAGAAAATGAAGAGGAAGATCAGAATCATCAAGAAGAAGAAGATATTTTTGATCAACATCATGAAAAAGATGATAGCGACAATGAAGTGGAGATTGTAGGAGTATTTAGTAAAGAAGAGTTATAAGTAACAGAATAGATGTATGTATCCTCCTACTCCTCCTCAGCTTGATCGTCAAATTCATCATCATCGTCAAATTCATGAAATCCATCATCATCGTAAATTACACCAATATCTCGCAGTGACATCAATATATCGATGATTGTGTGACAGGCAGACTCTTTAAATTAATTTGTTTATTCATATTTATTTGTAAGGTAATTTCTATGAAGTACAATTATTTCATGTATTCAAGATTTGTCTGTCAACTATATATGTGAATGGATAAACAGGTTACAATCACCACCACAACCACCTCTCCATCTACTCTCCTCTCGGGTTGCATTACGAGTGTTTTGGCTTCCGAATTCGATTGCAGCCATATTGGACATATTGACATTGTTATATACGACTGTCAGTGAAGGCTAATGACATAATACACGTGACTTCTTATATGCCGGTTTAACACATCCCCAGATTAAGGTCTTGCATAGTCAGAGGAAAGGATGATGACAATAAATCCCCCCAACCCCCACCCCATCCCGACTACCTATTAAACTCAGCTGACCTGACATGAATAGACTTAGGTGGGGGACAATAAAGCTTTCCTTAGTTAAACTCAGATGACATACGATGACACATTTTCAAAGTCCACTATATATTTAAAAGTAAATGTTACATCGGTAAGAAAAAATCAGGTGCTAATATATGCTGTGTACCTGGATATTTCAGTATTGGAAGCTCTCCAGAGTAAAGTAAAGAAGAGTTATAAGTAACAGAAACAAATCATTGGAGTGTGGACGAGGACTACAATCAGTGGTGGTGCTCGGGGGTGTGTGGTCGGGGGGTGGGGGTGTCAATTGTCTACGGGCCAGGCGAGTGGGGCGCCGTCCAGAGCTTTTTTTTTGCAGCTGTAACCGGGTCGTAGATGGGGTGGAGTGGATGGTTGCGGTTGGAAACTGATATAAAAACTGTTCTCTGTGGCAATGGAGGGGCCCCACTAAATAACATTGCCCCCGGGCGCCTCGAACCCTCACACCGCCACTGACCACAATTGCCAGAGTAGATGGCATCCAAGAGAGCAAATGGCACAGAGCTGCCCTTGTTGCTTACCAAGTCCAAGCCACTGCATTTTCCCTTATTAGTAAGTATAAGGTGAGTCAAATATTGTTTAATGAGGAATGGAATTTAAATATAATATACATAAAACAAATACTGCTGAAGGTGATAAGTAGGAATTTTATTAAAAATAAGTTTAACTAATTATATGACTACATCATCATCATTGGATATTTTAGTTAGACTTTTAAGACAATTTTACATTTGCACGAAAAACATTTAAAATATCTAAAATACAATCAAATCGAACATTTACACAGATAATTAATCTTTCTTTGAGTATATAAGAAAATCTAATATACTTAAAAAATGAAAATCACAGTGAAGTTCAGAGTATATACATAAGATTAAGATCTTCTTCAAGTATATCACTGGATTAAAAGATCTAATCTAATTATCAAAATATATTATTGAATTTTATTATATACGTAAGTGTGAATATATAGAAACTTATTGGCAAGACAATTTTCATATTTATTTTCATTTCTTATATTTTCACATGTGAAAAATATATCCTTATATTTTCACAGGTGAAAATATAAAATTTCCCATCATGTCATGCGACGCTTGATTGTGTATGGCTTCAGCAATTATACCTACAGCAACAAAAACGAACTTTTTCTGAGCTATAACAAATAAATAGAAACTGCATTACATTTCCGACATGGATATTTTGGCTGAAGAAATTTGACTCGACGCCAGTGGCGGCGCGAGAGGGGTGGTGGCGGTGGGGACAATTGCTACTGGGCGGGGGGGGGGGGGGGGGTGCGCCGTCGGGAGGTCGGGAACTTGTTTTTTTTAATACTTTTTTTTGCTTAACACCCTTCTCCCCCACTCCCTCATCTAATCCCCTGTTTCAGGTCTTAGATGTGTGTGTGTGTGTGTAGGGGGGGGGGGCTTTTGGCAACTCGCATAAAAACTGTTCTCTGTGGCAAAGTAGCGGGCGCCTCTAAAGAACATTGCCCCCGGGCGCCTCGGTGGGTAAGTGGGTGGTTGTGGGCGCCATTAAAGAATATTGCTCTCGGGCGCCTCAAACCCTCGCGCCGCCGTTTCTCGACGCCGTTCGCGTCTCTATGAAGTTATTTCCCCTTACTTATTTGACAACAATGATAAACCACTGTGATGCATTGCTGAATCAATTCCGCCGTCAACTCAGTTATAAAAAATAAATTAATCTTTGCAGTAAATATTAAAATTTGTTCCTTGCAAGAGTCTAAGTTATGGTAGATTACTATAGGATGTATATGCAAAACTGTACACGGGTTTTTATATACAAGAAATTAAACTAGTTTTGGGGCCCATGGCTGCTCTGCCCAGGCGCCCGGAATTTCCTTCTGCGGGCCTGTGCTGATGCGGACTTGCTTTGTGGTCAGATATAATCAAATAGTTTACAAAATGTCAAAAATGTAATATACAGTGACAGATTAGGTCATCCCAATCCTACCGCTCTCTTAAGTTTCTATATATACCAATAAGTTATATATATATACCAATAAGTTTCTATATATTCACACTTATATATATATATAATAAAATTTAATGTAATATACTTTGACAGATTAGGTCATCCCAATCCTACCGCTCTCTTAAGTAACTGATATTTATATGATCAATCTATGAAAGTGAGGGGAATTTACCGAAGGGGGGTGGGGGTGGGGGTGGTGTGCTCAAGAGTGAGTTTAATCTTCTAAGTTTCGATTCTGGAGCAAGTTTGGTATATAATAAAAAGACAATTTTCTTTTCTTGCGTAAATACCAGATATATTTCATCTTGTGGTACCAACAATGATATATTTTAACTCGTGGCTTCGCCACTCATTAAAATATCACGTTTTTGTACCATACGATGAAATATATCCGGTATTAACGTAAGAAAAGAAAATATCCTCTGTGTATTAAAGGTTTAGATAATTATATGAAAACATAAGGCATAACAGCAGACTTTGAAGACATTTTTTTTACCTCTGCCATAACACCCCCCCCCCCCAAAAAAAAAACAAACAACAAAACAACAACAACAAAATATAAACAAACAAACAAGCAAAACAACAACAACAACTAAAAAAAAGAAACATGTAAAATACCTGGAATACAGTAAATGTTAAACTTTATACATACACTGAAGCTTTTGTTTGAGTTTAAGGTAAAAAATCTAATCCACTTAATAGGGTTAACCATACCAGTTACTACTACGATAGCATAGTGCTAAGCCCTCCTCGCAGATATTAGTATACAAAAAATATGGCATTAATGAGAGTGGGATAGATCAAAAGAGTTTGCAAAGTCAGATAAGATGTAGGTGGATTACAATAAAGCTCTCCTTTATTTGACTGAAATGATCTCAGATGGCACATTTTCAAGGTCCATTATTCATTCTACAAGTAAATGGTACATAGGATTTGAAAAAGCCAGGCGTTAATATATACTTTGTAGAGTTTATCTGTCCATTTTACGCAGTTATAGATGAAATTTTACAATATCTTAGGATGAATAATAAGATTATAAGACAGCTCACCTGTATCAAGCTTGGGTGACCCATTTTCAAAGTCTGTGATTCTATTAAAAACAGTATCCTTGTGATCCTTTATCTCATTTTATTTATACTTTAAGATTATTACTTTCGTAAACTTACTTTTGGTAAAAAAAAGAAGAAATAATGCTATACTTTACGTATGAAATGTATTTTATCCTTAATCATATAGGAAAAATATAGGAACGCTTACACGCATATCAAGTCTTATATTAATATCAGATCAGGTGTCTATGTACAAAACAGCCTTATTTATCCGCAGACTAACAATTTTATAATCATTTTTATTTGTAAATTGAAATATGTTTATATGTAGGCTGCATAAATAGCACAGCACCCCTCCACTTATTCATTCTAGTTAATGGAATGGATCTACCTGTGTCAGATGGCTAGACATAGCCTTTCATCTCGCTAGTTGGTGGTGATTTTGTATATCAGATGTCTGACTCACGTAATACCCCATACAGAATTCACTTTAAAGAAGCTATACTATTTGTGGGAGTGTTTTCTTGATTTTATGTTGCAATATTGAGATTATCACCATTCTTATAATAAATTATTCATTTTAAATAAAGTTGTACAGAAATGGCAAAGAACAATATCGATATTAACATTTCAAATCAGTATACGGTGCTTATGTCACTTTTATATTTACACATGGAAGAAATTTTTCTATGGCTAGTCATCTTTTGCAAAATATAATGCAGTGTATAGCCCTTACAATAAAACATCAGTATGTCACACCATCCATCCCCATACCCTCTTTACACATTTTAAATCTTCAAACAAGAAGTAATCCATGTATACTATTTAAGTTTCTATGTGTTTGAAGTTTTTCAGGAGTCATACACCTTAAACTGTTGCGAGATCATAGTCATTATAGATCAAATTATTAAACTAACTTTTTGAACAAGAAATAATTAACGTGTTAGGTTCACTCATTCATGAATAACATAAGTACGAGCATTTATGGTTAAAGTGTATAGTTCTTTTGATTTTGGCAGCCTTAATGAGATGACTTTTCTCATGCAGCTCCCATTCATGTGTGGGTGTAAATTTTAAAAAAAGATAATATTTGATCAAGAGGTGTGCAAATTAATAGGTAGAGGTCGTTCAACTATAGGAGATGCAATATTAGGTTAAGTATAATTGAAAGTCATCAATGTCTATTTTATTTTTAGCAGTCAAAAGAAGTGTATAATGCTTTAAATTTTCAGTAATGCAGTAACCTTTAAAGCCTGACACAACATACAAATCTATTAACTTTTGAGGTCTTACACCTAAATCAGTGGGGTAGCGAGGGGGGCGAAGGGGGCCGTGGCCCCGGGCGGCACTTATTAGGGGGCGGCAATTTGGTAAAGTACTGTATATATCATAAATAATACGAATGGAGTGGGGGCGTAATTTTGGTAGTTGGCACTGGGCGGCACTTTGCCTCGCTACGCCACTGCACTAAATACAGTTCAAGACCCTAGTCTTCTATCTTAAATCTTTCTGCTTTTGCTTTTTTAAATTCTTTTCATTTGAATCTAAGCGGCTTGTCCAACTTCAGCTCTAAGTGCATACTTTTTCTTCTGTTAAGTTACTTTCTCAACCTCGGATGCAGACTTATTTCCATATATAGTTTTTCAGTAATCACTTTCCATTTATTCTTTATAAAGAAGGTTAGAGAATATATGTATTTAATTTTAGTTATCCAGTAATTAACATTATATTTTTATTTTGTTACAAAATGATAATAGTAAAAAATGATTTAAAAAAAAATCAAAATATAAGTAACGAAAACTAAGACATCTCCGAAATGTAAAATAGGAAAAATACATAATTAGATTTGTATAGAACTAGTTCTAACTGCATATCATGCATGAAGGAATATTGCATAAAGTGCATAGATAATAGCAGATTACATTACAAATTGGGGAGAACCTTTATTTCTTCATTAAGTCGCCCCACCTCCCACTCCCCAAATACCACCCCGCTCTGCTTCACCATCTTAAATTTTCAGTTCAAGAAAAGACTCAGTTATTTAGGAGGAGAAACAAAATCAAAATCAAACTCTGGAAAATATGATGGAGCGATATCAAACTAGGCATAAAAGGCCTGTAATGGTGCAAAACAATTCCCACCTCTTTTTTTTATCACATACCCGATCCAGTATTCCAAACAACTGGCATTTTCTGTAGATGTGAGAAACCAGTTTCGCCACGTTTTATCACACATCCAATCTAATATTCCAACCCACAAGCATATACCTATCGATCAAAATGGTATACCATATTTTTCTATCAAAGATAAAACACCTGCAAACTTTTCATTATACCAGGGGATTTACTATAATGAGAAATACATAATATATTTTGTAAATGGTTCCAAGGGTTCCTGTTTTTGCAGCACCATTGCATCTCATGCTAACCCTCAATCAGAATATGCCGGATCTGCCAGCCCCAAGTCAACCCAGTTTTATATCTCCCCTCAGCAACTGGAGCCCAATTTTTAACCCCATACCATCGACTTCAAAGAGAGCCTTGACGCCTCCAGCAAATGTTGGTCAAGTCTTCATTCCCATATTTCCATCTTGCAAGAGGAAAAAGCTCGAAGTCAGCCAAGTACATCAATCATTAATTAATTTTTTCTTTCTTCATTACGATTTTCAGCGATCTGATTGGCAGGCTCTTTTGAATTTTTTTTTTCGTTTATACCTGTATAAACCGAGAAAAAAAACACAGAACAAATAGTTTAGCCCCGCTCACTGGCACTACTTTTCCGACATTCGCATAGAAATTTAATATGTGTAAAATATTTGCAAGCTTCATTGACGTAATGTTGGCTTACATCAACAACGACGGTAATGTGATCATATCATGTGTACGGTGTATAATAAATAATACTGTGAAAAAAAAAAGAAAAAAAAAAATTCGACTTGATAAGACTGAAAATATAAAGCTGAAAGTTGGATCGATCAAACATGCAGATAATCCGTGGAGAGAGAGAGAGAGAGAGAGAGAGAGAGAGAGAGAGAGAGAGAGAGAGAGAGAGAGAGAGAGAGAGAGAGAGAGAATGTCAGTTGCGGGCCCTGACATTCTAAATCTTCGTTCAAGTTACATTCTGACATGTACTTTGTAACATTGTTACATATATTAAGGCCAAGATGAGCCAATTATTATGGCGAGACTAAATATTTGATTTCGCCTCGCGATTAGACAAGCTCCGGATCTAGGCATATAGTTGTATTTTCATGTTTTGAACGAAATTGGAGCCTGAATGAAAAACTAAAAGTAGTTAACATTCTCCTCAGTTGTAATTGTTATTCAAATAAATAACTTATTGTATATTTTAATAGGTAGGACTTTAGAATATTCACCTATGAAGACAGTAAAGCTGTCATTGACTGTCCTAGAAAAGTTGGGGGTGGGGGTTGGTGGGTGGGGGAAACAGCTGAAACTAAAGCAAGTGTTGGAATTTATAGAGATGGTAAGCGTGTTTCTCGACGGAATTTAATATGGATAGACCCTGATACAGCAGAGAAGTAAAACATAAACTGGGTGAATCGAACTAATTAGTTATAGATCAGATGTTTCAAAGAATAAGTCACGTCATGGTATTTACTAGAGTGCAGTCTTGCAGTCTTGTAATCTTTCTCTCTCTCTCTCTCTCTCTCTCTCTCTCTCTCTCTCTCTCTCTCTCTCACACACACACACACACACACACACACGGTTACATACACACACACACGGTTACAGACACACAAACGCACATTTCCATAGATGCTGTCGATAAAAAAATACATAGGTCTAACTGGTATGCGGCCCTTTAATTTGGCATTTGTCGCGGACATTTTTTTAAAAACAACATAATGAACAACTGCTTCGCTTTTTGTTTAAGAAACGATTCTTCATTGATAGTAATCAGAAGCAGCCGCCCCCTTCCATTTAAGCTTCAAAAAAGAGATTTGCTAACAGCTCTTATCAACCCAAATTGATTAAATTTTGAGTGTTTTGATCACTTCGTGCATTGATGTGGTTCATAGAAAACGACGACTCTCTCTCTATCTCTCTCTCTCTCTCTCTCTCTCAGAAAAAAAGATCATGTCAAATAGACATATTTTTCATTTCCAGTATACTATAGACAATATTGCAAAAGCTAAGGAATAAAACCTCTTTCTTTAATAGTTAATGCTACACATTAGCTAGGACAAGCAGGAGCCACTCCCAAATTTCGACATCTGGAAATAAGGGTAAAAGTAATTAAACAAATAGTATTTCACTTTGGGTAATTGGACTATATAGTTGAATGGAGGCTGCTTTTATAACGATTTAATGACCAAGGGTCAGTTTGTGCCATGTTGTCAAGGAAGTAGTTGCTGTCTGCTGATTGGCTGTATGCAAATTACGGACACCGATTGCTATTTTGCATGTATTCATTTTAAAAGAATTTTCCTTATTTTGTCTTTAATCGATGTAAATTTAAATATAAGGATTGACCAGTTTATTTTTTTACGTTCACTGAAGTATGACCCGAAAAAACTCTGTCTGAACTTAAGCATAATCCGCTTGGCGGATCATACTTATTTGCACAGTGTATGTTCGGTTCATACTTCAGTGAACGAAAACAAAAATAAATGGTCAGTCCTTAATTAAACGATGTTTATTAATACCCATTGTTACTGAGTCTTATTAATTTCACTTGAAATAAAAATTGTAAAATCATTATTTTCCTCAGATTTTTGTGTACTTGACATATGCATGTTTTTTTTATAGTTATAGAAAACATGAACCTGTTTCTGTACATACTTATAAAATATACACTAATAAGTAAAAATAAAAATGAAAACTGATAGATAGAATACAATTTATTTGTGGTCGAAGGACCCGGATGTACCGATAATTTATAAGGTTTTAAAGCTGTGAAGGTCTAGCTAGAAATGTCTCGCTAACATGGGTTTTATTGGCAAACTTCGTCTATAGTGAAGGAAAAATATTTATCTTATACTGAAGCTCTGATGCGTATAGTCTGAAATCATGTTTAAGTAGACAATTACTATTTTTTCGTAATTTCCTCAGAATTGTATTGACGATCACCCCCACCCCTGGTTTCATGTTGAGTGAGCTACTGAAGATATTTAAGTTGATCTGTATTTTCGAGGATTCAGCGGCAGCTGTAGTTATATTCTGCAGGTAGTCTGTCAGTATTGCATTAACGCTTACAATAGCATGCCTACTACCAGAAATACTCCCAAACTGTACACAATGGATGGTCAAAAACAAGGAATAGTGAGGCCAGAAATCAAAACTTCTAGTACCGAGTCTCAAGCAGAGACTGAGTTTAGCCTCAAGGTATTAATTCTGTGTATGGATGCAAAATCTCGAAAGGATTCAAAAGCATGGAGCAGTGCTTCCAAGATATAAGTAAAGAGACACAAACAGAGATTCCAATCATTAAGGGCAAAGTTACATCAGTGAAGAAAGAAATGAAGGAAGTGAAAGAAAAGATGACATGAATAGAATGAGAGATGCAGGTAGTGAAGAAGAAAATAACTGATGTAGAGTAGAGTTTAGATATTCAATCAGAAATGATGGATTTTGCTTGAAAGTGAAAAGCTGTAACAATTGCAAGATCAGATTGAGAAGAATAAGAGCCGTAGATGAAACATGACTATTAATGGAAAAGCAGGAGAGGGAGTACACTCTTCTTATATATGGTGTTCAGGAAAACCCAGAAGAGAAAATATATGATGTTGCTAGAATTTTCTTGGAAACTGATTTAGGGCCTGAAGATGAAATTGTAAATACTATCTTTTTTGCAATGCACATAGGCTACCATACAGATATTCAAACATAAAGGCACCCAAAGCAATCATTGTGAAATTTTCCAATAACGCTGATAGGGAGTTTTTGTTGTCGAGGTCGGATAATCTTAGGAGTACCAGAAAGCGAGTTCTGCCTGACCTTCCAGCCAATATGAAACAGGAGTGGGGGAAACTGTACAAAATTGTTACAGAAGTTGACAAGAAGAGGGCTTGAGAACAAGAGTAAGAGACAATGGTGTTACCATGGTTCTAGAACAAGAGAGAGAGAGAGAGAGAGAGAGAGAGAGAGAGAGAGAAAGGGAAGACTCTGGCAGAGAAGAGAAGAAAGAGCATGTCGTGAACATTCCTAATTGAAACTGCTTTCTTGCTTCTATTCCATTTCTTAAATAATTTAACCAAACTTTCTGCTCCCTTGAAGAATTAAATGCTTTAATATGCATAGATGCATCTTTATTTAAACATTAAAAACAGATATGTATCTGCATGAATACAGCTTTGTGAAAATTGTATTTCTGAAGGTAACTGATTAATGATTTATTGAGGTAGATTTTTGTTACATACTATAAATCCAAGGGCTCATTCATGTGAAATGTATTGAATTGGGTGAAAGATCTATACATTTCTTTTACATTTATTTAAAGGTTTTTGCTGCTGAAATATGATGTGAAGTACCATATTTATAACTTATGTTTTAACCTTATCAGAGGAAAAAGATTTTGGTGCACATACTATTTCTTCAGAACATGGGAGTAAGTACCAATAATTCCCAAAGAGCTTTTCTGCGCTTGATTGAGTTTAAATGCTTTTTGTTTTGCTTGCTTATGATTTTTAGATGCTTTTTGTTTTTTGTTCGCATAAAACTGTAGTTCTGCATTTTTTTCAGTTGCCTTTTATTTGCTTTTGAAATGATGCTGTTTCTGCAGTGAAGCATGGCAAAGTTTTAGTTTTTTTATTTCGAGTTGTCAATAAATTAAATTGAATTTGACTATTTGATATTTCTTTCCTCCTATATCTATCTTGAAAATTCATTTTTATAGCCGAGAATACAGTATATATATTGTAAAAAGTAACTTTTCAAGGATGATATGATATATCTTACCACTATGAAGTTAATGAGGAATTTCAGTGACTTTACATTTTTGTAATCATAAGATTATCTGTGGCCTAACTATAGTGTTCGTGTATTTACTTTATTGAAGCTTGATTTGTTGACATTTTCATGTTTTTATTTGGTCATATCATTTTGAACTTTTCTCTTATATATACTTATTTCTTCTCAAGGATGTTTTTTTCCCTAATCAGGTTTGATATTTTAAATTTTGTTCTCTTCTTAACATTATACATTTAATATGTGTTTTGCATTTAATATGAGAATTTGTCATATTAGGAATACAATCTTTTAATTTTATCTTGCTATTATAATATGTTCACTCATCAAAACAAAAAAATTGAATATATTCATACCTGTCTTTTTTTAAAAAGACATTGAAATCTGACCTACATCTGGACAAAGGCTTAGGTAGCTTTTTGTTGTTTTTAGTTTTACTTTTAAAACAAAAAATGTATTCTCTTTATCTCCAAATTGTATCCTTTATCTCTTAATTCTATGTTATAGTCTCGAGTTCAGGGTGGGGTGGATATTTTCTTGCCATATATCAAATCACTGATGTTTGTCTTAATCTATATGAGGTATTTATGACCACTTTCTCTGTTAATCTCAAAACATGGTGCATTTAATACATGACTAGTTTATACTATTACACTGAAAATGGATAGCTCAAACATAAAAATACTATCTGCAAACTATTGGGGACAAGGAGATTTTGAAAAATGCAAGGATTATCTTAAAAGAGAACAGTGTCGTATATATTGCTTACAAGATACACATTTTACGGAGAATAACATTTCACATATTAGAGCACAATGGGTTTATCAATGCACTTCCAGTTGTTACATATCAAACTCTTGACGAGTTTGTATTGTACTCAATAAGAAATTTGAGTATGATATAAAAAACGTAAAAAGGATCCTGTAGAATTAAAGAGATATACATGGAGAAGAAAATCTCCTCTAAAACAAGCTAGATTGGATTTCTTTCTTGTGTCTGAATCTCTTATGCCAAACGTAGGAAAAGTGACAATTGAACCAAGTTATAGGTCTTTACCACTCCATATTAATATTACGTTTGTGTTTAAATGATTGTATAAGACGTAAGGTTTACTGGAAGATACAAAATATATTAATGAAACCAAAAATTGTATGAAGAGAATAAAATTACAACACGCTTCAACTGATTATGAAGGAAATATTGGCAATGTATTGAATTCAGATCTAAGATTTACTATATTAGACTCATTATTTCTAGATACACTGATGATAGACATTCGTGGACAAACCATTTCATATGCATCATATAAAAGAAGTGTAAAATAAAAGAGGAAAAGAAACTTATGCAGCAAATACAGTCCATAGAGGACGGTTCCATGGGACATTATAATTTAGAAATATTAAAGTCTAAAAAAGATCTTGAAAGTATGAGAAAAGAAAACCTTCGAAGAAGCATTATTCGATCCAGAGTGCAATGATTAGAAAATGGAAGAAACCGACAAGATATTTTTGCCATCTAGAAAATATAAACTATTCGAATAAAATAATTACAAAATTAATTAAAGATGAAAATGAAATTATTAATAGTCGATTTGATATTCATGTGGAAGTTAAAGAGTATTATAAAAATCTACATAATGAGGAGAATGAGATAGAAAATATAGATTTAGAGGACCTTCTCAAAAACTATAAAATTCCTAGGCTTAACCAAAAGTAATCTTTAAGATTAGAAGGCAAAGTTACTCAAAAAAGTTTTAGATTGTTTGAAAACTATGATAAATAGCAAGAGCTCAGAATCAGATGGTTTCACAGCTGAATGTTTTAAAGTCGTTTGGGTTAATATTGGGGAATTTGTAGTTAGAAAAATTTAATGAAGAATATAAAACTAGATCATTCTCTGTTTTGAGACAAAATATTATAACTCGCATACCCAAAAGGATAAACCAAAGCAGTATCTGAAGAACTTGCGTCCAATGTCTCGACCTAATGTTGTATGTAAACTAAGATCAGGATGTATTGCCAAAAGAATTAAGTCAGTATTGAATGAAGTAATATCTGACGATCAAATTGGCTTTGTAAAAGGAAGATATATTGGAAAAAATACATGGATCTTATATGATATTATGCACATTACAGACGAGTTACAAATTCAGGGCATACTATTATTAATTGATTTTGAAAAAGCATTCGATTCTATTTCATGGAAATTTAATCATAATGTTTTAACTTTCTTTAATTGTGGACCAATTATAAGGCACTGGGCTAAAACTTTTTATTGTAATATCTCAGATGCAGTTTTTCAAAATGACTTTATATCAGAGTTTGTTTTTAAAGTTTCCAGAGGTTGTAGACAGGGTGATCCAATATCTCCTTATCTCTTCTTATTACGTGCAGGAATATTGTTTATACTATTAAAGAATAATAGGAATAATAAATGATAGAAGAAGAAGATTCTTTATTCATTCCAATAGCCAAACCGGACTGTGAATATACATCTTTTTTAATGAATTGAATTTGAATGACAGATAGTACAACAAACAACAAGGTATCATCATCAATATTGTCTACAATATACAAAGAAATCATAGTAAGAAATGAAATTGCATATGCATGCAGATGCAGATCCATGCAAATGAAATAAGCAGATTAATTCACAAAACTTCTCCGTAGAGAGAAAGAGATATCTACATTATTAAAGGTAATAATATGAAGACAAAATCAGAAGTTATATAATTCAAATTCATGTTGAAATGGTGGTCAGTCAAAATATTTACAAGATCTATGCATATACGACGGTATTTCTATGATTGATAGCTTTAAAAATGTAAGTGGCAAAATTATTCAACATTCTAGTATTCTGGATATTCCTAAGTTCTATAAATTTAAACATATTTGGTCTTTTTCGGAAATATTTCTCTATATATTTGGCCCTTAGATATGTATACAATACGCATTCAAGGACAAAATTATATTCATCTTCAATGAGGTTACAAAGTATATCATGAATTGGTTTATGTGGTCTCGCCAATCTACCAGCTTCAACTTCGAGTCTGTGAACAGATACTATAAATTTAGCAATTGCATTTCTATATTTCAAAGAACAGATGCTGTCAAGGTAAGTTTTGATCCGAAATTTGCAATATTTACATAAAACAATACTGGGCTACTGTTCTTAAGACGATCCATCCAATTTTTGGATAAAATTATCCGATAGCCTTAATTTAAATGACTGTAAAAATATGTCCGTGTTACCGACCCCTTGATTAACCCAAACTTCATAGAATCCTAATCTTGACAATAAATCTTTAACTAAATATGCCCAATTTACTTTATTGGGTAGAGCTTCTAAATCGTTCAACATCACTTGGTATATATATTTTATATATTTGTGCTCCTTTGCCTCTAATATCTTAAATCAATACTTCACAATGTAATACAATCTATTGACTATCATTGTCGTACCCTCTAACTCACGATAAAAAAAATCATTTTGTGTTGTCTTCTTCACTCCTAATATGTTTTTGCAAAAATGTAAATGCACTCTTTCAATGCATTTAGCAGGAATAAATCCCCAAACTTGGCAACAATAATTTAAGATAGGTTTTATCAGTCTATCAAAAAGATTCATGACACGGGTTGTTTTTAAAAGGTAAAGAAAACAGAATATTTACAAAGTTTGCAGATGATACTACTTTAATTCTTGATGGTTCTTTTAAATCTCTGAAATCCTCTATTGAAATATTAAATTTCTTTGCAAGTATTTCAGGAATGAAACTTAACATTACGAAAACAAGAGCAGTTTGGATAGGAAGTAAGAAGTATAGTGCAGAAACATTTCATCACAGGTTACAGTTACATTGGTGACTGAATTTACATCATTGGGTATACAGTTTTCGGTGGATTTGGATAAAATGGTGAAGATGAATATTTAAAATAGAAACGATTAAAATTGCTTGAAACATTGGGCAAAGCGATCCTATTGGTAAAATAACAGTTTTGAAAACTTAAATTATTCCAAGTTTAATAATTTGTTCATCTCATTACCAAATCCTCCGTAAACTTTTATCGGAGAATAAAATAAATTATTTTGCACCTTTATATGGCAATCAAAAGTGGACAAAGTTAAAAGATAGGCTTTGTATCGAACTTTTTATAAATGTGACTTGGCGATGATATATACTGATAAATTTGTATTAGCTTTGAAACTAAAATGCGGTCGTAGAGTTCTTCTATCTGAAAGAAAATTTGTCAATTGGTTTGAATATGAAATATGCGAGATTAAATACTTGTTCCTATTAGGAGATGAAAATGTGATGACATCTTCCAAAAACAAAATATGCTTTTTGGTGTGATGTTTTATTGGCTTGGAAACTGTTGATTTAAAAAAGTATACCCCATACAGATCTTATGAAACAAATTTATGGATGAACTCGCTTATAAGGGTTAACAAGGTACCAATTTTCTACAAGAAATGGTTTGAACATAATGTAATCTATATTGGTGATATGCTTGCAGATAAGAGAACTATTACTAATTTTGACAGCTGTAAAGCTGAATATAGTTTCAACACGAAGTTCCTTGCCTTTCAAGGTGTTGTTCAATGTGTAAAGTTCCTATGTAAAAAGTTACAGTTAGATATAACTACACCGGCCAGACCATGTTTCCCTTCTGTTTTGAAATTGTATTCCATAACAGTAAAAGGTGTAAAAACATTTTACAAATCACCTTTGAAAACGTATGGTAAACCAACTAGTCTAAAAGAAATTGAATGAAATTTTCAATTTGAATATGGATTTGTGGCCTAAAATATAAAGTTTTTACAATAACAAGAAACTCAAAATTACAGTGGTTTCAATTTTGTGTTTTTCATAGAATTTTACCAATGAATTAAGTTTTATATAAAATAAAATTATCTGATACCGATAAATGTACTTTTGTAAACATTTCACTGAAACAATAATGCATTTGTTTTGGTAATGTAATGTGATAAACATGCTGTGGAATAATTTGTTCCACTGAATTAGAAATAAAGTGAACATAGATGTTGTGCCAAAAACAAGTACTGTTATATTGGGAGATAAACGTACAGAAGGAATATATATAAAAAACCTTTTTTATTTTTCATCTAGCAAATATTATATATATATATATATATATATATATATATATATATATATATATATATAAATAAAATAAAAAGGGATATACCTATATACCTAAATTGAATGGGTTAAAACATCTTCCTAAAGACCACTATAATTTGGCAAATATGTTGCAATAAAATCTGAAAAGAAAGACAAAATTATGCTGATTTGGGAACAGTGAGAGCCATTATTTCACCAATAACCAAGAAGAACGTATTATGATTTAAATGCATATCTAATAGCATGATATCATGATGTACATTTTACTGTATAATGTGTTTGTAATATATATAACATATAATATATATCAATAAAATTAAAAAATAAAACTAAAGATCTATAAAATTGCCCACCGATTACCCCCCTCAAATTTTTTTTGCATTCATTGAATAAAAGATGATACAAAGAATCGCGTAACTCATTTATGTGCACCATGTAAATCATATTATAGCTGCTTAAGTTTGCAATGTTTACATGCCAAACTATTGATATCTAAAAAAAAAAAAAAAAAAAAAAAAAAAAAATGCACAAATGCACACTTTTAAAGATAATTCAAATTTGTTGATTACAAATATTAATGAGCCCAAATAATGTACAAGTGATTAAATGAAATTAAACAATAATTATGGTATGATAAACCAATCATATTGCGTATAGATAATCAGAATTGAAGGAAAGTAAATTATAAGTAAATATTCACTCAATATGCGTCGAAAAAAAATTAATGGATTAATTTATGCGTGGTCCAGTTAAAAAAAAGCAAAATAAAACAAAACAAAAAAACAACAACCCCCCCAACATCCAACCCCCCTTCAGCTAAGTAATAATAATGGGAGCGATAACCTTATATATAAGACAATTTCTTCTTTTTAACCGTTGAATGTTGAAACCATCTCGGATATTCTTGAGCGATAATATTTTCAAATTAGCCGCTGTGGTGGCCATATTGGATGTAAGGTCGCACCATTTTTATTTATGAGTGTCAATAACAAGAGTTTCCAGATGGCAGCCGTGGCAGTCCTATTTTATTTAAAGATTGACTCCGTTTGCATTTAGGACCCACTGGATATCATAAGAAGTCTCTTGGTCAAAGCTTTTTGTCGGTATGACCATTAATTCTGGAGTAGCAGCGATAATAATATGTTTAAGATGGCTGCCATGGTTGCCATATTGGAATTCAGATCGACATCATTTTCATTTAGGACTAACTAGAGACCATAGGAATTCTTCTCGTGAAAGCCCGATGTCGATCTGACTTTCCATTTAGGAGGAGTAGCAATAACAAAATGTTCAAGACGGCGGCCATATTGGATGTCCGAGCGGCACCATTTTCTTTTAGACGCAAATAATCATCAAAAGACCTCTTCTGGTGAAAATCCCTCGTCAACATGACATTTCGTTCAGGAGGAATGGCTATAATAAGATTTTAAGCTATATTGGAGGTCATATCGGCGCCATTTTAACTCAGACCTAACTGGACATAACTCTTTTATTGTAAGTATACATAGTAGTAAACTAGAAAGGCGGCATGCATATATATATATATATATATATATATATATATATATATATATATATATATATATATATATATATATACCCAAGTATACACCCGACAGAGCGGAAAGTGTTATACCTGGATCCTGCAGGATGATGAGTAACAATATGAAGCAAAAATATATATGGAGAAAGAGTAGTATCATACAGGTTACAGACTTTTTAATCCTCTACTGAGAATCGAACCCCGGTCCGCAGGTATCTGCACAAATCGCCTTCACTGTACGCACCAACCCACATACCCTCTCGACTAAGTGCACATACCCAAAAAAGGACGGAACATAGTCGTGGATATAGACATTCGTGTGTAGCAGACACACTCGCATTGCGACTCAGTAATTAACTCTCACATAATACACGGTCACACCGGATTCATATGACACAAATCGGGGCATATGGAATTTAAGACAGATAGTTACAAATATTGTTACGACTCTATGGTCTAAGAAAAATGTAACAGAAAGAAAGTGAAACCAACAAATCAAGTAAAAAATCAACAAGCAATTTATTACCAGATAATTAAAATGAAAAATCAAAAAGTCACTTACAGTAATGTGTTTTGAAATCCTAATAATCCAATAAGAATGATTGTTCTAATCACAAGTCCTAAATATAGAATGTTCCGAATTCACGGCTGTGTCCTTGAATGTTATGATGTGCTAATGGTCTCCAAAGTCCTGATGTACTAGTAATCTTTGATGTGCTGATGTCAAAATGAAGTATTCCAAAATCTCTGAATAAGTTCAGTTAAATTCCAAAATCATCAATTAAAAATCCAAAATCCAAAAGTTTATGAGCACTGTTATAATCCAATGAATATTTAAAATAATTCCTCTCTTAGAATTTGGAATGAATTTTCACAACTGTAATAGCTCTTTACAAGACTGATGGTAATGTCAAAACTGAATAAATGTCCACCAAACATGGCATATATAAAGATTGGTCACATGACAGAATGTTCTAGAACATGTGTCATCTTAATGGAATTTTACTTGTAAACAAAAATTCAACCTTGACCTTCAAATTGAGAAAACATATTGATCAAAACAACCTAATTCAAGGACACTAGTTAAACATGTTTTTCCTGATAACTTTAAGATTGAAGCAAATATTAAAGTGAAGAAACATTTATAATTTCCTAAAATATTTATAATATTATATAAACATCATACATAACAATATACACCCAACAGATCGAAAAGAGCTAACTCCGTATCATATAGCAGGATGCGTGATAATAAGTAAAATTATATATGGAGAAAGATTTTTATCATACAGGTTAGAGAATTTTAATTCGTCCCCTACTGAGATTCGAGCCCGGGTCTGCGGGTTAAGGCATCAATAGCCTTGCCTGTAGGCACCAACTTCCAAACCCTCAGTCGTAGGTATATACATTCTTACGTAGCAGATACACATGCATGGCGACCCAATAATTAATGTTCAAAAAATAAAAATAGATGTTGCTGCTGATATGCCCTTAACAACTGAGCAGCCTGAAACGTTGATGTTAAGGATTAAAAGACCATTTTCTTCACCACTGAAATTTATATCTTTTGAGAAATCAGAAGCGAGCAAAAATAATGCGCTTTGAGGTCGAGGCTAACTATACCAGTGGCAATAGTTCCGGTATCGAGACACATAAGGTACATTTTCATGGTCAAGTCAAGACTGATAATTACACAAATATTAGAATACCACTTATCGGTCATTCGGCTTATGAAAGTACACTACGTGTCGAGGAAGACCGATAGGTGAAGTAAATGATTTTTACACATATAAAGGCCATGAAGTCAATTACACACACCACTTATCTCAAATAGAGAAAGCGACAATCAATGTGAGCAAGTCACGAGAGAACTCGACACCTGTTTACAACTGCCATGTTCTTGCTCCGTTGGATAAACCAATCAAAATACATGTACGTAGGGAAAACGAGGACACAGGGGCCGCGGAAACGAAAAGATATATTTTATCTGAACGTCCCACAAACAATATTGCAGATTCACTCGGAGTTACTGGCAGCCGTAACGGTCAAGACGCATGCAATATGGAAGACTTTATGAAGTCCAAGGATGATCATGGAGATGTAGAGGAGGAGAAAGACATTTTGAGTAATGGATATAAAGATGACATTAATGACTATAGCAGAAGCAAACAGTCAGAATTAGACGATGAATATTATCCATATGTGTCAAAAGATGGGAGAGGATCAAAGAGCTCCGTTAATTCTCCAAAGAAGGCGGTAAAATTGTCAAATGTAGCAAATGCAAGACCGGCGTATAAGGACACTTTGTATATGAAGGCATTAGAGGTACTCTCTCTCTCTCTCTCTCTCTCTCTCTCTCTCTCTCTCTCTCTCTCTCTCATGTTTCGACATTACATGTATCACTAGTTCCTTACAATTAAAGCAAGTCATGGTGTGAGAGTTTTCATAAAGTGCAAGTACAGACCATGTCGAATGTCCAGAAGCTGAGTTTTTCTTTAAAAAAATAATGTGATATTAGTTTTCTGAGCAAACTGGTGCAGTGAGATCAACATAGTTACACATAGTAAAAGGTTTTGACGAATATAATCTATTAAAATATCTATCTACATTAATAAAACATATGTATATATCCTGTCTATCTATTTACATATCTCTCTTAATGAATAGAACATCTGTATCTATCCTGTCTATCTATTTATATATCTCTCTTAATGAATAGAACATCTGTATATATCCTATCTATCTATCTATTTACATATATATCTACATGAATAAAACATCTGCATCTATCCAGTCTATCTATTTATATATCTATCTACATGAATAGAACATCTGTATCTATCCTATCTATTTATATATCTATCTACATGAATAGAACATCTGTATATATCCTATCTATTTATATATCTATCTACATGAATAGAACATCTGTATATATCCTATCTATTTATATATCTATCTACATGAATAGAACATCTGTATTTATCCTGTTTATCTATTTATATATCTATTATCTACATTAATAAAACATCTGTATCTATCCTGTCTATCTATGTATATATCTATCAACATAAATAAAACATCTGTATCTATCTTGTCTGTCTATTTATATATCTATCTACATGAATAGAACATCTGTATCAATCCCATCTATATATATATATATATATATATATATATATATATATATATATATATATATATATATATATATAAAAATAAATAAAACATCTGTATCTATCATATCTATCTATTTATAAAGCTATCTACATGAATAGAACATCTGTATCTATCCTGTCTATCTATTTATATATCTATCTACATGAATAAAATATCTGTATCTATCCTGTCTATCTATCTATCTATCTATCTATCTATATATATATATATATATATATATATATATATATATATATATATACATAAATAAAACATCTGTATCTATCCTGTCTATCTATTTATATATCTATCTACGTGAATAAAATATCTGTATCTATCCTGTCTATCTATCTATCTATCTATATATATATATATATATATATATATATATATATATATATATATACATAAATAAAACATCTGTATCTATCCTGTCTATCTATTTATATATCTATCTACATGAATAGAACATCTATTAGGGACTTGTTTAGTATCACAGGATTGCAACTATTCATCCGTGAAATATTACCGCAAAATATAAGACTTGAGATAATTAGGGCAGACCCCCCCCCCCCAATTTCCATGCTTCTATAAAGATCTTCAGTACATTCAGTACATGATAAATAGACTGTGCAATTCATATCAATAACCTGGAACATATTATGTCAATAGGCACTAAAGAGAAATAACCCTTCTCAATTTTACCTCATGTTCATACAAACTAGCGTATTAAAACATCGATATCGTTGCACGTTAGATAACAGTTTCTTTTCATTCAAACATTTAAATCGAGTCGGTTTCAACACAGCTCACTTTTTGTATCATATGAAACTTTAATTTTAAGCGAGTCTGACTGACAGGTAATATTGATTGCACACCTGCATGATAAAAAGCGAAGTAAAGTCGGGTATGCAAAAAAACTGCTGCAGCAAGCATGCAACCTTGCTTGTTTATAATACGCCCACGAATTGTTGCACAAAAATAAACCCAAATTGATAAAAAAAACCCCAAAAAACAAACAAAAAAAACCCGCAGTCTTTAAGTGAAGTATATGAAGTTATTAAAAAGTTTTGAAAATCACTTACACATTGCCGTCCTTTAGATTCGAGGATCAGTCATATATATGGCACGTCTAGTAGCTTCACACCTGCAAGACATGATAACATATGACAGAGGAATTACTGCAGGTGAGATTAAATTGAACTATACAAATCTGAGATGCATCGTTCATTTTTCTTACTGAAAGATTAAAAGTGCAGTTAATAGGAATATATAGGAAGTAACAATCAGTGGCGGATCCAGAAATATCGTTGGGGGGTGGGGGTGGGGGGTGTAGACCAGTATGCGAAGGTTCTGTGGGACAGAACCCCCAGTGAGAGCTCAGGTGGCGAATTCACCCAAGCCTCCTGCATTGTAAGCGTTTCCAGGGCATACTTTTAATCATCTAACTGTAAAGACAACTTACGCTAGGAAACGTTCCTGTTGTTTAGCGCTCAATTCTCTTGGGGGGGGGGGGGGGTGAACGGGGGCGGTGAGCGGCGCCAGTTCTGCCTATGACTACGTTGTCATTCTCATCAGGTTGATCGAACCTGAAATCAGATATTGAGCAATGTCAAACAATAGGCTAGTAAAATGTAACCAAAATAAATTACCTCCCTTACACTTCCATACACTGAATGAATAATATTGTCCATGGAATTTATATCCAACTGAGAATACCCATGACTTTTACATTAACCTTCATTTTCGATCGAATCCACGTGCAGCCTGAAATGGTAAGACTTTGGCATACTTGTACCAAAAAAAAATTAGCTTAGGCTTCAATTTAGCACAACCCATTTTTTCTTCTTATAAAAATGAAGCCAAGATGACCAGTATAAAATGAAAATAAAAATAAAAAAATGTGGCAGTCCTAGACTGATATACATGAAATTACTAATTAGATTTGAAGCTACTCTCTTACACCTGACCTTCCTTTACAGTCATTTCTATCATATAGCAGATATTTACAAATGAAAACTCTAATCTCAAATGCCAGCGAATTTTTTGAATCAACAGAAAGATAAGCAACTCTGTTCACAGATGCTTTTGAAAAGGAAGCCTAATAAGTGCCATTCATCTCGATTTTGAACAATCTTACACAGTATACAACTACTATTACAACCTCAGACCAAGGTAGCTTTGCATTTCAGCCACAGTTTGATATTTCCATCAGGTTGCAGTAGCCTGTTCTGCTGGGAACCCTCAATAGCCAATATCAATTTCGACCACAGCAGATTGACCAACCATAATCCACATAGATATATCTATAGCTTGATTTCGTACATATTTGCATGCATTCTAATTTAATCTAGATTTTGAGTTAAAATGTTTGACCGGTGCCAATTTATGAAACTGTTTTGTGCTACTATCGCGAGAATGGAAAGCAAATATCTGCGTAAGGTCGCAATGTTAATGAAGTGAATGGAACATATCTGAATTTTAGACTTTGGTGAAAGCTTAACTGTGTAGTATTATTCATATCTGATAATGTTTAAACTGTTCAATTTCATACACAATAAATAAATTGAAAGCTAACCTGAAGCTTTCGTTCTTGTACTAAGGACTTCATCAGCAGAATTATTTAATCTCTACTGATTATTAACATCACACGAGGGAATAGTAAGCGATGTTAACAAATTGTCCCAGATATGCGGCAGATTGTAACGGATCGCGTCCCTGTTCAGCGTTGGTTTGTGAGCACGGATGTATATAGACTCGCTAACCCCCCGCTCAAACCATGATTGTTCTCGATCTAAGATGTTTACTGAGTCCCAAGATACCGTATGGCCCGGGCAAACTGTGTGGATGTGTCGTGATACCTCAGACGAACTTGATCTTGGTCTGAACAAGTACGCGAGCCGTTACAATCGTTACAAAAAAAAACCAAAAAAAAAAAAAACCAAAAAAAACAACCAAAGAGAAACACAAGTCCAGTAGAACTGAAGTAAAAGTAACTAAATATGTCGTCCGCCATGATTTTATAGGTAAATAAATGTTGCATCGTGTAGAAGGCGTCATGCATATAAATTTAAAGCGAAGGACCTGGTCTGTAGTTCGAAACTCGGTAGAGTTGAAAAAAATCTTTTTTTTATATATATTAGAAAAATCAGCATAGAAATGTCTGAACGGCCTAAGCTAATTTGGCTTCAAAATTGTATGTTGGAAAAGTCAGTATAGGAAAATATTGAACTTAAAACACGTATTTGGGTACACAACACAATAAACTACATTATTTTGACACTTTCTGACGCAATATAAATAATGGAACAAAGCTATATTGCATTACAATCAATAGTTTTCAGAGAGATGATATAAATATTTCATGAGTTTAACAGGAAAGCAACGATGTTGGTATAAAGAAAAAAAATCTGGTTATAATTTCTGGTAGGTTAATATTTTAGACCTACCTAGGGTGAGAACAGAAAGTATGGCAAGGCTTCACTTATGTTTGCTGCTCCACAGGTTTGGAACAGCCTGCTAAACTAGATTCGATGTGCGAATTCTTATGGAGTTTTTTGCAGGTTGTTGAAGGCGCGGCAGGGACCAACATGCAGGGACTGACATGCAAGTGTGACCTTTGCAAATAACCCTTTTTAAAAAATACTCTTTACAATTTATTCGAAAGATCAGTCTGCAATGAATCTATTTTAGTAATTACAGTTGTGTTGTTGAAATCGGATGTAATTTGAGAGGAATTATTTATTTAAAATATTAATGGAATTACTAAACTGCTCATTGGCTTTTGGATTAATACCTGATTTTGGGATTTATGTTAACTCATTCAAATACATTCTGGATTACATCTTTGTGGTACATCAGGACATTCAAGGATATTGTAATTCATTCGGAACATTATACTATTTTGGACTTATGATTAGGACATTTGCGATTATTTGGAATTTAACTCACAAATTGTAAGTGTCTTTTAAATTTGTCACTTTAATTCTCTGGAAATAAATTGCTTGTTGATTGTACTTACGTTGTTGATTTCACTTTCTCTCTGTTACATTTTTTTAAGACCTAGAGTCGTAACAATATATATATATATATATATATATATATATATATATATATATATATATATATATATATATATATATATATATATATATATATATATATATATATATTGCATTTCACTTTCAGAGTACAGGCTGCACTTCAGAACGGTGTGTAGGGTCCCTGATGACAGCCCCTTCAACTCGACCCCCAGGGACATCGCGACCTAAAACCGAGCTCATCTATCAAGCGAAAGATTTTATAGATCAATATTATGCCAGCATTAAAAGGTAAGATGAAGTCCGATGTGCCAGGCTGTGGAAATATGTCGGTTTTCGTCAAGATCTGACAGGTTTGGAATACGTTTCTTAGCAGAGCGCTACTCTTCAATTTTAGAAAATATATGCCTGCATTGACAGCCGAAGGTCGCGGAGGCACATAACGGCCGTAAATGCATATCTCTAGCTGACATTTTGTGTTCAGCTCTGATAAGGAAATTAATTAGAAATTGATTTTTAAGAATCTTTTTTAGCATAGAAAGAATATTTTGAATAACCAGTAATGTTTGCATGCATGTATGAATGTATATGTATGTATGTCTGTATGTCTGTATTTTCATATGTATGTATAAAGTGTATGCATGTGCATTCATGTATGTATTTTCATATGTGCATATATATATGTGTGTCTTGATGTTTGTATTAATGTATGTAATTAATCACATGTATGTTTGTACATATGTATATTTGTTAAAGTTAGTTGCAATTTGATTGTTTATAATTAGTAAAATATCATCACTGACCTAATGTTTATTAAGTAGTACATGCAAACCGACTCTAAATAAAAATTGGCATTTGCCTATGTCTATAAAAAGGAAAACAGTAGCCATTTTACAGTTGAACAAATCCGGCACGGTCAATGCATAATTTTAAAAAAAATCTTCCAGAATAAAGGTTGTTGGTTGGTTGGTTTAACGTCACTTTTAACACATTACTGACTATATTTTGCCGAGAAATTGGGAACTTACTGCTTTACGGGCTGGTCTGGACGGATATCAAACCCGCAACCATTACGATTCCGACGCTCTTGCAACTGAGCTACCGCGGCTTCCTTCTAGAATTAAACTTTCAAAGACACGTTTACCTAATTTCGGTGTCTTAAATCAATCATGAACATCAATCAAACATGGATTGTTTTACAAACCAAACGAAGCCAAACTAAGAAATGGATAATGGATAAAAAAGATAGAAAGGCTACTTCTTTCATTCATGGTTGCTTCTTAATCTTTGCGGCGAACCCAAAGCACCAACGAGAAAAGAAGCCTGGTTCTTAATGTCCGGCCCACGTTAGTGGGTTGCGAGACGTATCAGTCACATTTCCGACGACGGTGACAAACGGCGGCTGCGGCGTAAACAAATTGTTAAACTTTTGATTAAAGTTTTTCATTTGCATATATTTTTTAAAACCCCTTGATAAATTCAAACATACTTGGTATGTATCAGTACGAAGTTAAGCTAATTTATTCTACAATATGTTCACCCGCTCCTTTTGCTTTGGGGTGAAGGTCACAATCTTTGAATATGGCGTTAAGGTTTTGTTTAAAGTTTTGTCATTTGCTTATATATCTTGAACACTTTCATAACTTTTCTTCTTACTTGGGATAAATAATTACAAAGCGGTGAGACAATTTATTGTATGATATGCCGGCTTGGCCCTTTTACCTTGGGGTCAAAGTCACAGTCATAGGAAATTTGCGTTAATGTTTCAGGTAAAGTTTTATTCATTTGCCTATATTTCTTAAACTCCTTAATAGATTATCATTATCTGAATCGTGATGAAGCTAGGGCAGTTCATTCTACTACACTCTTGCTTGCCCATTTGACCTTAGGCTAAAGTCACAGTCATAAAAAAAATTGAGTTAAAGTTTTTCCGTTTGCTTATACTGCCTAAACTCCTAAATGGATTTTCTTCATACTTGGGTTGAATTAATATGAACCGAGACAATTAATTTTACGACTAGCTTGTTAGCCCCTTTGACTTGGGGTCAAGGCCACATCCATCAAAATTTGCGTTAATACTTTGGTTCAAGTTTTTTCCTTTCCTTATATTTTCCAAACCCCTTGATGGACTTTATTCATACTTTGGATGAATCATTATGAAGCTAAACCAATTCATTATGCGATATGCTCGTTCATCATTTTGTCCTTGTAGTCAAGGTCACGCGTTTTTCAACAATACGTTGATCATGGACTAGACACACTAGTCCTGGTCTTCTTGTTAATCTAAGTTGG
Source organism: Margaritifera margaritifera (assembly GCA_029931535.1). Taxonomy (NCBI): domain Eukaryota; kingdom Metazoa; phylum Mollusca; class Bivalvia; order Unionida; family Margaritiferidae; genus Margaritifera; species Margaritifera margaritifera. The sequence continues at coordinate 170,065 of JAQPZY010001426.1, read as the reverse complement.
CGACCTTTATATATTTCACTAAACATCACCTGGGACAATAAATAGTATGAGGAGAGTGTTAGTATCAACATTGCAGACTGAATAATAATTTAATTTACTTGGCAATGGTTTGGCTGGGAAACCTTGATTTTAGCACAGCCATTGTGTCTTAGAAAGGAGATATTTGGTTAAGAGATATAATTGGGAATTTCTCTACAACAGACAAAATACAATTGCCCATCAGAAGCGCTGGAGGGATGTCCTCACAGCCATTGAAAACTCTGGCTCATACGAGCTGACAACAATTGAGTTGACTTATGGAGCAAAGACTGCGTGGAGAAATGCACCCAGGTGTATCGGTCGGATTCAGTGGTCCAAGCTTCAGGTAAGTAGAACTTGAACCTACCTATTGACCGACCTACCTACCTACATACATTAATACATACATATCATACGTACATACATACATACATACATACATACATACATACATACATACATACATACATACATACATACATACATACATACATACATACATACATACATACATATATACATACATACTGACAGACAGACAGATAGACGAGCAGACTGATAAAGATAATTTCTCCACTTAACCTTTTCTGTCGTTCAGATCTCATCAGTTTCCGTTGGCATGTCCAACAGAGTAGAGAAAGGCATGCAAATTACACTGTTTACCACAAGCTTCCATCAAATAACGTTTTCAAAGGACAAGGTACGGTTGATAAGAGAAAGTCCTCGATAAATCACTTTGTTTGAATGCTCAAATAAGCTGACGCATGTATTAACTCTTTATGGCACTACTTTCTGATTACGCGGTCACCAGTGAACCTATTTTAAAGTTACAAGTATCATATTATCAGACGGCAAATCCAAAATGGTGCTATACTACTGCTATATGTTTCTGTATATGTTTAAAACTATAAACAAGCAATATACAGAAGAACCAGATGCGATTTGTTTATCTAAAAAACAGGGTAAAGCGATTGAATTTGATTCTGACAGGTTAATAAGAATGTGAAAGAGAAAAATATATTACACAGGATTCAAACTAGAGACCTCTGGCATACATATCGATGACTCTACCAAGTGAGCTAAACTGATTATGAGGTTGGCTTTACTGATTTGTTTTTTTTAACCATAAGCATTATAAGTATGAAATCACATTTTAAAATATGCTCAAAATGTATATTTTTCTCATGAGCACAGACGAGTACCTACGTGATTTGTCATTAAAATATTGGAATTTTATTAGAAGACTCTTTGAAGCAAAATTTATGGAGTTACTCTCTTTCACTGTAGGGTACATACTGTTTTAAATTCAGGAAACCCACCTATACAATTAAAAAATTATAGTAAATGTCATTTTTTAAAATTCTTTCTATAAGTTGAAAATAATTAAGTAGTTTCATATTTAATTAAGTAGTTTCATATTTATGGGAAGTTTCAAATAAGTGGAAGTTGATTTGGGCAAAATATATGAAACTGTTATGTCTTCTTGAAAGGTAGTTTTTTGGATTTAAAAACAGGCCTCTTTAGAGATAAAATTCCATAAAAATCAACATTGGTCTTTGAAATTATGCACTAAATTGAGGGTGACCTATTTTTCAAATCAGCTGGGCATGGTTATGCAAATTCATATCGGAAAGTTTCTTAAGTGATTAGTTCAGGTATAGTGACGTAATGTTGCGTATTGGTGCAATTTAGCAAGTGGTAAAATAACACGACAAAAGAAGGTCGATGTAGCCTGTGTTTTATCCCTCGAAAACTGGTTGAATGATTTGCATATTACAGATTATACTGTAACTTTGATGTGTGAACGGACTGACAATATACCCACAAAGGACAAGCCTGTTGAAATGCGCCAAAGCCATTTTGTCCAGCATTTATATGAGACCTTCTATATTGGTGTATCTTGATTTGCACAATACAATAAGGACCATATTGCACGTAATGCGATTCAGCTTCATATGGGGACGTAGTTTAATCAATATGAAGCCATTTATCCAAAGTTTGTCACTGTAACATAATTGTCATAAGTCAATTGATTCACTATGTTCCATGTTCAGTACTGGAGCATTGACTGACATGCTTCAATGTAGTCCCTTGTAGTGTCCTCTGTACACACGTTTCACTGTTGTCCCTGTAGTGTCCTCTACAGACAGTTTTCACTATGGTCCCTTGAGTATTCTCCATGGACAGGTTTCAGTGTGTGCAAAATATAACCTAGAGACATATCTCTGGCTTTTTCAGGTATTCGATGCTCGTAATATCACCACAACGAGAGGCATGTTTGAGGCTATATGTACCCACATCAAGTATGGAACGAACAATGGAAAAATCAGGTACACTTGTAATTTTTTCAATGATTATCTATGCTTTATCTGGAAGTGTGACTTCATTCACATTGCAAAGTTACATCCATATGTCACTCTCTAATCATTGTAATATCTAGCCTGTGAATGCGATATGGGTATTACTTTCCTGGCGGCTGCGATGGCAGCACAATTGTCCATGATAGAAATGTCTTGTTTAAATTTTTTTTAAGGTCACTTATCTTCTACATTAGTTGCTGTATTTAACTGATACTTTGGCATACTATTTTACTTTATGTATAAAGTTTGTACACTGCTATGCTAGGATTCATGTTTCATTCGTGTATGCAGAAATACTGTATATAATTATAGTTTCACTACGCATATAAATATGGTTTCAAGAATAGACTATTGCTTCTGTACCCTCTGGATCAGTTATGAATTTCTACTTACTAATTATTAATAAAATAAGAAAATAATGAGAAAACAATTTCCGTTTTGTAATGAATTAAACCATGTTACAGAATTTAGTCGAAACCCGCTTTGCTTTCCATTGTATCTCTCTCTCTCTCATGCCGTAAGGGACAAAATTAGTGAGAGAGCGGAAAAGAATACATAGATTTCACTTTACGTCACAATATCCGGGCAACCTTCAACATCCGCAATTTTGTGTGTCAAGCTTTCATCGTGTCAACAGTTTTATACAATGGTATATACTTGTGTAGTAAATGGTTGCCGTAATAGGACAGATGACCCAGTTAAGAGAAAGTTTTTTAGGATTCTTGTTGTGAGATTAAATGAGGGTGAAAAGGCGGAGGAGCTTAGTTGAAATCGACGAATGTTATGGATAGATCGTATCTACCAGAAAGATTTAAAACCGTTCAAGTACCCTAAAGTCTGCTCTGAACACGTTGTAACAGGTTAGAATGGATATTTCAATCAACTGATGACTGTAACATTCAATAAGTTTCTCGTAATTTTATGATTTACAGTTTTCTTGTTGAAAGATAAAATACAAAAATAACAGGAGTCCTACATGTACATGTAGGCTACTTAACTTAAGTTAGACAATATGCTTCTCTCGGGGTAAGTCTCTTTCTTTGAATCGAAATAAGCATAAACAGACATCAGCATTCACAAACAGTTACCTGTTTTCGAGGCCATACATTTCCACAGCATCCTTTATAGAAGTATGTAAATAATATAGTAATTTAACATTAAGACAAGTTATTTTAGAATTTATGCTGATTGGTAGCATGATAATGAAAAATATGCTTTCAAAACAAAAATCAGTATCCCTTTTGATTTACATTATATTGATGGTAGACTATATAACTGTGAATGCTAAAATTACCATGTGATGAATAATCTTAAGTCGATCCATGATTGCTTCAGAATAATGATCAATAAAATGGTATGCCTTTGAAAGAAAGTAGACAAAAACTTTTTGCTCGACAGGTCACAAGGCTGATTTGTACAACTGTATACATCCAGATTGTACTTTAGCCTTAAAACTGAAAGCCAGCCATGACAAAGTCGATGATTTATCTAGTGATAAATTAGAGCGTCACACGCTGGACCTGAGACCAAGAAACAACACACTGCAGCAAGTGCATTGATTAATCTAGTTAAAGAGCCAGTTGACCAAAATGTTAGTGATGTTCAAATAGACGCTAATTCAGGTATCACTTGTCACTTTGTCCTTGTAGGACATTTAGATGGATACCAAACTCAACAGCAAAGATCTACCGAGTCAAGTTAAGGTCACAATTATATAGATCATGAGGACTTTTTAACAAAAGTGCAATCAGCGTGTCCGAGACTAATTAGTGAAAATGCAGATTTAAGTAAGAAATTGGATGAACACAACATTAGTGTGGAGTCTTTCAAGGCTAACGATAAGAAAGTAAATTACTACACTGGTCTTCCTAGAGGTCTAACATTAAAGGCAATGGAACCATGTCTTCCAGATGGTAGCCGTATTCCAATGGCAACGTTTTCAAAATTAATGTTAGAACTTATACGATTTCGACTAAACATTCCAATTCAGGACCTTGTCTATCGCGTTGGAATTGGAAATTCTACTTTATCAAGGCCATTTTAAATATACTCCACAGAATATGTACGTAAGGATAAAAAGCTTTGTGTATTGGCCCGATAGAGAATAATTGCGTCAAACCATGCCCATGGCATTCAGAAGACATTTTGAACTTAATATTGCAGCGATCATTGATTGCTTTGAGATTTTCATTTAGAAACCATCCTATTTACATTTTATATCAGAAGACTGGGGTGGTCATGCAAGTGACAAATATATTACTGATCACTGTGGATTCCTCAACAAACTAAACTCGAGTGATATTATATTAGCAGATCGTGGCTTCAAAACCAGGAGAGTGAAGGACTGATGTGTGCGGAAGTCAAAATGCCCAATTTTACTAAAGGAAAGGCGCAGTTGTCAGCATATGATGTAGAAAACACCACAAAGATAGCACACGTCCAAATAAATGTAGAAAGAGTAATAGGACTGCTTCGGAACAAATACACAATTGTTTCAGATACACTGCTAATTGACTTTTTGATTACAAGATCACCAGTTGATGTGCCAGTTGTGGGTACAATAGTAACTGTGCGTTATAAATCTCTGTGAATCTGTAATTCCATTTGCTTGACAGTATTTATTTTAAGGCGTAATAAATACTCATTGATAAACATGCTTCAGTTTTTTATTCATGAACATTTTACAGTACGAAATACATGAATTCAAGTATCTGCTGAATATGCTGACAGTTGTCTTTTGACTGCTATTTTTATGGTTGAAGTACCTGGAGTACTCGAATAAAACCCTATTCATATAGCAACTGAACATGTTGTTTGTGGTTTTCACTTTTTACAACTATGCAGTTGACTTAGTGATTTTTGTCTTTTTATGCAGAAATTTTATATGATTAAAGTAGTTCTAGAGTACTCGGAAAGATCCACACACATTATGTAAATGTTGAATATGCAGTTTGAGTTTAAATTTTTAAACTGGCTTTATGCTATGTCTTTTGGTATCAAACAGTACGTGTTATCATGGTATGGTGTTGTACATCTGTTACCAGTTGTTTGTGTACATATTTGATATATTTATCATGCTACAAAACGTCTGAAGCATGTAGAGTTTGCTTGTCTATACTACATGAATTTCAACATTTAAATTGAAGAGTAAAAGTTTCATCTTCCCACATCTGGTTGTTGAGGAATCTTAAGTAGCTTTGGTAAAATGCTTTTTACCAAATGGCCGGCCATAGAGGCTATTCTCAAAACTACTTGAATACACTTTATAGTAAACTGCACTATATATTTATATAGAAAATGAAACACTTGTTTAATTTCATAATTTTATTTCGGGTTTTTCATTCTACAACACACACATGTTTACATCAAGAACTGATTGTACAACGTGTAACAATAGTACACACACTGATCATAATTACACTGTTGAAAGAGCTAAATTTATACAGAGCAAATCTTCAAGTTAGTAGCATGGAGTTCATACAAATTCAAACACCAATGTATTTTGTCTTACCATTAAGTCGATTCAATTTTTATCTAAATTAAACTGATTTTAAACATTATAATTTACACACATATACATGCATTATATGACTTTAATTTCTAATGTATATGATACAGAATAAATTGCCAGGGAACAAGTAAACTATAAATTGAAAACAGGATAATTGAACACGTACTTCTAATAATTATAGTCTTTAGAGTATACTCATTGTTTACGAAAGAAGTTTACATTTCTTGTTGGTTGTTTTTGCAAACTATGGTTGACAGGTGGGACAATACCAATTCCCTTTAGGTGCTTGTTTCAGATCAATGCAACTATAGTGGAGCCACTGGTATAAACAGTTCTCATTATCACACCCGATAACTCGATCAAATGTTAGGTCATACACTGTCTTGCAAATACATATGACCTCGTTATTTTCACGAGTTTTGTCATTATGCTGTATTGGCGGTATATTCTGTACTGGCACATCAGTTTGTGGTAATAGTGACTGCTTGGTAATCATCTTCCCAACAAGCTCTGGTAGTATTACTTGTTTGAAAAATGTAGTTGCCTTAGTGACAATGTCGCTCCAGAATTCCTCATCTGGTTCAATTCGCTCTATGTATTGATGGAAATCTCCTTCAGTCTAAAACACAAAATCACACAACTGCTTCTTGCATACAAATAACTGAGTCTAGATCTGATAATAGCATGCATGGAAAGTTTTGAGTTTTAGATTCCGATCAGCATATTTAAGACATGATTTACTGTATTCTGACTCCAGAGATTTTCTGGTATTGCACACAATACGGACATTTCACCTCTACAGTGACATCCCCACAACAATCACACGAAACCACAAAATCTTGTGAAGCTCCCGTATCTGGATATGAGGGATGAATAAACAATCCGCTTGGTTCAGACTTAAATTGTAATGGTTTCCTTCCCTTTGTTTACAGTAAGCCTTTAAAGCAACATGCTCATGTTCACATCCCCATCTGGTGGCACTGGTTGAAAATTTACGTACAGAAGGATAACATATACTATTTACAAGACTCCGAGATGGGTTCTCTTATGAAGTCGAACAAACTCTCTTCGTTCTTGATGCAATTATTCTAGGAGTTCTGAATCTGTACCAGTTTTTGTTGCTTGTCTTGTCTCGTGTTTCCATTTCTACAGATTTTGCTTGAGTTGCTGAAACTTCTAGTTTATCAAAAATATTCCCACAATGAATAATTAACTCCTCTTTATACATTGCATCACACTTTTCCTCATAGAATTCTGACAAAATTTGTGGGAGCGAATTTTCCATACAAGATTGCATATATGGAGAGCAAAAGTTTGCATCATCGATAGCAAAACGGGTTTTGTGTTTTGTTAGCTGCAGTTTTTGAAAGAAAGAATTTTTCATCTGTTGGAGGTGGTACATACGGCAGTTTTAAACTTGATGTACGTCTAGGTGTTATTGGCAACTTGATTTTGTCGTCCAGCTTTCTTTTCCTTTTCATTGACTTTGCTGATTGGAAGTGTATGTTCCTAACTGTGTTGTACTCAACCTTTTGGACAGCTGAAGGCAACAACCAGTATGCTGGTTGTTGAGTAACAGTCTTAGTGCCAAGAATCTTCACTGCTGCTTCCACATAGAAGAGTACTGCAAAAATGTGGCTACAGGCTTCCCATAATCCAGCCATGCAGTTACAGTGTGCTGCAGATATTATGCCATCTTTCTCTGCTATTACCCATGTTTTCAATGGAGGATCATTCATACTTTGAGAATGGCTAACCTAGAATGTAGATTGATCAGTTTGTAAGGACTGTTATAGTGTTAGTCCGAGTTTCCTCTGACCCTTCCCATCCCATTTTAGATATTTTTAAATTTATGTTGGGGTGTGGCGCGGTAGTCACGTGATACCAACAAAAACACCGTTGACAGGTGCTCTATGCTTGATGAATCTGGCTATCTTCAGGTTCCTGCGACAGCGGCGGGTTTCTGGACATTGTTCTCAGAATTAATTTGTTGAAAATGATGTGTACTTTCGTTTTTAGTACAAACATTATGTGAGTTTCATTTCATATTTTTGAACATTTTGTACAACAACATTGGAAAAGGGCTTATTGTTGATATCACGTGACTATTGGACCTCTGATGTCACGGACATGTAGGTTGCGAGATTTGGGATGTCATGTGACTAGCAATGCAAATTCATCAACGCTGTAGTTTCGTCTCGTGTGTCAGCGGAATAAAGACAACGAATATTATAATCGCAATTTATGAGAAAATAAATCATCTTCGTATAGATTTATTGAATGTATGGCTCGATGTAAGGGCGAATTCCAACTTTTTGATAGGCAGTGGGCTCTGGACCCACACCCCAACATAAATGTCAAAATATCAAAATGGGTGGGAAGGGTCAGAGGAAACTCGAACTATTATAGAGTCTACACTTTTTATTTTAAAGACAGATTGCAGATAAATAAATTACTGTTGGATTCAGTATTACTCTAAACACACCCACACACTTCATTCATGCGATATTATCGACTTAATAGTATTATACAGCTTTAAGTCAGTAAAAAGTTTATTTTGTCTCCACGTCTCCATAATGCAAATTAAATCTCAAATATATTATAATCCGTTATGATGCAACATATTTTCCTAAACAAGAAAAAATGCTCATACAAATAATAATAAATAAAACAAAATAAAGTATTGTTGGATTTAGTATATTATTCAAAAAATCTCCACACTTCATTCATGCCATATATTGTTGACACAATCTATATATCTGAGCGTTAAAATTATTATTTCACTTATCTGAGCAGTCAAAATACTACTGTTGTTTAAAGCTATATGACAGACAGATTGTAAGCTTCCATGGATTTAAGTAATTATTCCATTGACAAGATAATTAACTATGTCAGGGTACATGATTTCAGGAAGAGTCAATCTTGCTCGACCAGTCCTTTATTGTTACGTCTTCATATGAGTCTTTACCACCGATAAAATCCAGCTTTAATGTGTACCGTGCCTTGAATACTTGATCTGAAGTGTCAGTGTACTTAACCTTCACCTTGGAATTAATAGTTTACGACATGTTTACATCATTAACGGATATAAATAGGGACTTTTCAGAGTTGACTTGTTTTTGTTTTGTTTAACCTACAAAATGGCGACCGCATTAATGTAACCCGTTTGATAATGACGTCATTGAAAACTATCTATTTGAGCTGGATGAAAACCTTGAACTTGAACTAACTCCAAGTAACCTAGAGGAAACCGAGTCCTTATAATTGTATATGTACACTTTCCATGGAATTATTCTACTGAATTTATAAAGCGAGTTGACAAATTTTCAAATTTTGCGAGCATTGGCGAGCAAAAGCTGGAAATTATTCAACGAGTTTCATAAATTTAATATTAAATCATTACCCATTTGAGATTCTGTTTATCACATAGTTTTTATTTTAGTGGAAAGAGCTTGGATAGAAAGAAGAACAAATGATTTTTGGTATTCATTAAAAACTAGCACAGACGCTGCACCTTTCAATTCTTGCGCGTAAAAAAAATTAGTCCCGGACGCGAGTTGAATCAGTAATGCACAACTCAAGAATCAGTAACATATAGAAGTAGATTTGTTTTTACAAATTGTAATTCAAAGAGAAACTATCCTTACAAATCAATAGAACATATGACACGGACAACATCATTCTTCAACACTGTATCACCAATCGAAATTTCTGTGTGATGTGACATAGGTCGCTCGCTTTGAGGACTTGAAACGCCATATACATGTATTTCGATGACACTGTTTACAATGTTTCCACCTAAAGTGTGTTGATTCCACTACTGTAGCATTCCAGTTGTTGGATATTTGTGTGAAGGAATGAGTACTGTATGCATAACTGATTACTAAATCTTAGACTATAAAGGTGTTGCTGTGTATAATAGTGACTCAAGATTTAATGTTTTGTGACCGGATACTTGCATTATTTGATTTGGAAGAATGCTATGATTGAATAACTTTCTGTCATTTCGGAGACCGGCATTTGTCGACATTCATTTCAAAAGAAAGGTGAGTTTATTTACTCCTATAGGTTGACATTTAAATCACTCTTGTTGTTGGGTTGGGGTACCAATAACAGGTTTGGAGGTGCAATGCATTCATTTTCTAATTTTACATTTTGACCCACCATCCCTTTATCCATTGACCTATACTCTCAATTTCATTTGTAAAGGAGCCTCTGTGGGATAAATGGGCCATGTTCTGACAGATGTAACATTTTTTCCCCAATACCCCTAGGACAATCGATTGCAAAGATGGCCGCCAAATTGTTGATACTACTATAAAAAAAAAACGGTTCCAGAAGACGGGGCAAGGAAACTTTCTATGGTCGCAACCAATTAGTAATGAGAATACTGCGCAAGATTTTCATGGGCTTATTTGGATCAATCAGATTCACATAAAGTGATATGTTAACATGTTGACATATCACAAATATTAAATTGCACACACTGTATGTAACGTGTACCAACTAGGTGCATGGTCTACAGGTAAGGATGGCTGCCTCGCATCCAGACGAACGAAATTAAAATCCAACAATGGGCAAATATTTTTGTCTTTATTTTAATTTTAATCTGCTCTTTCACCTTGAATTGGAAAGGAGCATTATTTTGCTACTGATATTTTCTGTGCGAATATAAACAAAACACAAAACACAGAACATAAACTGTAAGCCGCTGACATTATCGTGGGGGATACAGTAAGAAATCTGCTTCTTCAGCCTGTTATAAAAATTTTAGTCAGTTACATATTACACATGCCTTCCAGCAGGATTTATATATATATATATATATATATATATATATATATATATATATATATATATACATACACAGTAAAACAACCGTTCCCAAAGAATGACCATTCTCAAGTTAGCAACCACTTTTGTTCACTACCTCGCAACTAAGACTACTTTCCCCAATCCGATCCGTGGTCTTAATTGATGACCGGTGCTTGACCTGGTATGCAAAAGCTCTTATAGTTAAACAAGTGGCAATTTTTCTGTAATAGTTGTATACAGGGACCAAAATCGTTAGATGTCGAAGGAAAGAAGAAAATTGGCATGAAATATATATCTATGAGATCCAAAGAAAAGGAACAACAATACTTCAAGAGATATTCTTCAGATAAAGGTGGAGGATAAAACGTTTGAAATAGGCAAGGCCTGCCAAAAAGAATCCAAAGAAAACGGATTACTTGTGAATAGTATTAAATGGACTTTTCAACTCAGGTATAAAAGCAAAACCCTAACTAACTCTTCCAAAATATTCTTTTTTCAGAAACCCAATATAGTCCTGCAAAATGGTTATTATATTGGAAACTTATGGGCTTGTGGTTAAACGCATGAAATGTGGCAAATTAATAGTATTTGGCCTACTAATTATTGATGGATATGAGAGCATTTGATGTACGCTATTTTTAACCTGGAAAGCCATACTAGCCACACTGAAACTATTGCATCTTGACAAAAATATTTTATCCTGGAGCTAATCTGGTGATGTAGTTATGGAAGAGTCCATATTTTGATACAGGACTGACCGGTTATGGGACGCGTCGCGTGCCACAGGTTATCATCTAGTTTTCTGTAAAATATTTAAAATTTCTACTTAATGTCTGTTTATGAGACGATTTGTCTAATGAGTAGACGATGTTTTTTCACCTTTGGCACGCGACGGTTCCCATAATCTCTCAGTCCAGTATCAAAAATTGTCTCTTCCTTTACTGCAGGACCAACATGGCGGATTATATATACGCAGACCACTCAGCATGTATCGAATGAGTGGTGTTGCTCTGTATGTCGATACAAAGGGTGTTGAAATCATTCGTGCGCAAAACGAATTGGGTACATCTACATTTCGAGACGCTCACGTGAAAGTTCACTAAGCTTCAGACGCTGATATCATTCGCGATGCTGAGCTGAACGAACTATTATGTTGCATACTCACCACAAAATAAGTCACAGTGACCAATATTTCACACTTCACTGACTTGCATTCAATTTTGTGTTTGAAATTTATTTCTCTAGCTCAGCTCATCCTAAAATTATCGAGCTAGATAATTGCTTGTATTTCTGTTAGTACCACACACCCTTGCAATAAAATACGATCATTGTAACTTACATTAAACATTTTACTGGCCTAGGTTAAGTTTTTGCATTGAGTTCATGACCACATAGTTTATTTTATACCCTGTATACATATTGTTATACCAAACAGTAATAATAGATGCACACCACCATAATACTTGCCATATGGTACCAATTTAAAGGTAAGTTAGTAAATGTAGGGATAAAATATAACACCTCCCCCCAATTCTTTCCTTAGAAAATGACCAAAATTTAATTATCAAGATTAGCTTAGTCTGAATTATTTTTTGCATGATAATGAATATATACAATGGCTGCTGGAGACTACTAAAAGCTTCACAGAGGCAAGACATGTAATCGTTGATTACATTCTGGTTTGCTTTTGTTGCAAACGTTAGTTTTACACTGTAAATAGACTTGTTCTGTGATGTTTATTTTCAAGCATGAAAATATAAAATCAGAGAACCAAACTAATATATGTTCTATATAGGGCAACTTAAGTAAATTCAAGATGGTCACCATCTTCTAGCTGGCCTTTCGTCGGTGTGAATGTTTAGTGGAAAAAGAGTAAGAATATTTTCATCAAATGTATTAATGAAGTTTCCATATAGGTTGAATGTATTGTGTCAACTAAGTTAATATAGACAGGAGATCACTATACAGAATTGTATGATGGCTGCTGTCTCCAAAATGGCCGCCAGCTTATATTTTGCTGCACTTTAAAATGTACAAATACATGTACTTTGAACTGTTAATACACATAATTATCTATTAGATAGGATAAAATGCATACTACAATCAATGATTCTCTAGCAATCACAATCATAATTCTGCACACGAGATCATAATAAGTTGACAACAATCTGAAAATTGGTATATAAATTCCTCATTTTCAAATGGACCCTTTTCCTAGATTCACTTAAAGTCATATCTAGACCTGTCACGTTCACAGTATTCAGCCCATTTACGTAATACGGTGCATATACAAGATGCTCTGTCCAGAAAGGTTCCCAGATTTGTGTATTTGACTTCTTCCAGCCCCAATTAGAAGTTGATCTCAATTTCGGATTTAGTTTTAATTCTTGACCCCAGCAATAAAACCAGCCTGGTGTGTCACTCTCTTGGTGTACCAGATCAAAGCTGATAAAGTTGATGAAATAGTGTCAAATCGTTTTCCTTTCCTTGTGCTTTATCAACACCCACGTAGGTACTGGCACGGTCATATGTAAGAACCAGAACGCGTTAAAGCAACGGTATATTATCTTCTACTGCTTGCTCTGTGGGGATAGAACGTCGTGCTACAAAAACTGTAGTGATCGTAATGCAAGCATGCAGAACTCCTATATCTAATAGCAAAATACGATGTGTGGTTAGACACTGTACAGACACGAAAAGCTGGCAATTCATGTATGTATCTGCAGAACTTGCCTGTTCCAAATGTTATCCACAGTTTATCGAGACTGTACTGAGCATGGCTCATTTTTAGCCAATTTGCAAACAGTCGGATGCATGCGGTACAAACCTTATGTCTATTTCATCATGTGTGTATGGAGACAGGCCCCTTATATCCCCGTCTGTGTTACACAGCACCATTATCCCCGAAGTGGAGACCAGTTATTTATAATAGGATAGGATTGTGATGGATTGCCCAGGGACGTAAATGAAAATTCCTGCTTTCCTCTCATCTGCATTAAGCAATGCATCCTAGTTGCTTGTCAGATTGCTGTTGGAGTGGACTTGTCTTCTCACAACTTTCCCTCATTTGCTTTTCTTTATAGCTTTGCGGCAATCTGGAAAATATTCATCCCAAACGATGTCAATTCTACTTACAGTTTTAAGCTGTGATTTGATATATTTCCAAAATACAACTTATTGTTTCAACTATGTACGACTAATGTCGATCATCTATCCGATATGGCCAATGTTTCAGGAGGGTGGGGTATGGGACTTTGAGGATTCAAAAAACAACGCTCAACCGTCTGGATTATAATTTAGAAGGTAAAATCTTCTTCTTACTTTGAGCACATAGTTTGGAAAACAGTGCCGATTCGTCATCCATTTAGTCTAACTTGGTTCATCAGATCTTTATTTTTGGAATGTTTTTTTCAGCTAGTGTTCCTACTCGTGACGGTCGTTCATCCGAAGTCGCTTATTGTTACAAGTTCTCTGATTTTCTCTTCATTATATATATATATATATATATATATATATATATATATATATATATATGTCTTTGTGTGTGTGTGCGTGTGTGTGTGTTCAACAGCCTATGAGATTACAATACTGTAAGCTGTAGATTTATTTGACTATCGACGTAAAATAAGATCATATTTTATTTATATTGTCCCTGCGAATATTTGAATGCTTAGTCATAAGAAAGATACCTTGCTCAGTTTATATAATTGAATTGCATCCCCAGAAAAGAGTTTGACAGTACAACTGTTTAAAAGCGTCTTACTAAATTAGACTCTGCCATTAAAAGAAATTGTTATGAAGGAATTCATATTTATTGGCAGTAATTGATGGTATCTAAACTCGTCTCTTGGTAGATCCGCCATAACAATCTTTCCACCTCGGAGAGGCGGGCGAAACGACGTTCGTGTGTGGAATGCACAGCTGATCTCTTATGCCGGCTACAAACAACCGGACGGAAGTGTGATCGGGGACCCCATCAATGCGGAGTTTACAGAGGTAAAATGACTTACTATTATGCCAGTTAGTTTTGTTTGTTTCGAGCATATTGCATGGAAATATTTTAATATCGTTTTTAAATAACTTATTTAAGTCCTTTCCCTACAAATACAACATGCTCACAAGACGACAGTAAATGTATACAAAGGCGTTAAGGAGTATGCAACAAATTATACCAACATTTCAATACAAAACATTCAGACTTAAAACATTAAATAAGAATATACTATGCCCTCAAAGTTTATATATTATCAAACAGAAACAAAAGGTTGAAGTTTTACTATAATGTTATTCATACTGAAGGTTTAAACGTTTAAATGGAAGTATAAACATGGTATAATCAATAAATTTTATTTAATTGGCACAGATATTAGCTCGCCTCTACGATGTAGAGAATAGCTATTGTACCACATGGGGGGATAAGGGGGCTAAGTTTGCGTACACATGCATATTATTTGTGCATTCTTGATGAAGATTTGCATTTAGTTCACGATCACATTTTTTGTATCCTGAATACATACTTTTATATTTGGAATCACGTAACTTGGTGAGATGATGCATCTCAATGAGTACTATAAACTTATTACAAAGTAGGTCACTCTTCATTGATTTTGGATACAGTTTGCATTTTAATTTTATATCTTGAACACTGTTCATGCTATAATAGTTAAACTTCATGATTGCATGCATTTCTATTAGTATTCAACCCGTACAATTATATAAAGTCACTGTTACCGATATTTCACATTTTACCGGCTTAAGTTTAGTTTTCGAGTTTAGCTAATAATCACATAGGTTTTTGCATGCTAGGTATATACTATCCTATATAGAATCATACAACTGGGTACGGGTATGCATCTTGATGAATACTACTCCCTCATTGCAGAAAGTAGATAATTATGGCCAATATTTTATGCCTCACTGATTTGGGTTAAATTTTGTGTTTGATTTTAATTTCTCATGCACTGTTCATGCTAGAATCATGAAACTGATGACGATATGAATCTCTGTTAGTACAACACATTTATAACAAAAGAACTCATTGTGATCTCTGTTAGTACCACACATTTATAACAAAAGAACTCATTGTGATCTCTGCTTCATCTTTTACTGGTTTTGGACAAGCTTTTGCGTTTAATTCGTGACTAAACGAGTTTTTCGCATGCTATATGCATATTAACCTAGAATAATGAAACTTGGTGTTGGGCGTTTTGCATCTTGACGAGTACTAGATCCCTATTGTGGTAAATTGCATCTGTGATCTGTTTTTCATCCTTCAGTGACTTTGTTGAAACTTTGCTTTTAAAGTTCATTATTTGGGTGTTTTTCATGTTAGAATAAATTATACAATTTTCAAATTTGATGCATCTTTGTTAGTACTACACCACAAACAAAACAGGTCACTGTGGCCTACATTTTATGTTTTAGTAACATAGGTTAAATATTTGTGGTCAGGTCCTGACCACATTGATTGTTCGATAATTGATACATTTTAGCTTGCACAGAAGGCTATTTCTAATCGTTGCAGTTTAAAGTAGGAATCAATACGTTTATTCAGTGATAAATGTTCCTCATCATTAATGATTATACATTCATGTTGAAATAGGTTACCTTCAACAGATTAACTGTGCATTGTGCATGTGACTGAGAAGATATTAGAATGGACTGCATGCATTTCATGTGAGGTCTCAGCTGTAGTGACTGATCAACTGATCAGAGTAATTACTGATGTTAGAACAATGCTTGCAATAGTGGTCACGCTGGTTGTCACTCCAGGGTAACTGAAAGTTTTCACTTCCAGCCAGTTAGATCTTGTTTCAAGTGGTTGACAATGGCCTTTTGAAGTATATTTTATGAAGACGATTGCCATCCTCTTCCCCAAACACAGACGCACATACCTCCACCACACATTCTGGGTTTTATAATCGCATTGTAGTACCTCTACTTTGATATCACAGAAAATACTGTTCTTTTTTTAAATTTGTTTTATATCTTTTATGCCCTGTCATAGGGGCCAAAATTTTGAAGGTCAAGATCATTTTAGTATGCATTCTTTTTCTGCATGCTAATTATTGTTTACAAATATTTACAACGGCTGATGCAGACTAGTAAAAGCTTCGTAGATGCTAGCTATGTAATCGTTGATTTCTTTCTGGTTTTTTCTTTAGACAATGTGATCGAACAGAATAGACACAATTTCATATACCTAAATTACTTTGACTTTGCAATCCGCTAACTTTTGGGCATTTTTTCAAAGGTAAGTACCAGTTTTTGACGTGATACCTTATTTTATTAACATTTGATTGTTTCTGTATTTTTGAAGCTTTTAAAAACAAGATTCTGAATTAGTTAAAATGATCAAACATGATCCTGCACCACGCCAATTTTGTTTTTCACAGCTCTGTCTGAAACTGGGTTGGAAAGGAAAGAGCGGAATGTTTGATATCCTCCCACTGGTCCTACAAGCTGATAAACATGATCCGGATCTGTTTGAAATCCCGCCTGATTTAGTTCTGGAGGTTAACTTAAAACACCCAAAGTAAGGCTCTCTTGTATTACTTTTGCCTTTTCAATATATTATATATTGGGCCATAATTAATCAAAAACACAAACGTTTGTGTTCAAACGTTTGCAGGATCAAGAAAAGTGAGTTTGAGCCCAAGGGCGAAGCTGGAAAGTTCACAGTGTTTTCTGAGTGCTTCGGCAACCGTTTGAACACATCAAACTGTGTATTATCGTTATTCCTTTTACATGATCAATTTGTAGATAATTAAATTATTTTACCAAGTACAGTCTAGTTGTTTTTATCCCGCATTCCTTTATCTAACAAGCGCTTTGATCTGACATAAATATTGGGAACGAGTGTGTTCTATTATATATATTCTAGGTACTGCAACAAAAATTTGATTTGCGACTCCATGGGCACAAAATTCTCTAATTTTATGCAAAAGAATTATTTTATCTGACGAGCTGATTGTCGTGCCATTTAACCGTAATGTTATGGGGACCTTCGCCATTTCGTACATTTTCAAAAACATTACAGACAACTGTCAAGCGGGCATTGTTTTCTCACACTCCTAAAGTTTTAAGATTGTTTAATTTTTAAACAAAGAAGACAATGTTGTGAGGTTTCATGTGAATCGCAGAAAAGTACTGCTGACTAATATTTGAGAGTGGAATAGAATGCGACTGACCGTCATATGATTCAAATAGTGAATGCTGTTTTAAGGTTTTAACTTAAAATTAAACATATTTAATTTTTATGCCTTTTTTTTCTTGTTCATTTCTATTTTTCAAACATCTAAACACAAGAGTGATATTTTCGTTCGAACCGTTTGAAGAATCTTATGTATTTTCTCCATTTTATATTCAAAACACGCGCACAATCTTGTCTTTTTTGTCAATCCCCATCCTAAAATTTATTGATCTCGTTACAAAGAGGTTTTTGATTCTCTTCATTTTAGGTTTTAATTTTACTTCTTTCATTATTTCGCATATATACATATCTCAAGACATTTGAAATTGGTCATCCAGAGGCAACCATTAAAATCTGGTCTTGTTTATCATTGAATCGCTTTTATCCGACAAATTTACCGGGAACCGTGTTTCTAGGATAAAGAAGACTAGACTGTACCATTACAGAGGAGTTTATACATGTACTCAAACAGCACGTGCGATTCTGCAGTATGAATAAGGCTGACATCCCAAAATCGCACGCGTCCAATCAAATAAAACCGGCCTAATTACTATGTGATATTATGCCTGATGCACTTGATTCGTCGAATACGGTAAACGTGGCTTTTTAATCCTTGAGAATATAGAATGAGAGAGAGAGAGAGAGAGAGAGAGAGAGAGAGAGAGAGAGAGAGAGATAGAGAGAGAAGAAGAATCGTAGAAAATTGTCAGCGGTATAAAGATAAAACACTCAATAACTCTTTCAAAAGATTCATGTCACATAAGGAGGGATCGTACAGTGGTTTTTGTACGATTATACAGTGTAATGAATTCATACTGATATCTTTCTCCTAATTAGCTGCTGAAAACTCAGTCAACTGTATCGAACTTATAGGAAATAAAGCAACTTTTGTCTGTCACAGATTTACCTGGTTTGCTGAGCTAGGTCTGAAATGGTACGCATTGCCGGCGGTTTCGGGTATACTGTTTGACTGTGGCGGTCAGGAGTTCACAGCCTGTCCCTTTAACGGCTGGTACATGGGTACAGAAATAGGAACCCGGGACCTGTGTGACCCTCATCGCTTCAATATCTTGGAGGTGAGTAGAATCTTTGAGTCTGCACGAGGTTATTGAGTTAGGGAAGTGATTCAGCAAACAATGTTTTTATAATATTTGAAAGGCGAACAGTATGTTCTAATATGTGTGTTCGTGCGCGCTCGCGTATATGTGTGTGTTTGTAATTTTTGTTAGTTTACATCGTTGATACTCTAAGTAGAAATATTACTCCTCTGATTCCTACGTGTGGCTTACTCAAAACTGATCTGCATCTTCAAAATAGCCATATGTGACGAACTGCGCTTCTCTACATTCATTATCTCTGGTAAAATATAAAATGAAATTGTAGGACTCAAAAATAATTATTGAAGCAATTTGAACAATTTGATCTGATCTGATACATTGCTTGGAAAATTCCATCCCCCATCGCACTCTATCCCACATGTGAGCGCTTCGCGGTGCAAAAACGAGATCAGGAAAAAATACATTGGCCAATCAGACTCGCTCTTTAAAAGATATTATGACCGGGTAATGCCGCTATGTTTGTGTATGAAGGGGAAGCCGCATTTTGGTATCAAGACTGAAAAAGATTCATTTTTATATGAAAGATCTGATTGGCTAATCGTTTGTCTACGTTATTTTATGAATATTTGCCTAAAATGAGTCTTTTCGGGCCAAAGTACCCACGGCTGGATGAATATAGAGAAGCAGAATTTGTCAGCCCTGGGTATCCATGGATAACTGAATCTTTAATTCTAATTGTTTAGAACATGAAACATTTCATGCAATGGCTCAGCAACCATCAATACTTTGCATGTTTAATTATAGTGCAAGTTTGTAAATGGAACATATTTATCATATACATTCTTTCCTTGTTTTGGGACCGATTGCGTCGTTTAAAAATATTTATCAGGAGCAATGTCACATAAGATATGACTCGTAAAATCAAACCTTGCACTCGCAACGCAAACCAAAGTACATTTTGTGATTTTTTCATAAGTGTTTTCACTAATATTTTATCTGTAAGGCTCTCTATTTTCTTCACGAAGTTTTATTTCATCTCTCTTTTACACAAAATATCATGCTGAAAATGGAATTGTAATAAACCTCTCAAATGTACGTTTCATTCCAGACAGTTGCTAAGAAGATGGGGCTTGACACAAGGAAAAACTCCAGCTTGTGGAAGGACCAGGCCTTGGTGGAAGTGAATGTGGCTGTGCTGTATAGTTATCAGGTAGAACTACTTTTATTTTCTCTTCAATACACAATTGTAGGGTGATCACATGCTGCGGACTTGAAGTTACTGTGCGGAATTTGGGCTGACATAACACTTTTGCGGATATCTCAGAAACTGAGGACAGCAATGATAACGTTTTCTTTTTCTTTGCAATACCCTATTCACGTTTTCTTTCTCCGCCATAATTGCTTTGATGCAATCTTTAATTTTAGCGAGGTAATTCTCTGTAGAAGAATATGCATTTAGAAAAGTCCACTTTGGCTGAAATTCTGTTGAAAATATCTTCTCGTCGGTATGAACTTTCTTTCCACGGAAATATCTCTTTGTGGATATTTTTCATGTGTAGCATCGTCACTCTGCCATTGTCATTCTGTATCCTGATGTGAGCTAATTAATAACATATATTCTGTATTTGCTGCAGGATTTCACTACAAACCCCGCATATTATGCCTGTACGAGGGTTGATAGAAAAAATAGAGAACAAATGCAATATCTTCTAAACAAAGCACCCCAAGATCATACAAATCTGCCCGTCTGTAATTGAAAACGTCCCAATTTAGGACGTGGCGTCAATTGCAAGCTGATAATTTCCTATGCTTAGTGACGTCATCTTTTCTACGTCATATATGTAGACGCTGTGGCACAATGGCAGACAAGTCCATTGTCGAACAGAGGGTAATTATAAAATTTTAAGCAAAATTAGTAAAATCCTATCCACAGATAAAATTTGACTTTACTGCTGTTTATGGACCTAAAACACTTGATAAATCTGGAATCAATAAATTGGTGAAATATTGTAGTGATGGTAGGGAGATATGATATAAGAAAAGGTAGGGCAGGGAAATTTCTTTCAAAAGAACTGGTCGATTCTGTGGAAATTTATGTGAAGCAAGACATGCGTGTTACTGTCCGAGAGATAGCAAACAATTTTGATATTTCATATGAAATCGAAGAGAAAATTCTGACTAAGGAATTAGGAATGCACATGGTTTGTGCCCGTTGGGTGCCCAGGTTGTTTGATACAGAACACATGGGTTAAAGGGTAAAGATCTGCAGGGAATTATTATTATTATTATTATTATAAATGTAAAGAATATTTTAACATCTGCATCATCTCTTTTCAACACTCTTCGATGTATGTCAATTAAGGATTATATCATTGTTAGAAAAGCTATTCTTACTTTCAAGGTCTTACATAATGTAGTGCCAGAGTATCTTAGTGTTATTAAGTTTGTAAGGAAAATTAGAACAAGGAGTACTCGGTACAGTGCAGATAGTGATTTATATATACCAAAAGTTCGGACAGAATATTCTAAGATATTCTTTGCTTACGTTGGTACAGTTTATTGAATAGTTTGCAGCACAATATTAAACAAGCGCCTAATATTTCATTTTAATGAGCAGTCCTGATTTTATGACCACATAACGTTTTTAAGTGATAGCTGTGATACATTCTTGTGATAACAGTATGTTAAACTTGTGTAATTCGTATCCTGTTATATTTGTTTTCTTGTGCGCAGTAGATGTTAACCTTGAACACGTTTACTAATTACACGTATATTTGTTGTATGTTTGTTTTTATTGCAACGTCATAACGTTATTAGCTATTAGCTAATTAAGTTACCCTGGATAAATAAAGGATCTTATTATCATTATTATTATTGTTATTGTTGTTGTTGTTATTATTATTATTATTATTATTGTTAGATAGGTGCAAATTAGATAGCTATAATTTCTTAAATAAGATCATTACATGTGATGAAACGTGGATACACTTCTTTGAACCTGAGAGTGAGAGACAGAACAATGTATGGAAACACACAATTTCTCCATCGCCTATACAACTATGTCTTTCAAGATCTGCTGGAAAGATTATGTTCATTATGTTCTACAACACAAAATGAATAATTCTAAACCAGATGGTATCAGTGAATGGATAATACTATGCCATAGTAATCAGATGTAACTAAGCACAAATAGTCAAGACCTACCGATGGTTGGCTTCATTTTGCACCAGGTTAACGCCTCCGTATACATGTGTAGCTTTTGTAATATAGACCTAACAAAAATTGCTTTTAAACTTTAAATGACCCTTCATACAGCCCAGATTTAGCTCCTTGAGAATTTCAGCTTTTTCCAAAATTGAAGAATTCGTTAAGTAGAAGCCATTACAGAAGCAGAGAAGAATTAAGGGATGTAATTACCGGGTCGCTACGAATGATGTCACGTGATGGGCTGCTGCACGTATTCATGTCATGGGTCACAAGATAGGAGAAGAGCATTAGTCCAAAGGAAGTTACTATGAAAAGGACTAAAAGTATTGTAAACAGTAACTTTTTCGTTACAGCTTTTGTTGTAGAATTGTTTGATCAACTCTCGTAGTTACTTGTTGATGGGGTCGTCTAGTGCACTGTTAGAGCTTCGTCCCTTTTAAACATCTCATCTCATTCCATGTCAGCATCAAAGGCTATCATCATATGGTAAGCAACTTTAACCAATTAGCAATGCAGATATAAGTAGTTACTAACAAATAACTACACGTTTTTTGAAATTACAATATATTGGGACCGCGTCAATAATTCGCAAACAGGTTTTACGCGCCAACAATGACATCTTGTAGGCAAGATCCGTTTCTCAGTTAAATACAATGACTGGGTATGAGTTTGTTTCTCAGTTCAAAAGTCCCGTATATCTATCAACCGTACCAGACGAAATCCTGTATATTTTCAGGCAATGGGCGTGACGATTACGGACCACCACACCGCCTCGGAGTCGTTCATGAAGCACCTGGAGAACGAGCAGCGCCTGCGCATTGGGTGTCCAGCAGACTGGGTCTGGATAGTTCCTCCCATGAGCGGCAGTTTACTGCCTGTCTTCCACCAGGAGATGCTACTTTACAAGCTCAAGCCATCATATGAGTATCAGGTACAATGACGAGAGAAAGATAAAAGGGAAAAAACAGATTAAGAGTGTGTTTCATCATATTACGTTAACAGTTATAGTATCACAACTTCAGATCATAAAGATCGTATGACACAACACCTATAATGTTACAAATCAACGACATTCAATTAGACACATATTTTCTGCATTTTTGAGAAAAATATGATCTCAGACTCGTGTTTATCAGACACGAAATTTACGAAATTCATTGTAAACAAAAATATATGTTACGAGCTTCGGGTAGTATTCAACTTGTTTTTTTAAAATTTTAAATCTAATGAAAGCTGAGCTTGTGATTTGTGTTCAGCCAATTATAAGAAGCTTGACTTTTATAACATTATTTTTGTTTGGCTTAAAATGAATCTAAAGCACAAACTCAGTCTCTGTCATTTTATGATCTCCCAGCCTATTCGAACTCTTCCAAATCTCATCTTCGTCTAATGATTTGTGTACGAATTGTCAGTGTCCTGAACGTTGCTTTTGTTTTCTGTCCTCAATACAAAAAGGCCGATGGAATTCTAACATAAATATCAGCACAATCATCTTGAAACTTTGCGTACTACCCCCCTTTTGAAGCATTTCTTAGGAAGGTGGGCTTGCAGTCTAGATAAAACAATCTAGACAATTTTTTGTTGAAGAGAGAGAGAGAGAGAGAGAGAGAGAGTGAGAGTGAGAATGAGTCTCTCATCCACCTTGACGGTCCGGTTGGCCTTCCTAAACTTTTGTGTACGGGATGCTACCCATTTCCAGCTTTTAAAAGGGAACGTTGGCTGGTTTGTAGAAATGCCTTCTGAAAGTTTTCCCAAATGATACGAAATTTTAGCCGAATTATTGCCATGATTAAAAAAATAAAATCATGCCACCCTTATGTCAGTTCCTTTGACTATCATTGCAATTGTTTCTAATGGCAGAATTATTAACAATACCAAAGGAAAAAATTGACTCGAAAGTTATTATAGAAACATAAAGTGCTAATCTCTCCTATTAGGCCTTTCTGATTTTCACAGATAATACAAGAAACTGTCATTGCTATTGTACCTTTGTTACTACAAAATAATTGGAGTAGTTTGTACATGTTTTAGGGCAAATATAACTTGCAAGCAATTATAAATTATTCCTTATCTTTGTCAACACTAGCAAATGAAACAAACTAAACCATGGTAAATGGTACAGCTACTGAAATAGAGTGCCTACCACCATATTGTTTAATGGAATGGAGTAGCTATGTTTTCGCCGAAGCAATGGTATCAAAGTTTACCAACTACGAAGAACATGAGATACTTGTTGAAATCTACATGCAACATTAAAAATGTAAAATTATTATCATTCAGAAGTTGGAATTCACTTATGCTTTGCTAGCTGAGTTAAATTATACTGAACCTTCCACTGAAAATCAACGCTTGTTCAGATATTGGGACCTTCCCATAATAACACAATTTCTTTGTTTGCAGGAGGTCCCGTGGAATACACACGTCTGGACGAAAGACAAGGATAAAACAAAGACTGTGCACAAACATGGACGTAAGATTCAGTTCCGACAATTAGCCAAGTAAGTAAGCAAGGAAATACCTACATAAAGTATTCATTTAATATTTGATGACAATTTGAAATATAGTCTTTTGTACTACAAAAACAAAAGCGTAAAACATAATGATGTCGATTATTGTTCAATGTAATAATAATTCATATACATTCAATGGTGTATGTCTCAAGTTTCATTTGAATTAAACCATATAAATGTGAAGTTATACATAGTTTTATACCCAGCACGTTACTTCAGTCTTGATTTTTTTCATTAAAGGGCTGTGAAATTCTCCGCTAAGCTTATGGGAAGAGCTCTAGTGAGAAGAGTAAAATGCACCATTCTGTTCGCCACGGAGACCGGAAGGTCTGAAGGATTTGCTAGTACACTCTGCCAGATCTTCAAGCATGCATTTGATGCAAAGGTCAGAAGATTTGTCTGATAGCATACTATTTGTTTATCACTAGCATTATATGTAATTTCATGTCACAGAAAACGAATGTTGCACTGTAACAAAATCTACCAACGTCAGATAGCCAGGTCACTGAGTGATGCAAAGTCTGTACATTTACGGTGGAAATTAAAATCTCAAACTCGTCTCCATCAGACATAAAATAATGACACTCATTGAATAAATAAGAATTTGTCACTAGCTGAAGCAGATAGTGGCATAAAATGTCATTCATCTCGTTTAATTTATTCATATCTCATGAACACTTCTTTAAAATCCCCCGTGAACATTTTACAATCATTATTGTTGCAATGCAGATACCGGTCGAAAAACAGGAAAAACAAAGAAATAATGTTACGTTCTTCTTTCCTGCTTGATGGGAGCAACAGAGAACATATGTCAAATACCTATAGACCATGCAGCCAAATAGGCCTAGTCGAAAGTTCGAGATTTTATCAACACTATAAAGAGCTTACTGAACGAGTTCATTGCAAGAGTTACTTGAGTTACTCTGAACCATTCTGTGTCGAAGGACAAGGTCGAACGTAATGGGTATTTGTCCTAAGAAAGGCCTGTTGTTGAACCTCAAAATGTATTAACAAGAAAACAAAATTGTTTAGTATATTTCGCATAAATTGTTTAAGAATTGTCAAAATATTGCTAAATAAGTGAGATTTTATCGATAACTTCAGTTCAAATGAAGCAAAAAATAAGTCATTTTGTATAATTTTTGTTTTTTAGTGGGGTTTCCCGACTTAAAGATAATATTTACCATAGAGCGCAAGAGAATACCTCCACAATATTTGCTCCGAAGAATCAACTTATAAAACATACTTATTTTATATATAGTTACTATTGTTAATAAATCAAAAATGCGCTTGGAAGCTTAAAATTCTATTCGGGTATCTTGAAATGTCCACCCGGTACTGTGTTCAGATTTGCGCAGTGGATAGAGTTAATTAAAAATTAGTCATACAGTTTGAATCTCGTCGGAGGTCTTGTTTTCTTCCTTATTTTTAACGTCTCGCACTAGATAATGTTTTCTTAGAAAAAATAAATCATCACTTGTTTTTAGATATCTTGTTTTTGTTATATAAAGGAACTTAAACCGATAAGATCGCAGTTGGTACCAAGGCCATTTTATCATATTTCCTAAAAATGCAATATATGTGCAGTTTTTCGCATACTTTTGGGCGATTTCTAACTCTTTCAAACGATAAATAGACGATACACATCCCGTATTGAGTTAGCTCATGTGACCAGTGTTGCAAAGACCTTCAGTGAGGACGAATCCTCATGAAACCCAGCTTTCTTGTTTGGTCAGTTGGATTAATTTTCTCAGCATGAATATTTCCTCTTGCAAAGGTTTATCTGACGTTGAAATTTAAGTCTTCTTGTTTATCTCCAAATCAAAATTGAATGAACATTGATATACATCAGAGTGTTTATGGTAATAGTATAAAGCATACGATGAATATAATCTTTCAGTTATGAAAACTTTTGAGATCCACGTAAGTTATAATTGGACTTGGCATGTGTTTGTGCAGCACATGGTTACCCTGATAAGTAACAACAATTAGTAAAAGCAATTAGTGAATGAATGAATAGAATTAAGCGCACCCATCACTCTTGTCTGTATACAGACTGTATCCATGAAATATGGAATTTTTAGACTGGTTCATTGTTTCAGAAAGCTTAGCTCATTATGAAAACTTTTGAAACATAGAAAAAGTTCCATATAACACATACACTATGTAGATAAATAATGTTTGGGTGAGTTCCATTGCGTAGATGCCCACTGTCTGAATTATTTTACATAGCAGTCTTTGTGCTATACGTGTGGTGGATCTCTCTGCAGGTACTATCGATGGACAACTATGACCCCATTGATTTTGAACACGAAGCGCTTCTACTGATGGTGACAAGCACATTTGGAAATGGGGATCCACCTGCAAATGGAGAGGTAAATATATATATATCAATATATATATATATATATATATATATATATATATATATATATATATATATATATATATATATATATATATATATATATACACGCACAGGCTCATTGGCTGTTAGAGTAAACCCATCAGTCATCAAATAATAGTAAATAATTGTTCAAGTTACAAGATTTTCCGCAGTTTTTGAAGTTCTGTTCGAAATTGTTTCTTAGCTTAACGTAGCCTTAAAAGTTGAACATATGGCCATATCACAGCCGATATCAGTAATTAATATCATTATCTTCACTAATTTTTAGTGTAAAATGGTAAAAAAAAGACGTGCATTAATAGATCAAGGATACCTGCTTTATTCTCGGTTTCACAGTAGGCAAAATAAGTTGTCCAGAACTGATGAGGGTGCAAAGAAGCTTACTACTTTTAACCATTTCTTTAAAATACGCATCTGTTCTAATAAATAAAAGGATTTGAACTACTTTTTGTAGTTTATTATATTTCATTCTTCATTTTTAAAAATTAAACAATACCATTGTCTGTAATCATATCAAGATCTATAAATATCTTATCAACGAAATGATAATTTGTGGCTATAAGTCAACGTAATAGTAGGACACGAGAAATATTATTGAGCCGCTTTTATTGATTGCTTTCTTAAACATATATACTGTTTTGTTTATACAGGTATTTGCAAAGACTTTATTTGAAATGAAACATCCAAAGAGCAAGCATGAGTACGTATTAGAATTTTGTATACCCCTGCCAGCGAAGATTTTTTTTGTGGGTATACTGGAGTTAGCTCGTCTGTGCGTCCGTCCGTCCCACTTTTGTTACTTAATGCCTCCTGAACCGTTTGAAATATCTTCGTAAACCTTGCTACGCTCTTGTATTATGACTTGTCATTTTGTCCTCTAAACAAGCGAGTCTGTTAAAGCAGCAATGTGAGAGTTATATTAAATTTTTATAGCTAATTTTGTACGTTCGTCTGTCTCACTTTTCTCCGGTTGTATATATGTTGAGTCGTTTGAGATATTGTCATTGAAACTTGATATGCAATGCTTATTACGGCAATTGCTTGCGTCCCATATAAGATCCGGTTTTGTCATATTAGTACTTTTCGACTTTTATTATCAAGTGTGTCCATTCGTCCGTCACTCTCTTCTCTGGTAAGTATATCCTGAGTTGTTTGAGATATCTTCATAAAACTTGGTATGCGTTTGCACCACGACAAGATATTGTCTCCCTAAAAGATTCTGCTTTGTCAGGTTAGTACTTTTACAGTTATCTTCCCATGTTTTTGAAAATTTTATTTACAATTCATATCTCCTTAACCGTTTGAATTACCTTCATGAAACTTTTGGTATGATCTTGTATTATGACTAGACAACGTGTCTTGGAATAGAATGGAGTGTCTGAGTATCATTTTAAGAGTTATTCCCAATTATAGCTCGGCTCTATGAAATGGAGTGTAATATTGTACTACCGCCGGCGTCGGCGTCGGCATACATACAGGGATATACAGCCTCGCTGCATCTGAAACATTCTTTCTTCCTAGATCCAAGTGGGTTTCATAGCATCTACCTAGTGGGGCGGGGGATAAGGGGTAACTTTGTACATACATGTCCATTATTTGTGTATTCATGGTTACGTTTTTGTGTTATCTCTTTATGTTCGCATCCTGTATACATACTGTTATACCTGGAATAATGAAAATTGGTGAGCGATACATGGTGAAGAGTACTACATCCTCATGACAAAAGTAGATCGCTGTAACCAATTATCGATGCTCCACTGACTTGGGTTAAATTTGTGTTTTAAGTTTATTTCTCAGGTCATGTTCATGCTAGAATAATTAAACGATATGATTGTATGCATCTGTATTAATGCCACAAACTTACATCGAAAGAAAATCATTGTGACCTACATTTCATAGTTTCCATTCTAGGTTAAACGTTTGGATTTAACACATGACCACATAGACTTTTAACACCATGTAAAGATATACTTATACCTAGAATCATGAAACTTGGTGAAAGGATGTATCTGGACGAGTACTACACCCACATCACAAAATAAATTACAGTGACCCATATTTCACGCTTCATTGACTTGGGTTCAATTTTATTTATGTTTTAAGTTTATATCTTAAACACTGTTCATGCCATAATCACTAAACTAGATGAGTGTATGCATCTCTATTAGTACCATACCCATACGACAAAAGAAGGTCACTGTAACCTACATTTCATATTTTTGCTAAGATTAGTTAAATGTTTGCATTTAGGTCATGATAATATAGCTTTTATGCAGCCTGGAGACAGACTGTTATACCTGGAATCATACACATTTGGCATCGTACTCTACCTCATCACAAAAATTGGTCACTGTGACCCATATTTCACGGATCACTGACTTAGCTTTTGTATTTTAACTACATGCTACAACCATAAACTTGATAATTGTAAACAAATCTGTACAAAAAGAAGGTCATTGTAATCTAATTTTCACATTTTACTGCTTAGGTTATGGTTTTGCTTTAAGCTCACAGTTCACATATTTAATTTCGTGCATGCTATGTACATACTATCCATTCTAGTATCATAATATCTGGTGAAGGGATACATCTGTTGAATACTACTGCCTCACTACTCTACCTTATCACAAAAATTGGTCACTGTGACCCATATTTCACGGATCACTGACTTAAATGTTGTGTTTTAACTTCATGCTACAATCATAAAACTAGATAATTGTATACATCTCTGTTAGAACCATATACGTACAAAAAAAAGGTCATTGTAATCTACATTTCACATTTTACTGCTTAGGTTATGGTTTTGCTTTAAGCTCACAGTTCACATCTAATTGCGTGCATGCTCATCAACAATATAAACTATCCTATCTAGAATCATACTATCTGGTGAAGGGATGCATCTGTTGAGCACTACTGCCTCATTGTATACATAGGTCATTATGGACCTTATTTTATTTTTCGCCGACTTGGGCTAAAGTTTGATTTGATGTTAATTTCTCAGATTTCTCAAACACTGTTGATGCTAGAATCATGCAATTGATGATGCATGTACGTACGTATTAAGGTTTTAACGGCACGTGAGCATAAATATGGCTATATAGCACCGATTAAGGTTAAATTATAAAACTGTCAATATAAAGAATGGTACTAAATATTTTAGGAAGTTAAACCTTTTCATCATTGCTCGCTTAGTAACAGACTTAGTTTATTTTGCATAACAGATCATTTTCATAAAATACATGGAAACAAAAAAGAAAAGTAAAGAAATTATGAGTCTGTCTTTCTGTACGTCATTCTGAGAACGCTCTTTTCGTTAAATACCGATTTAAATAATATAATTCATGAGGAGACATTAATGCAAGCATTCATGAGTCGGGTGTAATTCAGAAATAATTGTGACTACATGTTCCCTTGCAAACACATGTAGATTAACACATGCTGATTTATCATTCAATCTATCAGTCTGTCTATTCATCTGCTGGTCCCCACATGATAAAAACTTGTGTTAATTCCTAACCATTTCCATAACATAAATGAATTTAATGTATATAGGTCCGTTAAAAATAAAGAAAAATTGTCAAGACCTTTTTGATCATACCAATTATATATAAATCTGTTAAATATGCCAAACCTATTGAATTGTCAAGAAGAATGACTGATCTTTTTTAATGAGAACCTAGAATCCCAAACTGTTTCAGACATAGTGTTGTTGAACAACGGCAACGTTTGCATAAACTGAGTGGCCCATGTAATTAGCATCGATCTGAGTTATTGTCAGTGTCATGTTTCGTGTATGTAGACTGAGTGACCCATGTAATTAGCATCGATTTGAGTTATTGTCAGTGTCATGTTTCGTGAAAGTTTTTGTGGTATAAAATAAATTAATAGTGATGAGATTAGTTACATTTTTCCAAGCATTGAAATTTTCAAACTTAAAAATATCTAATGCAAGCACTTTTAAAAACAACAACGACAAAATAGAGCATATTTAAAAATTCTTTTGGGATAAAGGTCCTCATGCATGCAGTTGCAAGATGAGTGAAGTGACCACGCTGTATTTAGTGCCGTTTTGCTTAGCATCCGTCCATGACTTGTTCGTATAAATCATTGTATTGTTTTGCTGACAGCTCTTTATAAAAACTCTTTACCTATTTTTGAATCCACACTAAATAAAGAATTTGTTTGGTGTCACCATTTCAAGATGGATATGAATCAGCATGTACCAGTAGTTTAGTACTTTATTGTAATATACACACCTATCTCTATTGTACTTTAGCAAATAAACAAATGCTGGGAATACATGTAACAAAATTTAATCCATTTAACTGAAACATAAATATGGTTTGTCTATACGTGTATATATTGAATCCAACATAATGCAAAACCCACAACATAAAGGAAGTTTCTTTCTTGTTCAGCTTTCTACTTTACGTATTCCCAAGGCACAAAAGCCAATACAAAAATTGTAAATACTTCTTCCTTGATCATACAGTTAACTTCATTCATTCGTTTAATTGGATCACATTAAACATTTGGTTTTAAATGATTCCTCAACAAAAAGTTTAAAAGGAACAACAGTCTCAATTGAAAGGTGTAGTGGGTTGTGTCGTTGAAAGTTTCATAATTAAAAATAATATTTAAGTTCACAATTGACTCAAATACCATGACTATTTTACTCACACATTTGTTTAACTACTTGCTGTATGATCTATTTCACATATATTACACGATGGCACTTAAGTAAGTGTATGGCATCCCAGATATCCGAGGTTCCAGGTACCACATTTACCGTATACATATTTGGGGATTTTAAAAGTGCAGACATATATGGAATCTTTAAAAGCGGGAACTTATTTATGGCAAAGTACTGTATATCTATGCATTTCTAAAATGAAGTTCTTTTTGTCTGATTATTCAGGAATGAAGTGGGATCCAGACAAATATTAAGGTCACAGGCACCACATTTTCTATATAATTTATGGGATCGTTAAAATTGAGAAGATATTTATGGCAAAATGCTGTATGTTTAAGCTTGTCTAAAATGAAGGTTCGGCTGGTTACTCAGACTGAAATTCCTTCTTTTTTGTAATTGCTGTGGCAGGGGCAAACGAACGTCGTACATTCGCGAGAGCACGTCTTCCTTGCAACATGATGACTTTGCCTTGCACATGAACAACAAGGACGAGGAGGAGGAGAAAGATGATAGCTCATTTGCTGAAAATAACTTGACAACTGACACAGGCTCTCTAGGAAATATCAGGTATCTAATCTTGCATTTTATTTATTTTTTAAAGGACCAGTGATGACACAAAGAAGCTGTAGGAATATCGTGCTTGCAAATAAATGACATCATAAGACAACATTTGTTCGCAAAAGTACAATGAGATGAATATAGTGTCATAAACAATGTTTGGATATTTTATAACTAATAAACAAATTGCGATCAACATAATTAAATTGTATCGGAAAAAGCTTTAAAACATTATTTTCATCAACGAAAGCACTAAATGTATTTATTAGTTTTAATAAATGACGGTTATAGCCATGTTCAAAACTCTTTGCACATCAATCAAATTTTTTAAACCGTACATATGCAAGAATCTTTCAAATATACAGGTACAAACCACCCTCTTTTGTATGTTTATCAAGAGTGAACATTGTTGTATTGAAGTTGACTTATCTTTTTCTACCGGCAGTTGTGCATTCAAATTAACCTCACCTATAGAAAGACTTTTTATATCTCGATTTGTGTGCTTTATATCCAAAGAGTTTGAGTGTCATTGAATGTGATCGCCATACTTTCTCAGTTTAAATTATTAAATTAAATTGGGCCTGTCCATCCTTACGTTTTTCCTTTCTTCATCCCGTCCATATGTCTATCCGTATT
Source organism: Margaritifera margaritifera (assembly GCA_029931535.1). Taxonomy (NCBI): domain Eukaryota; kingdom Metazoa; phylum Mollusca; class Bivalvia; order Unionida; family Margaritiferidae; genus Margaritifera; species Margaritifera margaritifera. Next base: position 137,100 of record JAQPZY010001426.1, on the reverse strand, counting down.
AATTTTGTTTCCGCACAATAACTCCCTCAATTGTTATTGGATTCCAACCAAACATGTTTTGCTGGTTGACAACGACAAGACCTTTGCAGAGGTTGATTTCCAGTATTCTAGATCATCATTTAATTAATTTCTGCACAGCAACTCATTGATTTATGATTGGATTTCAGCTAAATTTGGTAGACAGCTTGATATTATTAGGATCTTAGATGATATTGATAATCAACTTTTTATTTATTATTTACTGGAATAATAGTATCTATTTTTCAGACCAATTCACTTTCATTTCTGCATAATACCTCCATTAATTTTAATTGGATTTCAACCAAACATGTTATGCAGCTTAATATTGATGAGACATCAGATGAGTTCAGTTGTGAGTATTCTACATCATTTAGTAGAGTTACAGCCCCTAATTTGTTTTAAAGCTTTTTCCGATACAACTTTCGTTTCTGCACAATGACTCTGTTATCGGATTTAAAATAAGTTTAGTAGGCAGCTTGATATTAATGAACATTCTGGCTGAGTTTGATTGTTGGTGATGGTGAGGTACATGTTCAGCGTGCACCATCATTTTTTAGGGGAGTTATGCTCACGGACTTTCGAACCACACTCTCCCCTTAGTTTGATTTTTCACGTTTAATCTGCATCACCATTTTGTGGAATTGTGGCCACTGATTGTTGCACCCAGCCACTTTTGTTACCACTCAGTACTGCCCTTAATTATCAATGGATTTCAACAGATAATATATGCATCTCTATATTAATATAACTTCAACGCAGTGTGATTATCAGCTTCCTATGTCATCGTTTAGTGGAGTTATGGCTGCTGATGTTGGAGGCACATTTTGTATGCAGTTTTATATTTACAAGACCTCAGCTGATTTCGATTGTAAGTGTTCTACATCAGCTATATTGTCTTCCTTTACAAATGTACCTGAACTCGTTTACTATATATCACGATTGTCATCTAGTCCTTTCCTCTACAGAACTGCACTGTGCTTCTTCCAACAAAAAGCAGAGACCATTAGTTCATGGAATTTACTTGTTCATACTATCCAGTCGTGCGACTTTTACATTTTGTTAGCTCTGGCTCAGAGAGCTTGCTAGAAGGTTTTCACTGATTTTACCTCTCTGTTAAAGAATTTGTCTTTCTAACAAAATGCGTGCGAAGTATTGTTGGGTATGGTGTATGAATCTGGCCTTAGCCATGTATCAATATCATAATTCACACCCTAATGTGATGTTATATTTATCCTTTTCTCCGGGTGCATACAAAACAAACGGCTCGGCATCTCAAATCTCACGCGTATTGGGTGAAAATTATGTAGTCGTGCTACGTTCTTCATTTGCAAACAAAGCGATGAATTTTACTTGGACAGAAATCAGACATAGTCTTTTTCCTAACGCTCTTATTCATTCAAAGCGACAGGAATAACGCTACATGCAAAGTAGACTCTCAACTAGTATGCGTCAACTTAAGGTTCCGTTGTGGATAATTGGTATATGCCTTGTAAGATCATATATAATGCTGACTGGGTTGCCACAGAGGGCTATTTTCCCACATATCTCCACAGGTGGCTCTCGTTTGAGACGCTCATGTATATCGAACAGGATACATCAGCTGATCGCTAGCGCGCCATCACGAAAAAGGAACAAGAAAAGCAAGCGTACAGTATCAGAATTTTCACTAGGAAAACTTTCAATTTTATCTGAAAATGTCAAAACCTTCTTTCTTTATTTTTATGTAAGAATTGCTATCATACATATTTTGTTTTGTCATTAACGTTTGGCGACTCCCCGTAGTGTGTTGAAACCGTCGTTCGTCGGACTCGGGCTTCAATGACATCCTGAGGATATTTAAAGCATTTCCAGTGACCTATAAATTCAAGTTATTCCTCACTATGCATCAGCAATAAATGAACGAGAATGAGGAAAGACCTTAAAACTTTTCTTGAAACGATGTTCAGACAAAGGAGAGAGGAACGCTTCAGTGATCACATTATGGTAAACTGCACAGATTCATCCCCGCGGACATACTGGAAAATATGGCTATTGCGTGATCATATCTTTCTGAATGAGCGTTGATTATATATATATATATATATATATATATATATATATATATATATATATATATATATATATATATATATATACAGAGGAGCCTCCTTAATCCGGACACCTTCGTTCCCAGTGAATTTTTTTCCGGATTAATGAGTTTTCCGGATAATTGAATCATGCACATTTTTATTTTACGATGTCATTATATCGTATACATATACTGTACATGTACATGTATTTGCTACCTGTAAATGTACTGTGTATGCAATAATGGTTGAAATAAATTAAAGAATACATCTATTGACTTGTGTTTATTTCACTTTATTATAACATGCACTTGTACATATACATACAGTAAATATAAGTTTAAACAATTAACACATTAAACACATCACACTATGTACATGTATGTACTGTACATACATTTATTATGTCAATTTCCTGAAGAAATCTGTGACCTTTGTTTGCCTGCTGGCCGGTATCTCTGCTCGTCTACGCTTGCTTGATGGTGATGCCATAATAATATAAAAAGTACAACGAATACAAACTGATATCTCGCAGTTAAATGCGTTATGGTAAACTAATAAAATGCAGTTATTGTTATAAGTCGTATTTTACAACTGTTATAGCTGCTAATGAGCCGATAATTGACGTCCCCCTTTATTCTGAAATAAAGCCCTATAATGTCCACAGCTTAAGTCAATCAACATTATTTGTTCAGCCATCAACAAACTGTGATTGTTACATACAATTGGTAAACAACAAAGAGACTTAATGACACTTAATTTATTACCCATATCTTACGTCAAAAAGTGTGGAAGATTTGATCCCAGTGTGTTTTTTTAATTATTAACATCGCCGTCGGCGACTAGGTAAAACAGACATTGTTTATACAATCGCTAGTTACAATACGGTCACGCTACTTGAAGTCCCCCCCCCCCCAAACACACACATGATCACTTTATCAATTTATAACTTTAACATGCCACTAGAATTTGACCAATCAGAGATTGATACATTGACACACGTCCAACTTTGCGTAGGTGAATCGGTGTTATCCGACTGACTGTATTTTCATGTATGATTTTTGCGGATTATCGAGGCAAGTTTTATAGTAATTTTACACTTTGGTCCCCGATTTTGATTTCCGGATCCGGAACGCGGATTTATTGATTAACGAAGCAAATTAACGTTTAGTAAATCCGTTCCCATTGAACTCTGTCCGGATAGCGAGATTTCCGGATAAACGGAGTCCGGATTATCGAGGCTCCTCTGCATATGTAATCGTTACTTTAAAAAGCGTCACTATGGTGGAATTTGTAAATTCTAGATTTTCGGTGTTCGGTCTGGGCTCGAGGGCTTACCCTAACTTTTGTGCCTTCGCCCGCTACTTGGACACGATTTTGAGTGATCTCGGTGCAGAGAGGATAATGAAGATGGGCGATGGGGACGAGCTGTGCGGACAGGAGGAATCCTTCAAAATCTGGGCACAAGATGTTTTTAACGTAAGAAACATTTATGGTCTTTCTTACTTACTTAATTAATTACTCCTCATCCTGATAATCATCAGTACGTAAAATAAAGACAAACTATGACCAGGCATATCTGCGGTTTATCTCATATCAGGTTTTTCAAGCGTTTTCCTTCGCCTCATCATTTACCCATGTTTAAGTACCCTTTTGTTTTCCTGTCTTCTCTTTGCCCCTTGGAGTCCATTTCAGTACCTTATATGAATTCCTGATGTTCTTCATTTTGTGTAAGTGTCCGAACCAAGTGTCCAGCGGCGTTTCTTAATTTTGTATGCTAAATAATTTACCCCATTACTTCTCTGATATCGTTGTTTGGAAATTTAGTATATGATGAAAGCTAAAGAGGCTGTTCCACTGGAACCAACATTTTTGTTATTGTTAGAACTTTCTGATTGAATGGTGCCATCGTCTTGACTATTGTGAAAATCTATCAGATACTTATTTTTTTTTCGTAACCAAAAATCAAAGATTGGCGTCGGCAGATCAGACGAAAGATTGATGACCACTGTTTATCGATGACCCATTCACTACTTTATTCAGCTTAAAACATTCGTCTTAAGAAATTAAATGTGCCTTAGTGTAAATAACGTATTCGTCAAACGGGCACACTGGCAAGTAAGGTCCTAATTGGATGTGAAAATATCAGTTTAGAGATATTTTATATATTAAATATCGGGTAAATGCTATTATGCCACTACACAAGTTTTACGCATGAAAACACCGTCTTAGTAATTATATGGTCTTTTTGTAAAGAAATGAAACGCATATAACAATCTGCATATGCCAAGTATTCTTATTAGTTCCTTTATTTCAAAGAACCCATTAAAGATACAATTTCTAAATGCGTTGATAATTCACTCTCCAGGCTGCATGCGGGACATTTTGCGTGGGAGACGAGAACACAGTTCGTAATGCCGTGGGATCCTTATCACAGAATGATTCCACGTGGTCTCCAGGAAAGTTCAGGCTCAAACCTTCAGAGGAAATGTCACTTGACATTTGTGAAGGTAAAATCTTTGAAGGAAAGTTAGGTGTTATGGTTGTATTTCATGTAGTATTTAAATCCCAGGACAAAATATTAGCAAAATATAATAGAATCCCTGTGTTCTTTAAATTTATTAGATATGTGGAAATATTGTATTCAAGCGACATGTGACTCACGAAGAATCTTTTTTTTGGATGGATATGCATATGCGAATATCCACAAAATAGGTAATGTGATATATAGTCAAAAAATAGTAAAAACTTCACAAAAGCAGGAGAAAAAAGTGTATTTTGTCTTTCTTATTGTTTGATGTCTGTAATTGTATCATAACGATCGGCAAGAGCAGATATTGAGCAATGGTATTGGAGTTATACTGGCTGAGGGTAAATGTGCGAATATCATTAACAACTGTATGACCAATCAAAAAGGCATGATCAGTTGCAGGGTATAGTCTGCAATGTAACCGCCTTAACCCCGAGATACATATGTGTATACACTGATACTGTTTACGTGTATTTTCTTTGTTGCTACCTAGGTCTATCAAAGCTACACGGGAAGACCGTTGCTCCATGTCTACTTATCGAGAGTAAACAGTTACAATCTTTGGAGTCGAGGTATTATTTTGCATGCGTGTTGGGTGCAAGTTTATAAGTCGAGAAACGTAATAAGTTGTTCTCTCTCTTACATTTGTCATCTATAAAGTCCCTTAGTCTGTTGAAGTTTTACCTTTCCTCAAATTAGATATACAAAAGATTTTATATCTGTAATTACAAAGTTTATTGAATTTTGTTTTTAACGCTCAAAATGACCTGGCAATTGTATAATAACGATGGTAGTTGTACTTTGTAATTAAAGTACTTCAAGCAACTACTTCACTGAGCCAAATAAGAGACAGGTGAGAACGTGCTCAAACGTAGTCAATGCATGAAATTGAACGTACATACTCTGGATTTTCTTATGTCTGGTATCTAATCTAAATTAAACACGATGTCGAACTTACGCTAATAAAAAATAAAATAATTGATGTTACATTTATTTTCTTTTGTTTCTCGTGCAGTCGTCAGACTTTGTTGGTGAGGTTAGACACACAGGGGACGACTGAGCTGCTATATTCACCAGGAGACCATTTGGCGATATTTGCAGAGAATTCGCCCGCACTTGTGGATGGCATCCTTGCCTGTTTGCATGATGCTCCTCCTGTCGACCAGGATATTAAAATCGAGATGCAGTCCGAACGTACAACTCCACAAGGTACAATGAATTTGCTTTTATGCTTATACAGCATTTATCCGTCACACGCACGCACACACTTATATATATATATATATATATATATATATATATATATATATATATATATATATATATATATATATATATATATATATTAATCGAAAATATTTCTTAAATCAATTAATTTGAAATTTAGAAGAGTTGGGGAAGGGGGTATAAAAAAGCATGGGCTTATCATAGGATAAATGCATTAAATATTTCTGCTGATAAAGGATTTATGCAAATTATATTTTGCGATTTATTTGGAATGTATCCACTTGAAACGGATTCATAAAAAATTATGGACTCTTCTATCACCATGCATTATTCAAGTTATTGCCATTTGTAACGATAATACTAACTTAATTACATGTGTATAATAGGATGAGAAGTGAAAGATTATATTGAAGTCAATTTGGCAGTAATATTGCAGGCGTTCTAGATGAGAAATACAAACATTCCAATTTCTGAGTAATTTCAGATAAGTGTGGCCTAGCAACAATGTCTACAGGGCTGTTATCGTTTCGTTTCCTACTACATTTTTCCATCTTTACTGTCCATCAGATGGTTTCTGATGCTGACCAGAACATGTGTTTATTCTTTCTGGCAATATTAAATCGTGGGAAAGGTTTCCGAAGTTTCCAATCTGCACGTTGCGGACAGCTTTGTGCAGATATCTGGACATTACAACACCACCTACCCAAAGTTTCTTGAAGATATTAGCGACGCAAGCATCTAAAGACTGCGACAAAGAAACACTGGAAAACCTCGCAAATGTAAGTTTTTGTGTCCTAGCAAGTGTTAACACAAACATTTGGGGTAGTATTTCCGTACAATGTACTACTGAAACACACTTCTTCTGCTATTGAAAACTTTAATATGTGTGTGCGTACGTGTATGAGAGTATGTGTCTCTTGTCCTACGTCATCATGACCGTGGCATAAAACATTTACTCCTTGCCAGAGCTATATTAATGCCACGCCGGAACAACGTGATAGACAAAAATCGTCGACACACATCAGCCAATGTTGACAGAACCATCACACACAAATATTGATAGAATGACTTCCAGTTTCCAGTTCATGAAAGATAAACGCAGTTTCAAAATACCTAAGTAACAATAAGTGATAGTTAGCTTTGCTTTGTGTTACTGTTGTCTTTCGTAAGGTTCTGGTAGCTTTGCTTTGGGATTATTTCACGTCAGTTTGCATCAATCTTGCATCGATCTTCTTTATATTCACGAAGCTTTACTGAATGACTGTTTCAAAGAATTCAGCCATGGAGTTTACATATACCTATCTGCCATCAAGAAATATTTTAAAAACAATCCGCCGTATAACATTTATATAGTCTGAATAATATTTATACAAATTATTTATACCCATAAATGTTAGATTGACAATGATGAGAAAGAAACTTGTGCACATCTTCAAAATCGTGTGCTTTAGGACCTGCAAGCGTATGAAGACTGGAAGCATGGAAAATTTCCCCATCTTCTGGAAATATTGGAGGAATTTCCGTCACTGAAGATCCCTGCAGCCCTCCTTCTAACCCAGCTTCCTGTACTGCAACAGCGGTACTACAGCATCAGTTCCTCCCCAAAGGTCTACCCGGGAGAAATACACGCTACGGTGGCGGTCGTCCAGTACAAAACTCAAGGTAGTGAAATACAATGACTCACAAGTAGAACTTGGTTCATGGGAGGAATAAAAGCGACCGCGTTATAGATGATGTCACATTGTACTGATGTATGTTACAAATAGGGCTATGTTTTAATGTTGTATGTTGTACACAAGACTACATATATAAACCATGTTATATTTTAAACTAAATTGCAATAGGTTATTATGAGCTTCAGGGCTAATATACAGTGAAATACATTAAGCTTCAAATATAGAGGTAAACGTAGACAAACTTAATGGTAAACATGACCATATCCGGTATAGATAAAGGGCAACAGTATATGCGGGAGCTTAATTATGAGAGAACAATGTAATAACGTTTTTGCCAATATAATGTATCATTACCAGACCAATAACCCGTCATCCTGCAAAAAAACTGAACATACTGGAAGCATTTATCAGATGCACCATACTAGGAAGAGTAGTGAAATTCGTATATTGATTTGTATACACTATACCATAATGTGCACCATAGAACCAGTTAACTGATTTGTCATTGCTTCACAAGAACACCGGGTTGTGACAAAATGCTGATTACACAATTTACCCGCATGTCTTATTCTCATGATTTCTATTATGATATCCTACTATTTCTTTTACCGAAAATTTCTAAAGAGGCGTATACCTTGTGATATATTTGATAATAGGCAATTCTGAATAAATTGGTCCTTTTTATACAAAGGTTCTTTCTCTCGATTTGCGTACATATTTGACCACAGCTTTAATATCGTCGCTTCCAGGTGACATGGGACCCTTGCACGAGGGCGTCTGCTCATCTTGGCTGAATAGGATAGCATCAGGAACGATTGTGCCATGTCTTGTCCGAACGTAAGCTATTTATATAAACAAATCCGATCAAGCACTTACTGAATGTAATTCTGGTACCTTGTCTTGAGTTAGTGCTAGTAGCAGCGGTCACAGCGGGAGCAGCAACAGCAGCAGCAATTGTTGTTTTTGATTACGCATCTTTATTAGGATGCGTTACTGGTGTTGAATCAGAGTAGTAGTTATCTGCTCACAATCTCCTAAAAAGAATGGGTGGGTGGCTGTTATTTTAAAACCAAATATTGTATTCTGATTCACTGATTGAAGAACGAAAAAGATGAAAAAATTATTTTTCTTGTCATAAAAAAGTTGCATGTAACATCTTAGGTATTCAGAGAAAGCAATCTCTGCTGTCTTTGCCAATGTTTGAGTATGAAGAGACGTAAGAGGATGAGACAAGCCAATTTTTTTAATTAAATATAAAATATAATGCAACGTCCCATTTATGCAAACATAATGGTCGATACATTTAATAGAGCAGCGGGACTTATTCATTATACAGACTTCGTGTGTGTGTAGGTGTGTTTGTGTGTGTCTATGTGTGTGTGTGTTTTACTTCGGAACTTATGTTTCCTGTTTCAAATGTTTCCCAATGAGAAAAGGTTTCGTGAACAGAGAACCAGTCTTGAAACACCATATTAAACTCGCATTATTTTAGTAGCAGAAAAAGAGACACTGTGATTTACACATTCTATGGAAAGACGACTCTGATAGACAGCAGATCGCATAAGAATTGGGATGGAAATGCCATGATATTGCCTTGATATTGTGAAAATATTGTCAACTAATATGATGAGGATTATCTTTCAGTGCGCCATCATTCTACCTGCCAAAGGACAACTCCCTTCCGGTCATCATGGTCGGCCCAGGGACTGGTATTGCTCCCTTCCGCAGTTTCTGGCAACAGAGGAAAATCGATAGGGAAATGTTGCCAGCACCACATAAACAAGGTACAGAACACGCATATCTAAACATCAATTATCATAGTCATGTTAACGTAAAACGGAAGGAACGTAAGACAATACACTACCATGCGTACAAAGACTTTATGATGTGATTTAGAAGTTGAAGTAGCTGAATAATTACAACACTGTTTGGAATTTCGACTTGGGGTTACTTTTATGGGCATTTTATTGTTGATCCTCGTCGAAATCTTTCTGCAGTGTATTCGGGAAATTTGCGTCAGCTTGCTCCAGTTAGTGAGGAAATTATCTTCTCTAACAATCATTTTTTTTTCTAATGTAGATTTTCCTATTTACCTTGAAATTCGTTAGAATCCTAAATGGGTAAAGCGTATGAAAATTTTCAATATTCACTATTTAGGGCCTGTAAAGGGATTTTGACGAGCGTGATCAATATAAAGCCAACAAAAACAACTTAGATTCCTGAAGGAAATACATTACACAGCAGCTAATTATACTGATTATTTTTAAAATCCTCCTTCCCCCACCGACCCAAGGATGCTTTATTTATTGTTTGTTTGTTTGCTTGTAATGGAATACTACTACTACTACTAATATTAATAACAATGACACGCTGCAATAAGCCGCTTCTTCACTGTAGATAAATCTCCTTCGGGCTGGGGCAAGATGTACATGTATTTCGGGTGCCGCAGGTCCCTAATGGACGATATATACAGGAATGAGCTGCAGATGGCGAAGATGGATGGTGTATTGACGAATGTCTACACAGCTTTGTCCAGGGAACCAGACATACCCAAGGTGAGATTGTAATCATCTATTTCCTGAACAGTGATATTTAGCAAAACAACTTGAATAAATTTGTCAACAAGATTTAGTCACCAGAATCATGCCGTTAAAAACATCATAATATCAATTTGAATATATTTATCTTTGATCAATTTTTCCCCACTTTTGATTGAAAGCAAGCACGCTGAATTTGAATCTCATTTAGTCCAACCAAACTTACATCGTTCTATTCGCTCAACATGTACCATGCGTTTAACTTGGAGACATCTTCTCAATTTGACTTATTTTTAAAGTTTATTTTCGAAATTGGAATGTGTTAGAGAAGGATGAAACTTGCAACGTTCAGCATACCAAATGGTTATATTGTCATAATGAAATTGTCACCTCAGCATAATTTAATTATTTATATTTATCATTTACATTCAGATAAGTGTATAACTAACAGTACACGTACGTAGTTTCCTTAAAGGTTGTGCCATCTACAGTTAGTGTCACAATTGTCTTTAGTTTCTTCACTACAAAACACAAGAGACCACGATTTAGAAAATGTTTTCTGTCTCTGTGTAACAATGGGTGACTAAAGGTTGATACCATATGTCAAACTTGGCAATAACTAATTTGGAAATCTCGAGCACAGTGTTTTCCGTTGCAGATTGTCTATATTCGTGATGATTTGCCACTCAAACAACAGTGTCTCATACATTCTGGATATATATTCTGGTCTCTTTGCAGATGTACGTACAGGATTACTTACTTCAGAATAGCTTCGATATTTACAATAGCATTCATCAAGACGGAGGACATTTTTATGTCTGTGGTGACGTCAAAATGGCCACAGAAGTCACATCGACGCTGGAGAAAATTCTGCAGAAAGAAGGAAACCTTACAGCACAAGACGCTAAGAATTTCATACTGAAATTGCGGGTAGGATAGAACTTGTAAATTCAATTTTTTTGGTATACAGCTTTATTACTGTTACATACTATGTAATATCATGTCCAAATGTACTTTTCCCCTTGCACCAGGCTCTGCAGCGTTTAGGAAAGATACAAATACTAAACATTCAGAATACACTAAACTTAATTACCGGAATAATGACTTGACTTTTGCTTTATCAAGATCCATTTCCACACGTCATGCTGTGAAGAGGATGGCAGAATACAGATTATTTGTGCCTAGTTCATTCCTGCTGGATATTTCCGGTAGTAAATAAAATAGACGGCATTAATGAATACATTTTAATGCAGTATTTTGTGATTGGATAACCTAAATGGGACAGAGGTATATAAAACGCAAATCATTTGGGACATGGTAAGAATCTTCAGTGGCGGTAATCACCATGACAATAACATTGTCTTCTTCAGGATTCTAACCAGTTCCACGAGGACATTTTTGGAGTGACATTAAGGAGCTCCGAGGTAAGAGACGAAGCCAGGATCCAAGGGATGAAAGCCTGGTACACGAATGCCCATGGAAAACTGAACAAGTCCCTGTCTTCACCGGAGGTAGTGGCCACAAATTAAGCCACGGTAAGCGTGCTTCACTGTTAGCTTACAACAATTTACTGTCGGTACTCTTCAATAAAATACTCTGTTGTTGTTACCCCCCCCCCCATATCTTGCATCTTTCATCGGCAGAGTCAACAGATTGTTTTCATCTATGGACACTACCGGCTGCAATCTTAACTTCTTGTGTTAACGGCAACCGTTTTTTGTTTATTTGTGAAAATTAACGGCAGTTAAGTTGCAACCGTTATTGTTCATTGTGACACCAGGATCTGGGTAAACAGTACTGGTTGTTACGATCTTCACTCAGAATCAACGCCATATTTTCTTTTCGTGTTAATGTGTTTTGTCTTTGCTTGGGACATCAGGAGATGCTAGACCTATTTCATGTTTATTATATCGTACACTTGCCATGCCTAGAAATCCTCTTTAGTATACGAGCTTTAAATTTGAATAACCCGTCGTCTAACTTTAATTGAAATATTCTGCTCCCACATGGGGAGGTGATACATCTCTGTGAGCAAGTATTTTTGGCACAAGGTAGTGATAGCTTTCATCACATAGAACAATCTTTGTCAGCGGGGTTTATAGGACATGTACATCTAATTCTTATTATTGAATAGAGTAGCAGTCTGGAAGTGGGGGAAACATCGGATACCGTACTTAATACTCTGAGATAGGCCCATGAGCTGTAGTGTTAGCTTGAAAGTTTTATTTTTACTTTCCTAGATTGCTGTCAGTTCTTTCAACTTTCACATAAATACTGTCTGTGCACTGACACTATTTCATTTTTGTTTCTGGCAGACCAAATTTACCATGTGCATATCAGATGTAAGGTTTTTGATTCAAGTAGCTTTTGGTGGTGTCTCGCTCTAGAGACGTTTATCTCGAAACAATGCCGCGAAGCAGTGGAGAAGTACATGTGTTAAGTACTGGGTCAGTTAGTGTACAAACTAGTATTATATTCCAAAACATTAATATAAGTGTTCACGGAAAATGCCGTAACAAGCGTATTCTTTGCCTTTTATTTTAGCTGTCTGCATTATAAATAATGTCTTCATCCTGGTTTATGTGTCTGTGCATAGCTTTTAATGTCGATATAATATTATTTTCGATCTGATTATCCAAAACAGAGAAATGAAAGTAAAATAAATATGAAATTCGCCCAGAAATGACTGCAAAGGTCTCCCTCGCAGCGGCTAAAGTTTTGCTAGGGGAGATCATTAGAGTGCCATTTGTTTTCAGTCAATTAGGTTCAGCTGGTCGGCGTGAGGGAAAAGTACAACTGATTTCTTGGCATGGCTGATCTGGTCATATACATATTTATCTCCCAGACATATATAAGATTCCTCGTGTTCATATGTCCATCTCATTGTCTTGTAAATGCAAATATTTGTTTTGATCTATTGCTGTGAAACTGTACATAATAAGGTCATCTTCTGCAGATGCACATATTCACAAATCACGGTGTTCCCGCACTTTGTGTCAGAAATTTTGACGTATTTTGATTTGCTGCATGAAACAAACTGTGATAGATTCTTGTAAACTCAACTTTAATTCTCTAGATTTTTTATGGCTTGCTGTAACACTTGTTGTAAATTATGGTCATGATCTAAAGATCAGGATACTGACGAAGTTTTTTCTACCGTGATTCTTCTTATTTTCATTGACCTTTTTTAACTTTCAGTTGGATGCATTGTTTCAGAATATCGTGGGTTTTGGTAGATTGCTGTGAAACTTGGTACATATCATGGCATATGGTCATCATGTAATGATGTGTATATTGGCAAATCTCTTTGCTCAAGCGATTTTTGTCAGAGTTGATACCCTTTTTGACTTGCAGCTGGATGTAGATTGGCAGAATTTGGTGAACACAACTAGTCTTGTTTTTTTATGTAATGGTTGTCACGTATATATGCCCATATTTGACAAATCACGGTGTCCTGCTATCTTTATAAGATTTATCACCCTTCTTTTATACACCGGTGGATGCAGTACATGAGTGAAGCTTGTGAAGTTTGATTTATTCCTGTGAAACTTGGTACATGTGGTGATTATTATCTGCAGGTGTGAATATTGACAAATCACTGTGCTTCCGAAATTTTTGTAAGAGTCCTTGGAATATAATACGAGCATATGACACAATCTCGTAAACGCAACAAGTATCGCAGTTTTGATTGATTGATTGATGTTAAACATGGTACAGGTAATGATTATCTCTGAAGATATACATATTGACAACTCACTTTGCTCTCTCAAATGTTTTAAGAAATATTGTTCTTTTTTACCTACAGCTGAGGGCAATATATACCATTCTTTTGATTGCAGTTGGTATTACAGTCACTGATAGATTTTAGTGATACAGTGCTTAGTACATATGATCATCATGTGAAGATGTACTTATTAGCCAGTCAATGTTCTTCCATGATTTTTGAGAGCATTATTACCATATCTAACGTGCAGATTCAGGCAATTATATTTTTCGTTGTTTTAATGGAGACGGTACTATAGGCATATCATCTCAATGGGGGTGGGATGCGGGAGGCGCGGGGTATATTTATGTGATAATATTGCTCACCATTCCTCAGTTTTAGCATGAACATTACCATGGGAATTAGATTACGTTAGGTCATTATTTGTTCATTGGAAGTGCTTATTGATTTTAAACTTATTGTCATAAATTTGTTATCCAGAACAATATATAAAACGTTACACCCCGCCATTTTTTTATCTTTAAGAAACTTACATAGAAAATGGCATTGCAGCATTTATTGCTTGGATTGTCTAAGCTTCGTTGGTAATGATTCGCAAAATGAATGAGGTTAAGAATGCTGACACGGGATTACGGATAAGGTCTGTGTAAATATAAAAATGTTTTTACCTATCAGAAGCAACATTCAAGTTGTATAGTAAATTATGGATAGGTGAAGCAAGTTTCATTTTCTCATGAAATACTTATAATTTTACTTATTCCAGGATAGGAAAGATGCCCACAAAAGGTAAAAAGCACCTTTAAGACAAGTTTTCAGCGAAGATTCCAGTCTTTGAGGAGGTTCCATTCTTTTTGGAGCGGGATGTTAAGACAGACTCAGGAAATCGTGATGAAGAATCACGTAACTCATGACCGTTGATTCTGCAGAGACCTCTACAAAAATGACTTCCAACAAATGAGATTTAAAATATAAAACTTGATCGATAAAAAAAAAACTGCAGTGAAACCTGATTTAAAGGGACCTTGTGTATAAATAAGCCTCATCATTACCTACACTTAGTAACTCCCAATGAAACATATGTACCTATATTATTGTCCTTAATAATAGGTACATCTGTCTAGCGGAGACAGACAGATTTACTATTTGTCTAGGATAACCGATTTATCCCATATATTTGCGTTTGTGTGTCAACAATACAGGAAGCGTTTCTTTATACCACTGGTTTACGACAGCGTGATGTAAAGGCTCTTACTGAAAACAAAATTAAAAAGAATATCTTCGTGTCACATTTTAAACTTCCGGATAACCTTAGATACAACAGACACTTGCTAATAAAGCACAGTCTGTATGTTCCCGTGATCGTCATTTATAAACAGGTTTCACTGTACTCACGATTTGACATTCTTTTTGGTTTATTTCTTTTTTCTCCGTCATAGGTGGATCAAGGCTCTGTGACATTCCTTGAACACCTTACAGAAATATAATATAGCACTGAATTGATATTACTTATATATGTATATAGGTAATACATACTTTTTTCCAAATCATTGACACATACATAGACTATTGCCCGTCCTTGCATCAATATCCAGTAAAAGGGGATAACCCAAAACCAATTTAAAACGCCAAACATAACCAGCAGCTTTTATCATTAAGTCGGGCATGTCACTAACAAAGTTCGGAATTTATGAAAACTGTGTTAGCGACATACCCAATTTCATACACCGATAAAACAACAAAAAAGTACATTGAATTCTTATAATTACAACATCTTACTTTTTTCAGTATTTCTTATAATCATTATTAATAAGCGAACTTTACTTTTTTAGAGACTTTATTTTAATCCGCAACGTGTAAGATTATGAATACATTAACAGCGCGTTAGTTCCTTTCACAAAGATCATGACCTTCGAATGTTATTTGCTGTTTGATTTTGATATTATTTTTGAATTTTCATTCAGTGTATGACCATTAGTTTGAGGTTTCTGGTACGTAGTTATTTTCTAGAACAGGGGATTCTCCAGCATGTGCGTAATAACCACGTCAACATCAGCAAAGTACTTCAAGCAATGGTAGCTAATTTAAGAATTTGAACATTCATAGCATGGTCTTTATGTTTTATCTAAATGGACATCGGTATTCTGAGTGGAAGCTCAGTATAAAAATCAAAGATATGATGTTCTTTTAGACATAAAAATGAGTCTAAGATTTGATGTTTTCATGAACTGATTGAAAGTGATTTGGCAGATTCATCACTGTTCAGACTAGTGAGTAACCTTTTTTTCGTTCCTTAAAACTATTTTCGTGTTAATAAATAGGCTAGGCTAACTAACTTACTAAGGATCATATAGGTAGTTGCATTAAGTAGTAGAAGATATGCGATCAGTTTTGTTTGTCCACACACATACACACACGCATGAGCAGTTATTTCATCCATAAAATTATTCCAGGACTTTTTGTCTGTGAAAAAAAAAATTGTTGACAACCTTATCCCCCTCCCCAATCAAATATGTGACATTAGTGTAGAAAATAAATAGACACGCTGAAAGACAGATAGAAATAGAGACTGATGGTTGACACAGGAAATCATAACAGCAAGCCTAATTATTGTGTTTATTTGTCAAATTTGTGTTTATTACTAACACACTTTTCTAGCAATATTGTAATAAAAATTTAAGACAACAATTTCTTTATAACTTACAAAATCAAACAATTGTATGACACGCTCATGTATTTACTGCTTTAGTATTTGCACTTGTATGTAACTATTTGTACTGTATTTTCTGAATCTGTTGATAATTATTAACTGGAAATTGCAATTAAATTTATAATAAAAACCAGAAGTGATAGATGTTTTATTGTATTCTTTTGGGATGCATGGTTTACACAGTGAACGTTAACTTGAAAAGCAAATCTTTCCTCAACTTGTCGGGGCACATGCAATTTTTAGTTGGAATTAAACTGGGAGGTGCAGTTATTGAAATTCATGACATTTCGTTAGGAGAGCCAAAGTTCTCTAAAACAAATCTACTGTCTTGGTAAAACATGCGGAAAGTATTTATAGTAAGTACATAACAGATATAACATTCTGTGTTGTTCCAAGTCGTGAAAAGAACTCTTTGATCTAGCGTAAGAGTACGTCTGGCTCAGATGGTCTCCAAGCAAGCCTTACCAAACTGCTACTTAAAGGTGACGCAGAGCAAAACACCCAAAATTACATACATGTCGAATATGTTTATAAAACAATACCTGTTTGTGAATATTGTTAAACTGACACAAATGCTTCTGTAATTTTTAAGAAAGAGGGAAATTAATTAACAGCTATCGAAATAGTAGATTAACTTGTTGCCATCGGCTTTCATAATTACTTCCCTTGAAAGCACTCCGCCATATTTTGGGTAAGATGTACTTAAAATATGTAGAGAAATTGATTTCGTGAAGGATTTTAATAATTTCATGAAACCTCTGCCTTTCGAAGAAAGTGGCATAATCACTGTCAGTGTATGACCAATATCATAAGCAAGATAAATAGTATTTTTTTTTATACTATCATATATATATATATATATATATATATATATATATATATATATATATATATATATATATATATATATATATATATTACGATTCGTGTAAGCAGTAATCCTGGGTGAAGTGTACTGAAAAGTTGGCGGACACCTGTATCTAGGGAAGGCAAATCTGGATAGTGTCTTTCAACCAAACCTCTCAGGTGACCCCGTGAGATCTCCTCTAAACGAGTTTTCCTTGTAACGCCAGAACAAGGCGTTTCTCGAAATTTCGAAAAATTGATTGGATTGGCTGATGAGACGAGGTAACGCTGTACGTTAGTTTGATGATTAGATGACGTCATGTTTCGCGAAAACATGGACAGATTCATTGGCTAATTGAGACAAGTAGTAAGATAACTGATACTTTAACTCGCACACCGTCGACTATTAATCATAAATACCGTTTAACCACACATGAGTGATTTTAGTGTCAGTCTCGTGTAGTAAGCCAGGATTAATTTAAATAAAATTTAATCACACTTAAGTGAATGTAGCTTGTGTATAGTACTTGGCGAAGCAGTCACAAAACATAACTTTTCAAGTTGCTCTTGAATGAACGATATATATATCAGCTGACAATGAACCACTACAAATCCTCCTGGAAACCGAAACTCCAGTATCTGTATACAGTAGCTGTTGTTGCGAGTTTAGTCTACACGAAATAGTTATTTTCACCATGATTTTCACTCCAGCCCTAATATTTGAAATATCTCTATAATTACTGTAAAATGTCTGTAAAATAAAGAAAATGATTCTGAAGACAATGTTGAATGTAGAGAAGGTATGAATATATGTGTAGGTTATTTTTAAGAATTCTCTAATACTCCAAAAACTGTACATTTTTCATAGTTCTAACATATTTTAATTTCCTCTATTATTTCATGGTATAAAGAAATAATATTTCTCCTGCCTATATCCTTGTACATTCACTTTGATCATATTGTCGGCTGAAATAATTGTTTGCCTCTGAATAACACAAAATTGCCTGCCCTGCATTCCTTACAACAACACAGTGATCATGTCACTCGTCAAAGAAAGAATGATTATATGCATTCCGTGAGACAGATTTGTCTAGTATATAGTTTCTAATTCTTCAAATCCTTCTGGAATCTAATACAATATGGCTCATTTAAAATGCTAGAATATTTTATAAAACAATAAATGACAGATAAAGAGGTATTTATAAGATAGCTGCACTATGACCCCAAAATGCAGTTGCTTACGTAAATATCAATTGTGGAAACATATTAAACTGGACAAAAAGAAGATAAAATATGCAGCCGTTAAAGAATGTCTAACTAACGAATCTAGCTACACATTACACATGCAGGAGAGATACATATTTCCGTACAAAGGGTTTACTTCACTGATGCAGACGATGAATTTCAAGCAAGCATTGCTGACATGCAAATATTTGAGAAATATAAAAACATATAAATCTATGTTGACTGTCTGTAATAAATAGTTTCTCTATATATGGACGGGATAAGAAAGTGAAGAGCGAAAACCAGAAAAGACATCATTCGACGAAGGAAAAGCATTTTACACCTGCAAGGTTACGGAGTTATTGGAAAAAGAAACTATCAAATACTTCTTCACTTACTCTGATAAAAAACAGCTCAAAGGTGTACTAGAATTTTGAAAACTAGAATGAGGAAATGTTTTACTCAAAGCGAAACTAGAAATTGGTTAGATGTATTGCCCAAGCTAATCGATGGATATAATAACACTTATCACGGGTCAATACACATCACTCCAATTGAAACTAGCAAAGAAACCAACAAATCTAAAGTGTGGATCAACTTATTTGGTTATCTGACTGCTGATACCTTTCAAGAACCAAAATAAAAAGTATGTTAGACTGTTAGGATTACAAAAGAGAAATTTTTGCAAAAGATTCGCTGCCTAATTTTACGGAAGAGGATTTTAAAAGTCAGGCATGAAGTATTAGGTGACACTGTTGTATATAAACTGGACGAATTGAAGAGAAATACTATTGAGCGATATTTTACGAAGAAGAGTTATGATGCCATATACAACACTAACACGATTTTGAAGACGAGACGAATAAGCTGTAAAATATACATGTTATTTAAATGGAAAGGATATGATGATTCGTTCATAGTCGGGAGCCCGCTGAAAATATTGTGCCCCTAAAATAAATGCAAACTCTTCAGGTTCAACAGAAAATAAAATTGGTCACTGGAAAATGTAAAGAACCTGAAAAAATTACAATCAATCCACTTATAATGAAGGGCAGATATTGTGATATTTTGTTTGATGAATTATTCCATCCTAATGTTCTTAATTGTATGACAATAAAACCTCCATCATCACCAATAATGGAAATATTTGATATTTCTACTTATACATTCGAAAGCAGATAATGATAGGCTTGGAAAAGAACTTTATAAATACTGCCGAAGAAATTAGTTTCAGCATCTTGCCAGTTTATTGTTTAAATGAGTATCATCTTGCCAGTTTATTGTTTAAATGAGTCTCAACAGACCAAAATAAATAAAATAATTTGCAAAATAAAAACGTTAAGTTGTTATTACGGCACAATGATTTTAGAGACCAATAGAACATTTGATTCATATGTAAAGAAAATAAATGGGTACTATTAGATGTTATAAATGTAGTGAAGAAAAGTCAGGCGTTCAGATGGAATGGCGCAGGGCACAATACAATGTGTGCAGGCAGTGTGTTAACTTGATGAAATCAAATTGGTATTCCATTGGAAGACGTGATCTAATCAGAGAAAACAATCAGAAAAGAGCCACTTGTAAGTGTGCAAAATCTGTAACAGGAGGTTCGATGTACAATCAAAATATAATTAAATTTCATACTAAATTTTGTATTGAATAACTTGTACTGTTATCAATGTCTACAATTATTGATACTCCGATACCCAGGAATATAAGAAGAGGACTTCAACCTGCTTTAATCCGTCTTGAAACTAGAAGGAAACTTAAGAGAATAAATAGGAAAAATAGATATATAATTATCACCAGAAGATTCCGGGACGCGTTTATAGAGAAGAAAACGAGTACAAATGTTATTATGCATATGATCAAGATCTGTACATATTTTTGTAACGATGTCGAATCATACTTGAAGAAGATAAAAAGTAGAAAATTTAGCGATTTTTTGGTTCTGTAAAAGTCAAGCTTGATATAGCAACTATACTCATAACATGACTAGGGGGAAATAGCATTTTTAGGCAATGGTATCACGGAAAAAGGTTTTCTACATTCTACAGATACATGAAATCCAAAGAGTGATTTGTAGATTGTTTGATGTTATACACATTTAATTTGATCAGGAAATAAGTAAAGATAAAAACTGGTCTTTTGGTATGATAAACTAAATAAGCAAATTAGATGATGATCATACATAGAAGTACCAAAATGGGTTAATGACAGAAATGCCTGTCTTAACGTTCAGAAAAAAGATAATAAATTTGTTTGTGTGTGTTTGTTTGTTTTAATATAATCTATGCTAAACCACGAAGAGATAGGGTATCAAAATATGAGCTTAATCGGTGTAAATATTGGTTTCATAGATATCCGATAAATAATCACGACATTTATGAATGTAACCGATCTTCGAATGTGTAACTAATCGTAATATCAGTTTGAGTGACAGAACGAGACAGGCACGTGCATGTGTTAATTGCATTTGATGGAGACAAATATCATTATTGCAGAATAAAAGGCTTATCAAGATTGGTGTCATATCAGATAAATACACCCGCCAATAATAATACGTTAGCAACAAATGCCTAAATCATTTTTAGCACCGAAATAATATCGCACGAACATAAAAAATTATGCAACAAGGTAGATAACACAATAGACATAATACATGAAGAGGGTTCTATTGTCAAATTGGAAAGGTACTATAATTAACCAAACGTTCTTTATGTTCTGTGTTCTGAAGTTAAGGTACTACGGAGCCAATACGTATTTGCAAACAAGACTCTAATCAATCATTTACAATACAAACAGCCAAATATATATCAACAGGATTTTGTCGCCCCATTAAGTTAGTACACACAGAATATGAGCCTATAGTATAGAGGAACAGACTACATAAAATGTATTACAAGCATGTACATGCAATTGCAAAAAATGTATGCGAAGAAAATAGACCAGAAAACGTTGATGATATAATATTTTTCAAAAAAGATGAGAAGGATCATTTTAATTACACCAACATATTTTAAATTTCTGGAATGGAAATCGAAACCAACAAAGAGATTATGATCATTTAACAGGTCATTGCAAAAATCCTGCACATAAGGAGTGTAATTTGAATTACATGTATCCAAAGTATGTAACACTCTTTATCTACAATTTATCAAGATACGATTCTCAACCATTTATCAAGAAGTTAGTGAAAAGCGACCCTGATCAAGAAGTAACGATAATTCCAAATAATGATGAAAAAATACATTTCGTTTAATAAAGATTGTATTGCAGATAGTGTTGAAAAGGACGGCAAGGAAGCTGTTATAATGAGGACAATCATGTACCTAGATATTTGTCTGTACATGGGACAAATCATTAGAACAACTTGCAAAGAATCTAAACGATAACCGATTCATAAAGATCATTAAATAGTTTACAACGAAAGAGGATAACAGCAAAAAATGATAACAGACAAAAAAATAACCCAATTATTTGAGAGAAGACATGTACCTGTACGAGTACATGGATGATTTTTAAATGTTTAATTAAACAATATCACGACCAATTGAGAAATTGTATTCCAGTATTTGTTTATCAGGATAACAGTGCATAAAATATATCATGAAACATTTCAAGTTCAAATCTCTTGGTGACTTACAAGGCTATTATGTCAGGAAAGATACATTATTGTTGTGTGAAATTTTCGAATAGCTTAGGAATGTCTGCATGAATAATTACAATCCTGATTCAACACATTATTACAGTCCACCGGGATTAGTTCATGATGCGAGTTTTAAAAATAGTTAAGTAGAATTATAATTACTTACTGTGATATGTTCTTGATGATTGAATTGGGAATGCTAGGAGGAAATTATATGATGCCATATTTATATATAAGCTTAAGCAAATAGTGAGTACTATGTCGACTGCAAAGGTACAATGTCTGATTAAAACACTTGTCTCGATCAGTTTCTTTGTCTTTCTTACACAGTATCAAGACTCCTTTTACACTTTGTCTTCTTTAGGATCTTGGTTAATCGAAAATAATAAATCGTTCTCTTCCAGATAATATGTATGTGATTCTTTTTATCTGTAATTATTAGGTTCAGATTCTTTATTGAGCTTATGATCCAATATTAAATTCAATATTACGAAAAGATTCAATGTAACAGTTTTATACAAATGGTATATAAATGTGATTTTTGTTATTTGAATAGCATACTGCTGTGAGACATTTATTGTATGTAACTTGTATTCAGAGAAACGTAATGAAACATACTTTCATGTCTAACAACCCATATTTAGGTTCTTTGGGATTTCCATAATCAACGAGTCTCCTTTTGTATCAACAAAATAGCCATATGCTAGTACATATAATTACATACGAAAATACTAAAGCATTATGCATCCAGGTATTAGTTTGGTTTTGTCCTCCAACTCCTTTATATATTCTTCATCAAACGTGTTTGTAATTTCATCCATTTTAGTAATACTCACAAGACGTCGTGTTCAATTCAGTTTTGTATATCTCAATACTTTCGTTTAGTTATGATTTATCTGTGCCAATTCTTCCATTTAATATGTGAGCTTTTTTATAACAATCTATTTCAGTTTTGAATGCTTCTGTTTTCGTTGATCCCTTTCATTCCAAGTCAGATAAATCTTTTTTGATTCGTTTTATCTTTTGTCAAATTCATCAACAATACCTAGTACCATATTGATAACTGTAACCAGTTCTAGATCAACATACTATTTGGTAGTTGTTTTTATATTGTTATATTTTTGTAGTAAGCTCATTGTTTAGAGATGGTAAAGTCTGATCCCTAAAAAGTTTGATTTTGTTGTTTAAATCTTTGATATATGAATCGTAAGTCGATCTAATTTACCCATATTTTCATTCCCATTTAATTTGTTCTTGTTGTCATCTATCATTTTGCTTATTTCAGTTAAAGAACTGTTTGTTTTTTTTGCAACTGTAACAGTTTTTGTAATTTACAGAATATATATTTTACAAGTAGATATATAAAAGCCTTAATTAATTACAAACAGGAAGTACCTACCTTTCAAAATAATATTTTACACGAGACCAGAACATTTTACGAAAGTCTATATTCACCCAAATACGTTGCAGATGTTAATCTTTAAGTTTTATTCTACTAACAACAACAAGAAACAAGAGAAGAAAATATTAAGAATTATGACAATTTGAAGTGTCTAAAAAATATGGATTTTCTTTTTTGTTTTGAAAGATATCGGAGAACGTTTAGACAGATCTAATAGAAAATAGGCAAAGCCGAAGAGTAGCGCAGCTGACCGTCTTCTCGTAACACTACTGACTGACATTGCGCGTGATACTTCGGAAATGTAAGATTATTGCGCCTTGTATGGCTTTAATTTCGTAGATGACAACTGGGGACAATTACAATTTTAACCAAATTTGCTTAGATGAGGCATCGTGCTTTGTGCAATCTATCCAGTAAGGTCATTTAAGAGCATGCAGATTAGCTATTCCTATTCCATATTCTTACTTTGAATAGTCGAGTAATTATGTAATTTTGAGAAATTCATACCCAAGAGTCTTACTATGTGTGGTCCTGTCATCTTTTAATTTCTGAAATAATACCCTCGAGTCTTACTATCCAGTTATCATTCGCGTAAATCAATCAGAGTGTACACTATGATAAATTTGCTTTTTGTGTATGGTACCTTTATTTGAAGTGATTGGTTAACATTGACATAATATTTGTCTCTTTTTCCTGCTATACTCTTTCTATCATTTTCCTAATGTATTCTGCATTTTGTTGTTCATATTTTGTGTGTATTTGAGGTTCTAACATGTTCGTGGAAATATCTGTATTTAATGGTTCTCCCATAAAAACACTTCAATGTGTAATCATCAAATTCTTTGAGCACGTAGAAATCGGCATTCTATGTTCCCGAATCAAGCTGGTCCCAACACTAGCAATCTTTACAACGTTGGTATTTGGTGTTCATTTCGCCCATTGAGATTGCTGATTTTTAATACCACAATTTGAGGATGTTATCATCTTCATTTATTGTAGGAGTACGATGAATACTAATACGATAGTAGCATATTATCTCCACAAATGTCAGTAAATAATGAATACTGTTTTTATTTTGTACAATATCCTAAAATTGTACTATTAAAAAAATTTAACTATGGCCCGAACTCGTAATATATTTACTGCTCATGTCCTTTTGAGGACAGAGAAATTGATCATAGTACAGGAGCCAGTATATGGATTTATGGGAAATACATTATGAAAAGGTCGATGTAATATGGGGATGTATTGGGATTTAACATGCTTGTGTCGATGTGACGATGTATGGGAACTGGTCATAGATGGGGCTCCATGGAATTAACATGGATAGGTCATTACTGGAATGTATGGAAATTTAGCATGGATGGGTGAGTATGGGGATGTATGGGAATTTAGCATGGATGGGTGAGTATGGGGATGTATGGGAATTTAACATGGATGGGTGAGTATGGGGATGTATGGAAATTTAGCATGGATGGGTGAGTATGGGGATGTATGGGAATTTAACATGAATGGGAAGCTATGGGGCTTATGAGACTGTAGCATTGGTGAGTCGATATTGAGATGCATGGAAATTTAGTTATAAATGGGTCATTATAGGGATGTATGGGAATTTAACATGGTGGCTGGGATACTATGGGACTTATGAGAATATATCATGGATGTTCCATTAATGGGTTATTTTGAAATTTAACTTGAATGGGACAGTAAGAGACTTATGAAAATTCAACATGGATAGGCCACTATGGTGATATTTGGAATGGTTTACTCTGTGTGTGTGTGTGTGGGGGGGGGGGAAATGTTTGGACGGGGTTTGGGGTCTGGTGGAACTTCAAAATGGATGAGTCGTAATGGGGATGTATGGAGAATTTAACATGTTTGGGTCTCTATGGGACTTGTGAGAATTTAACACGGATGGGACACCATGGGGCTTACGAGACTGTAACGTGGATGGGTCATTATGGCGATGCATGGAAATTCAACATGTATGGGAATTTTTAATGGATGAGACGCTATGGGAATTCTGAGAAATTTATATCGATGGGCCTCTATGAAGAAGTGTGGAAAATTTAACATGGATGGACAACTATGGGGACAAAGGGAAATTAAAAATTGTATAAGATTATATAGACATACAAACACCCATCCTTACATACAAACACACGGATAGACAGACAAACACCCACCTCATTATAAACAGCAAAAGGGGCATGGTATGGTATATGATGACTAATACGCATTCGTCTTTACACGCAAACACAGGTTCATGCATACAAAATCCACACATACAAACCAATGTATATGAGCAAGGGATATGGTATGGTATGTAAGGACCAACACCCACTCGTCCTACAAACAAACACATTTCTTGGAAACAAAGATTCACACATACAAGCTAATGTCTAGGGATAGAAGGGGCATGCTATCGTATGATGACTAACACACATACTTACAATCCAACACACAGATTCTTGAAAACCATAGTCGAATGTGTTAAGGGGGATTGTATACACACACCTAATGGCATTCAAACATCCACATATACAAACTAATTTGTAAGTCGGAAAGGTGGCATGGTATGCACAAACCTCTCCGGAAAACACATACATATACAAACAATGTGAAAAGGGAAAAAGGGGTACACTATGCACACACCTAATGAGACCCACACAAGTATCCTTACAAATCAATGTGTTAGGGGGTCAGTGTAGTATGGTATGCACACACCTACTTACAAACAAGCACCCACACATACAAACCAACGTGAAAAGGGATAATGGGTATGGTACGCACACTCCTAATGACAGACAAACACCCAAACAATCAAAAGAACGTGTAAAGGGATAAAGGTGGTATTCTGACTAAGAATCATACTGATAAACTAGCATCCATACATACCAACTAATAAGGGACGGGTAAAGGGGTATTGTCTTGGATATTGTTCCTTCACAAACAAAAACACACATACACATACACAAACAGATATGTCAATGATTCTGAGTACCCTCTTTTCTCAAATATGTGGGTAGTCTTAGAAAGAGGTCGTTAGGTTGACACTGATAGGGGCTATTTTGAGTTGGTAGGAAGCTGCACATCAAGGGCGGGGCTCCACAGCATCTACAACTCTTCAACTACTTGTTTCTAGGCAAAGTACAAAACTTTAGCCACTTACACATTGGTTTGAAAGAATGTAGGAGTTGAATTGTAAATATATGTGTTTCTCATCATACGATGTCATTAGAATGTGTGTGTGGTTGTTTGATTTTAAGAACGTTTAGTTGTTTGTAAGAACGTGTGTATAGTGGTTATCAAATACCATATCATACCATACTCCTAGCGCCCTACACATTGGTTTTTATCTATGAGTGTTTGTTTCTAAGAACGTGTGTTTGCTTGTAAGGACGAGTGTGTATTGGTCCCCATACTGATGCAACCATCTTAAATTGTTCATACATCACAATACGTAGCTCATCCCTGTAATATTCTCATTAGCCCCACAGTGTCTCATTAGAAGTTAAATTCTAATACGTCCACACAGTGACCGAACCATGTTAAATTCTCATAAGCCTCATAGTAACCCATCCATTTTAAATTCCGAAACATCATCATATTCAACCATCCATGATAAACTTCCATAAACCCATAATGTGTTACCCATGTTAAATTCTCATAAGCCCCATAGTGTCCCATCCCTGTCAAATTTTCATAAGCCCCATAGTGTCCCATCCATGTAAACTTCCCGTTACGTGATCAGACCACTAATTCAATATCCGTTGACATCAATGTTATCATTTGAGAAAATAAAATTGTTGTGCGCACTAGATGACCCAGTAAACAACACATGAACTTCTTGATTGAAGTAAACGCAAACATCCCGAACAATAAATCACGTACTTTGCGGCATTGTTTCGAGATAAATGTCCTTCAAGTGGGGGTACCCATAAGGCTACTTTAATCATCAGTTTCGCACCGAGAAGGCACAAGATAATTGTAACCTGCCTGAAAAAAATTGAAATTGTAAACATGCACAGACAGAACGTATGTAGAATTTGAAAGCACTGATAAAAGTCTGAGAAAATCAAAATAGAAAATTCCATGCTGATATTACAGCCAATGGCCAGATGTCCAAATATTACGGATTGTATCGAATGCTCCACCAATCTGCGTCTGGTACCCTGCTCAGTTAATAATTAGTGGTTTGACTCCTATACCCAAAAATGCGATTTGACAATAATCAGCGATATTTAAGACCATTTCACTAGCAAGAATAGACAATACAAGATTCTAAAAGTGCCAATAAATGAATTATAAAATATCACACAAAAAAATAAATAAAATAAAATGAAAAAAAGTTATCGGCTGGTTTTCTTTTTCCAAATTATCTCTGAAGTCTAGGAAGTGAAAAAGACCAAGCGGAGCTAGCAGTCTTTTGAAGTAAGGCTGTATACTCTCCAATCCAAGTTACATCCTTCAATTATACACCGCATACATATTTTAATAATACCTAAAATATACAAGGTCCTTGTTCGCACTATCAGGATTTAGTATTGCCTACGCATTGAAAATTCATTCCCTATGTTAATAGCTGCTAAAGTTATTGAGTTTTGGACTATTTCAAGTTAATTTCTCGAGCACATGGAAGTAGCCATTTCGATCAACTCTTTGATTTAGGCAGCACATTATTTCCCTAACACAACATATAAAACAAATTCAATCACAGTAAATGAAAGTAGCATAGAGGTATGCCAACCTTCTCTGCAATGTGCTTGTGCAAATGCACACAACTTCACCTTATACCTGTCCCGGTTTCAGAAGTACATAATAACTGTAGAGCGGAACCTTAGTGTCATATATACGTTTGTGTAATGAGTTATTAAGAAGAGGGAGATCACTCTTCGAGTCCAACATTCCCATTTCTAAATGAGTCAAATACCGTTGCATTCGCAAAACTATGCAGCTCTTGCGAAAAAATAAAGGTTATTATGGAAGTTGTTATTATTTCTCAAAATAAGCAAAAGTTCTCTAATATGTAGCAGCATTGAGGATGTCCCGTATACTGATCCACCCTAATGACATGGAAAAGATGGAGACAAGCTTCATCAAGATGTAGAAAAATGACAATACAATTGTATTTGAATTACACGATAGGTTATGTCACCGAGTTTTTATTTTAAGCTCATAGCTCATGATAGCCTTTGCTTCCTCTTGACGTGACTTCCAAGTAAATCCATCTGTTTGCCGTAAACAGTTGAAAATACGATTTTTCGAGAAGAAATTCGGCACACAAATGCGATATTTTTACCCTTTTCTTAAAAATTTTTTCGATATGTATGACAAACCTTTCAGAAAGAAGACTCGCATATTCGTGTCGTTGTTACGTTTATCAGACTGAGCTAAGATAGATACGTTCTACCAGTAATACCTCTTCCAATATGTAGTGCACAACAGTCTTCATGTAACAGGTACATGATCATTAGAATTTCATTTTCGGCAACTCGGAAGAAGGTGACTTATTTTATGATATATGCAGATGAAGAGACCATTACATGCAAACTGAACGAGTTTATCAGCAGTTGTACCTCTTTTGTCATGGATGTAATAGATAGCAGATACTTTTCCGGTGGGGATCAGACCATTAATTCCATATCCGCCGACATCAATATTAAGTTCGAGAAAATAAAATTGTTTTCTGCATTAGATGACCCAGTAAACAACATATGTACTTCTTGATTGAAGTAAGAGCAAACATTCCGAATAATCAAAATTACGTGCTTCGCAGCATTTTCTCGAGATAAATGTCCCTAATGTGGGGTATCTATAAAAGCTACTTCAAGCATCAGTTCGCACCCGGTAGGCACAAATTAATTTTAACCTACTGCAAAATAAAAAAATCGGAATCGTGTACGTTCGCAGACATAATTTATTTAGAAGTTAAGAGCACTGATACAAGACTCGGAGAATTCTTCCATTTTCAATTCCCATACATTCCCACAGTACACGAACCCTTTTTCTAATTAATTTCTCATACAGCCTCATGACAACCCCCTTAACTACTAGGGATCACTGACGGTATCTAAGGTTCAGATTAAGATTAATATATTTGCAAATAGTCGAATTGGTCCTTATGCGTTTTACATAATGAAACGGTGATAAGACAATGCAACACAGGAACATTAATGTGTAACAATAGAGCCATGAGATTAAACACCAACGTACTGAGAACTGGTAAAGTCTTGCTTTTACAAACAAATATAGTCCATAATAATGTAAAAACATGATTTTGTAGGAAGGTCTCCGTTTACACACTTGGTGCTTGTTTCGTGATTTTGTAGCGTATCTTTCCTCCAAGGCTGGCAATACACACGCGTGAAACTATGTCCTCAATTGCCCGGTGGAAAAGTTGTAAAGAAATATGTGCTATCAGATTACAGGTTTCCAAGACTTATTATCCCCCTTTAGATCCAAACATCAAGTACCAATAACTTAGCTAAACTACGAGAAGAAAATCTGGTGCATATAACGGTCCCTGTATTTTTAATAATATTTCACACGTGTGTGTCAATAGTGATATGAAACTAAAGATACAATCATGATGTACATGTCCAAAACAAGCAAATAAATCCACGACACGTCATACCAAAGACGGACATGAAAATGATTTAAAAAGTAGAAGAGAGAGATTGGTTGTACAACTCATCACAGGTCCTATTATAGTGACATGGAATTTGGACAAATCGAATTTGGAACTTAAGGGCATATAACTGCAATAGATAGATAGATAGATAGATAGATAGATAGATAGATAGATAGATAGATAGATAGATAGATAGATAGATAGATAGATAGATAGATAGATAGATAGATAGATAGATAGATAGATAGATAGATAGATAGATAGATAGATAGATAGATAGATAGATAGATAGATAGATAGATAGATAGATAGATAGATAGATAGATAGATAGATAGATAGATAGATAGATAGATAGATAGATAGATAGATAGATAGATAGATAGATAGATAGATAGATAGATAGATAGATAGATAGATAGATAGATAGATAGATAGATAGATAGATAGATAGATAGATAGATAGATAGATAGATAGATAGATAGATAGATAGATAGATAGATAGATAGATAGATAGATAGATAGATAGATAGATAGATAGATAGATAGATAGATAGATAGATAGATAGATAGAAGTCAAACATTTATCATCAAGATGATTAGTGCTAACAAGAAACATTTCATTACAGCAATATGGTTCTTTCATCATCGCAATCGCAAGACATGCGACAACATGTGCAGGCAAATCATGATCCGATATATGCATTCAACGTGCTTTTACGCCTATATGCCCGTTTCTATTAATGATTTCATGGCATTGTTTACGGATCATGCATTTTGTTTGCATCCATATTTCTACTGTGAAAACAATCGCATGAAAACAATACATAAATTTATATAAACAAACGAAGCACCAATCTGTCTACAAGTATAGCGGTGTCAATCAGGTATTGTTAAACTTTCCTTGCCTTCCAAATTTAGATATGTTTTTAGTGATAGCCAAAACGCACAAATGTTCTACGGGATCAGCCCATATACCGTAACCGTATTAGACATTCCTACACACATAGGTAGGGGCCTGGAGCAACTATTAAATTTTCTCCGCCTTTAATCAGGCCTTGTATACATATATGTAATATCATAGATCAGTTTGAGCCCTGTACTTCTGGAATTACAGAACACCAAGGCTGTTACACCGGCCGTCGGTGCTGTAGCTATAGCTAGGAACTTCAGTTCGGTTAAATTAGATATGTTGCTTTTTATATCAATATTTTGATGTTTTATGATATTAGTATTCTTTCTGTAGAGATTGATATAAAACACTCTACAAAATACAATAGAAACATTGTTGCATGCGTCATCTATTGATTCGGGTAAAGAAGCTTGAAAAAGACGAAGTCACCACGAAATATATAATATGGTAAACACAATCATTCGCTCCTATTTTCAATATTTAATTTGCACGTATTTGAGAGAGAGAGAGAGAGAGAGAGAGAGAGAGAGAGAGAGAGAAAGAGAGAGAGATAGAGAGAGAAAGAAAGAGAGAGAGAGCGAGAGAGAGAGAGAGAGAGAGAGAGAGAGAGAGAGAGAGAGAGAGAGAGAGCATGCATGTATTATACAACTAAGACATCACTCTTTTTTGTCAACAAGGATATTCATTGACGGTCAGTGTCACGGAATAAGGCAAGAAAATAATTCGGTATTGCATTAAACAATGACAATGATTATTTGACTTTGTCGACGCGTACAGCGTTAACTAGAGTAGCTTGTTTTTGTTACCTTGACATATAGTTACTGAATGAGTACATCTCGTGGCAGGTCGTTTGCAGCGTGATGCCCATGTTTCTCGACACGCACATGTACTTTACCTTTGGGTCTTAAACGTCTTGTTTTTTTGTGGTGTGGTGTAAATAGTAGGGTTTTACTAGAAGCGGTACATCATCGCTTGGATCTTGTCAAGGAGTGTCGGTCTTGGAACCACAAAATTACAGCTATAAGGGTAAGTGATAACTGTTAAGATAACTTTGATTCCCTTGTACATTTATGCTTTTTATTGTGTTCGAGACATTCTTATTTTATTATTGTAAATGTGATAAAGCTTCGATAGAGAAAATAACCACGTTTAACAGACAATTCACTGTTAGAATTTATTCCTTTTCACATGTAGGATTCGAGTAGAAAGTCACACGTAGAGTGCGGGTTTAATGTATTTTGTATAACTGATTAGGGATATTGATATAATAGACTATAGACATTTGTTGAGTGGACCATACGTATATTTCATATACATATATTTGAGTATTGTGTGATAGCGTGTTTGTATTGTACGCTACCAGTTTCATCTATTTGTAGCTGAAACTGGTGAAAGGTAAACTCGTCAGAGTGAAACTGGAAAGTTAAACCAGAGTGAAACTGGGAGGCTGAACCGGAGTGAAACCGGGACGTTGAGCCAGAGTGAAACTGGGAAGTTGAGCCAGAGTGAAACTGGGAAGTTGAGCCAGAGTGAAACTGGGAGGTTGAGCCAGAGTGAAACTGGGAGGTTGAGCCAGAGTGAAACTGGGAAGTTGAGCCAGAGTGAAACTGGGAAGTTGCGTCAGAGGTTGAGCCAGAGTGAAACTGGGTAGTTGAGTCAGAGTGAAACTGCAAAGTCGAGCCAGAGTGAAACTGGTAAGTTGAGTCAGAGTGAAACTGGAAGTTGAACCAAAGTGCACCCAGCGTGGGTTGGAACTGTGCTATTTGTTTTAACCTGTCATTTTGGTTGTATGTACCATAGCATATCGGTTATATGAACCGTCGTCATCATTATTTTTATTTTTAGTACTGTATCGCCATTATCACCATCCTCGTCATTATCATTATATATACATTTTTTTTCTTTTTTGTGAATGTGTGTACTGTCTATGCAAGAGTCGGATATTGTGTAGCTTGTTTCATTTATGTATTTGTTCTGTTTCGTACCATCGACATATCGAGCATTACATAAATATCGTCATTCACATACATTGTGTTTGTTGTATTCATTTAGTCCAAGGTCCCCTCGGTTTCAATTCTGTTTCAATGGGGTCAGAAGTGGGATCTTAGGATTAGGTGAATCATCATCTTGTTTGTGTAAGTCTACACTTATTGTTTATATATTAGTGGCCTTCTTGACAAGATAATCTTCAAGTAGGTGTTTTTTTGTTTAGCTTTTCTAGGTCTGTGGGTCCATTATAAATACATTTAAATACATATTCATTTTGTTTTTGTTGCCTTCATCAGGAAGATAAGGTTAGCTATAGAATTTGTACCTTCCCCGAGTCTGTTCTGTAAAACTAATTTGTTAGATTAAGGTTACTATCAGAAATGTCATCCCTTAAGGACTTGGTCGCTTTAGGCAAAGAACTAGGGTATGAGGGAGAAAGTTTAAGGAAATTTATTCAGGAAGAACAAGCCCGGGAGAGGGATGAAAGGGTAAAGGCAAGGGAATTAGAAAAGGAAGAGCAAGCACGCAAGATGGATGAAAGGGCAAAGGTAAGGGAATTAGAAAGGGAAGCAGAGGAAAGAATGATGGAAATGACAAAATAACTTGAGAGGGAAAGAAGGGAATATGAGAAGGAGAAGATAGTTAGAGAAGCAGGCAGAGAAGGAAAGGATAGGGTGGGAAAGGGAAGCAGAAAGGGAAAGAATAGAGCAGGTAAGAGAACTTGAGGAAAGCAAGTTAGAGAGGGAGAAGCGAGCAAAGTTAGAAACCATAGAGGTAGAAGAAAGAATTAAGCAACGAGATCATGAACGTCAGGTAGAGTTAGCAACAGCTAGAAAAGGAGAACACGATTCTGCCTCTAGCAAATTAAAGGGCCCTAAATTACCTTCCCCCCTTTGACGATGAAAAAGATAACATGGATATTATCTTCATCGGTTTGAGCGGTACGCCGAGAACCAGAAGTGGAGTCGAAGTGACTGGGCACTACATCTCAGTGCTTTATTGAAAGGTAAAGCGCTGGATGTCTACTCGCGACTTCCTAGAGACGATGTGTTCGATTCGATTACGACGTCCTGAAGGAAGCACTTCTAAAAAGGTACGAGCTGACTGAATAGGGTTTCCGTAAAAAGTTCAGGTATAGCAAGCCCGAGAAGGGAGAAACCTTTGGTCAGTTCATCGTTAGAATAGCGAACTATTTCCAGCGGTGGATTAAATGCGGCAAAGCGGCGAAAACGTTTGAAGGGTTGACTGATTTCTTGCTCAGAGACCAATTATTGAACACAGTTGGTCGGGAACTAAGTCAGTTTCGGAAAGAGAAAGTCTTCTCAAACGTACAGGATATGGCTAAGCAGGCCGATTACTTTGCCGAGGCTCATGGGGGAACCCAGAACGTGGTTTCAAAAGATTTTAAGTCTGGAAACCAGTCTACGAGACCGATGCCTAGAGAGCTTATGAAATCAGCTGAGGCAAGTAGGTCAGTTAGGGACACAGGTTGTCAGGGTGTACAATGTTACCTGTGTAAGGAATAGGGTCATATTCAAGTAAATTGTCCTAAAAGGAAGGGACCTACACATAAGGTAGCCGTGGCTATACAGAGTAAAGGTAGGTCTGCTAGTCTTATACAGGTAGAACCAGGTATTCAATCCCTTGGCACGTGTCTTTTCCCCGAAGCGCGAGTACCAACCGCGAGAGGTTTCGTTAACGGTCGAGAAGTCGTAGCATTACGTGACACTGGTTGCACGGGTGTAGTTATCAAACGTAGTCTCGTGTAGGATAACCAAATGCTCGGGTGGGAGTCCCCATGTATGTTTACTCGATCAGACGATCGGTTTCATCCCCGTAGCACGGATCACGGTAGAAACACCTTTCCTAACCGGAACTGTTGATGCCCTTTGTATGGGAAACCCTATTTACGATCTGACGATCGGTAATGTTGAAGGTTCCCGTCTTCCGACCATGGCAGATTTCAGGACACCTTTGGCCCAGGCAGTCAAAACGCGAGCACAAACCCGGCGAGAAAAAAACGCCTTTCAGAAATTAAAAGTCCCTGAGTCGATCACCGGAATTTCGCGTAACGAGTTCAAACCAGAGCAAGAACGCGACGAATACATCAAAACTATTGTAGAGAAAATCGCGTCCGGCGCAATTAAACACTGCAAGGGTGGGGGCAGTTCGAGATTCGTTCGGAGGAAGGAGCTAATTCTTAGGGAGTTTGCCACTCCGGAGGGTAAGAGGTATTGGCAAGTAGTCGTACCCCAGATATACGGATATCATGTACTTAGGGTGGCACAGGAGTCTAGCATGGCAGGACACATGGGTAAGGCGAAGACCACCAGCAGAGTACTCGCTGAATTCTACTGGCCTGGTGTTAATGGCGACGTCACACGGTTCTGTCGGTCTTGTGACATATGCCAGAAAACCGTATCTAAGGGAAGGGTCACAAGAGTTCCCTTAGGACAGATGCCATTAATATACACGCGGTTTAAAAGAGTGGCGGTGGATATTGTAGGACCAATACAACCTGTTACCGAAAGGAAGAACAGGTATATTCTTACTATCGTGGATTACGCAACCAGATACCCCGAAGCAGTAGCGTTACCAACTATTGAAACGGAACGGGTGGCTGAATCATTGGTTGACATCTTTAGTAGGGTAGGGGTGCCAGAAGAAATACTTACGGATTGTGGTGCCCAATTCACCTCTGACCTCATGGGTGAAATAAGTAGGCTGTTGTCCATCAAACAGCTGAACACTACACCATACCATCCTATGTGCAATGGACTGGTAGAGAAGTTTAATGGTACCCTAAAACATATGCTACGAAAAATGTGCGCCGAACGTCCGCAAGACTGGGACCGTTATTTGAACGCGGTTCTGTTCGCGTACAGTGAAGTACCACAAGAAAGTTTAGGGTTTTCACCCTTCGAATTGCTGTACGGGAGAACAGTTCGAGGTCCGATGCGGATACTACGCGAACTTTGGACAGGTGACGTTGCGAGCGAGAAAATAAAAACTACCTACCAATACGTGTTAGATTTGCGCGAGAAACTAGAAAGTACATGCCAGATGGCACGTGATGAACTAATGAAATCGGAACGCAGATATGCCAAGTATTATAACCGCAGAGCGCGAAATTGGAAATTTGTTGTAGTAGATCAGGTGCTACTGCTTCTTCCTACTAGCACAAACAAGTTACTAGTTCAGTGGAAAGGTCCTTACGAAGTTAAAGAGGTGAAAGGTGACATGGACTATAAAATTGACATGAAAGGTAATTTAAGAACATTCCATGCTAACATGCTTAAGTTATACATCAAAAGACAGAGCGACAATGAAGAAAAAGGGGTTTTAAATGTCGTTTGTACGGCAGTCGTCGACGATGACGTAGTAGACCCATAAATCGAGGTTTCCCTTGAGTGTCCCTTGGGTGTTGAGAGGGAAGGGGTAGATCAAGTCAATGTGAGTGCGGAGTTGACCAAAGATCAGCGTCAACAAATCAACGCTGTCTTGGATAAATACTCAGACGTATTCACCGACAGACCAGGTTGCACAACCTTGGTAGACCAGACGCAAGTTCGTTCGTTTCTAGGTCTAGTAGGATTTTATAGAAAGTTTATACCAAACTTTGCAGCCATTGCCAGTCCACTGTCTGATCTAACATTGAAGGGGCAGCCAAATAGATTGGAGTGGGGACCGCCACAAGATAGAGCTTTTTGTGCGCTGAAAGAGAAACTAATCAGTTCACCTATATTAAAATTGCCCGATGTTAGCAAACCCTTTATTTTAAGAACCGATGCCTCTGATACTGGGATGGGAGCAGTTTTACTGCAAGAGCAAGATAACAATAAGTTGCCCGTAGCTTAAGCGAGTAGGAAAATGCTACCCAGGGAGAAAAACTATTTCGTTATTGAGAAAGAGTGTTTGGCCGTAGTGTGGGGAATTGGAAAATATCATGCGTATCTTTTTGGGAGAGATTTTGTTCTCGAGACTGACCACCAACCCCTGTTGTATTTAAACAAGGCCAAGGTCGCTAACGCTCGATTGATGCGTTGGGAGCTGACACTACAACCTTATCGCTTCCGTGTAGAGGCAATAAGAGGGGTTGAAAATATAGGGGCAGACTACTTGAGTAGGGCATGATTGGAAATTTTGATAAATTGTTACCCAGTCAATCAAATCAAGATTAGTGATGATTATTTTCTTTTACTCGTATTCCGTAATTGCGCAAAATGTGTCCATTTTATTTTAGGGGGGAGGTATTGTAACGGAATAAGGCAAGAAAATAATTCGGTATTGCATTAAACAATGACAATGTATATTTGACTTTGTCGACGCGTACAGCGTTAACTTGAGCAGCATGTTTTTGTTACCTTGACATATAGTTACTGAATGAGTACATCTCGTGGCAGGTCGTTTGCAGCGTGATGCCCATGTTTCTCGATACGCACGGGTACTTTACCCTTGGGTCTTGAACGTCTTGTTTTTTTGTGGTATATTATAAATGGTAGGGTTTTACTAGAAGCGGTACATCATCGCTTGGATCTTGTCAAGGAGTGTCGGTCTTGGAACCACTAAACTGCAGCTATAGGGGTAAGTGATAGCTGTTAAGATAACTTTGATTCCCTTGTACATTTATGCTTTTTATTGTGTTCGAGACATTCTTATTTTATTATTGTAAATGTGATAAAGCTTCGATAGAGAAAATAACCACGTTTAACAGACAATTCACTGTTAGAATTTATTCCTTTTTACATGTAGGATTCGAGTAGAAAGTCACACGTAGAGTGCGGGTTTAATGTATTTTGTATAACTCATTAGGGATATTGATATAATAGACTATAGACATTTGTTGAGTGGACCATACGTATAATTTCATATACATATATTTGAGTATTGTGTGATAGCGTGTTTTGTATTGTACGCTACCAGTTTCATCTATTTGTAGCTGAAACTGGTGGAAGGTAAACTCGTCAGTGTGAAACTGGGAAGTTGAGCCAGTGTGAAACTGGGAAGTTGAACCGGAGTGCACCCCGCGTGGGTTGGAACTGTGATATTTTTTTTAATCTGTCATTTTGATTGTATGTACCATAGCATATTGGTTATATGAACCATTATTATTTTTAGTTCACCATTATTACCATCCTCGTCATTATCATTATATATATATACATTTTTGTCTCTTTTTTGTGAATGTGTGTATGGTCTGTGCAAGAGTCTGATATTGTGTAGCTTGTTTCATTTATTGTATTTTTTTTCGTAACATCGACATATCGCGCATTACATAAACATCGTCATTCACATACATTGTGTTTCTAGTATTCATTTAGTCCAAGGCCCACTCGGTTTCAATAATGTTACAGTCAGGCCAGTTTCCTGTCATAAACGCTCAAATGCTGCTAGCTGGTATGATCTCCAGAGTGGTACACTATTCCGAAATTTGTTATGTCGCACTAGAGTCTAATTACAGGACAATCGGTCAATCAGTCAATCAAACAATCAATCACAATAGCAAATACTCAAATAGCAATGTAATTGCCATAAAAACCTGAGGACAGTTGCAAATACAATCCTTGTGGCGGTTGCAGTTACTTAATGCAGTAAGTAATATGAAGCAGATGTAGCTAATACGCTATTTGAATTCGTTCGTTTTCATTTACAATGTTTTAAAGTCATAGTTAACGTGTTCCTCTCCAAATCAAACAGTTTAATAATACAGGTCGAGCAAAACAACAGTCTTCGATATCTTTTTTGACATGGCAGTGGATTACTTTCGCATAATTACATTTTGTAAGATTACCACAATGGATAAAGCAAATTTCGGGCCTTCGTGAAAAAAATGTGCAAATCGACCAACTATGTTAAACACACTGACAGCGAAACCATTCAGAACATGCGTTACTACGACATTCCTAACTTCAAGAGTTGATGCGCTCTTTGTATTCAGTTCAGGTATAACGATATTGTGAAGGCACTATATAGCTAGCATTTATTCCACTCACGGACATCCCATCATTCTGAAATAAAATCCGACCCAGTTTGGTTCGGTTTGGTGTTTTACGGCAAAGCAGGAAAAGTAGGTTATTTAATGCCGAGGCAATTGAGGTAAAGTGCCTTGCCTAGGGACACACCCGTGTAGCCGACTCAGGCTGATCCGATGGCACGATTAGAACCAGCAGCCATTCGATCGCGAGACCGGAATGCTAACTAATGAGCTACTGCGGCTCCTCAAATTCGATCTAGACGTTCAGAAGGTATTTACAAAAAGTCACAATAATCACCTGAAACAAGATAACTTGTGACAGTATACAAAAGTCCATTTTAGAATGTAAATATACAATGATATTTTAACTTTTTCATTCACAATAGTATTGATATTTAAAAAACAATTTAAAAAAATACCCCATCGAATAGTTTTAACAGTAAAATTTCGTCTTAATTCAGAACAAGTGTTTCGCCTGTGGAATTACATGTATATTGGTGCCGATAACAGTTTTCGTTTTAATTAGTTTCCTTTCCCTCTCGAAGGAAAACAAAAGTTTGTAAAAAGAAAAGGATTTGAATTAGTTTTTCTCAGATTCTGACACAGACTAACATTTATTGGCCAGTAGTGAATCGGCAGAAATAGT
The DNA here is from genome assembly GCA_029931535.1 of Margaritifera margaritifera. NCBI lineage: Eukaryota > Metazoa > Mollusca > Bivalvia > Unionida > Margaritiferidae > Margaritifera > Margaritifera margaritifera. Next base: position 97,336 of record JAQPZY010001426.1, on the reverse strand, counting down.
ACATTGATTGTGCACACTGATTGTGCACACTCTGGGCATAATAAGTTTTCTTCATTTGTTTTTAAAAGCTAGAGGTTATTTCACCAAAACATGATACCATATGGGTGAGAGTTATATATGCAATAAGAAACAACTTTCCAAAACTGGTTCTTGGGTAACAAGACGTGCTTATAAATCATGTTAGTTACACCTACGCACTGGAGTTGGCTTTATGTAAGTCACATGACACTTAAATCCTCAACATTATGCCTTTGAACTGAAACTTAGTATACAGGGAATTGTGTCTGCTGTAACGCCTCCCTGGTTTTGACACTGCAACGACCTGATTTCTTGACCAACTTGCACAAGAACAACAAAGCCAAGAAAATGAAATGTATCTTAAAATGCAAACGAACGTATTAGGCATTATTATTTTCCCACGTATAGTGTAGTTTTCCTGCTTTGGCTTTGTTAAAAAAAGAAAGAAAATAAAACACCACTATATTTTAAAATGTAATAAGATTTTCTTTATATTTTGTTACATTTTGTATTTTCTTCACATAATTTTCATATTAATCTGGAATGTATGCATAAATAGAATCATAATTTACAAATGAAACTTAGATCTTGATCTGAAGAATTTATATATTCTAGGTTACTAATTCACATATTTGAAATAATTCCGCTGGAAATGAAAGGAAAACTTTAGATTGCAAATGTAAAAGTGCGAGTTTTCTTTTTTTACAGTACTGTTTATTTGCTATTCTTCTTGTATAATACTCCTAGCTTTTAAATGCAGGAAAATATAACACAACATTATATAACACTGCTAATGCCAATTCTAATCTAACAGCTCCATGCAGGTCAAGAGGGCATTGAAATAACGTTTCCATAGTTACGCACTGACGAGATGGAGCAGTATCACTCATATTCAGTTCCAAAAGGTGAAATTGAGATGTGAATCCCACTTAGTGTTTTATTAGTTTCTAATTGAAGCTTGATGTAGATGCCATTCATTGCTAGATTTTCCTCTGGCATTATTATAGCAGTTGTTTAAATCAAAATACCTTATAACTAGAAAATAAGACACTCCAACGTTTGTATCACTTTCTATTCAGAGAAAACATTGATTGTTTTTATCGCCATCTGTTGAGAGAAAAAGATATTGAGACTCATTTAGCCTACCTATGATAGAAGTGTCCTGTTCGACTTTCCATTCATCACAATTTAAAGTTCGTTACATAAATAATAATAATAAATAATACAAATAATAATGATAGTATATGCCCTCTTCTAGCGATCATCTTATCATCGGAAAGGTTTCAAATTTGCACCCCTACCATCCCATAACCCCTTACACGGGTTGATTGAAACATGTGCCTTAAGTAAGGATAAGAATCTTATAAAAGAACCTTTACATAAACCTCAGGCGAGTACAAATTTATCAGTAACAATACTCAGTCTCAACGACTATCAGAAAACATAGATCTGCCAATAAAACAAATCAAGGGTTAAAGAATGTTCCACCCATCAAAAACTAATGTTTCCAACTCGGTGATCTTTTATATGAGTTGTCGACTACCAGCAAAAAACAACGCTGGATGTTTACATTTTTTTTAAAAACAAATTAAGGTTTATAGAAATTTCTCTTTCCAAAATTCGTGTCTCTTCCTGTGTGATATCAAAGTCTGACAAATGTGTCGATCCATGAAAGAATGTATTATTTCAAAATATTATAAGAGTTCCGAAATGTTATCTCATTATATAGCAAACATCATCAGGTATACACGATATGTACATGTGTATGTAATCTACCCTCATGTCGATTTCGCTCGCACGTGTTTAATGTCATCCGTCAAGCAAAATACAATTTGAACAAACTACAAACTTTCCTTCCCGACATCCATCTCCAACTAATATGGTCCCTGTCTTCCTGGTGGCTAACTTAGAAATTCTTAGTATCCTCAACGTAAGATTCATAAACACCATGGATCCATCGAGCCCTGGTGATTAGTGTCTGGACCTTTTGAGTACTGACTAAATATGAATGTTACAAAATTCGATATACCACTCTCAATGCCACCTTTTAAAAGACATTCAGAATTTTACTTCACATCAATATAAACTATTAAGTTATGTCTCAAAGAGCTGTATCACCCATCATACAGCGGACGGCGATTAACTGCGAATAAGCAATGTCTGACACAACCTTAATATCACAACACCAGCAAGCGACTTACGGATTGCAAAAGCTTAAAAGTTTTTTTTGTTTGAAAATGTATCCGTAATTGATTTTTAATATGTAAAAGGATTAAATTAAAAGGACATTTGTAACTCGCATTTCTGTAGGTTTAGAAGAGTGGAAATAATAATACTACCTTCAAAATCTTATTTTTCTCAACTTATTCATTTAACATAAAATGCACCCCACAACCACCTCCCCCACCCCCGAAATTTCAATGAGTTCTTTTTAATAGACCGGCAATCAGTTACAGTGCCCAGCTATTATTTGAATCGGTCTATCTATAATAATATTTTTTGTTAATATTTCTTTTGGTTCGCAGTAAATTGCCGTTTCCTTTACAATTAGAGAAGTCCACCTCAAAACACAGCATAGCTGTCCATAATAACGTGACTTTAGAAATTGTCGTAGGTATCAATTCTGTGCTTTTGCAAAAGATGACCTTTTCGTCAATGTGTATGAATTTATGTATATGCCTCTGATTGTAATGGGGTGCTGTTATCTTGGGTTTTTATATTCGGTTTGCAGCAGCAAAGGAACCAACGAAAACTGGTACCACACGAATAATAGTCAATGCAGTACAAGTTTTCCCGGCAGGTTTTAAGGCAAATCTCTTAGTACTTGCTCAAGGCTTTGTAGTTATACTACAAATAACATACAGCCCCATGGTTCATGGACTAATATTTGAGAGAGAGAGAGGGAGAGAGAGAGACTGTTCTGTGTTATTCCATGGTTAGTCATGACGAATTCGCGGAAAATGTGTGCAAATCTTTTGAGATGAACATAAATGACACTTCTTGCATATGATCGCAAAGGGCCCTCGTTTTTAAGTAAAATCATAACCGCGACCAGGTGTTATCGAGGTGAAAAGATGCCTGGTGAAATGACGAATTACGCAACGTACAATATATAAACAACACGTAGCAAATTCGAAACATAAGAGCTTGTGATTTAATTTATTGATTTATCAGAACTTTTTGACAACCAGAATTTAATAACCAACTACTTAGCTCGTCCATACGATGTTTTTCGCAGTCTCCTGCTGCCATACAGAAAACAAATTAATGCCAAAGTGATAGTAACCTACAAAATGGTCACCATTGGGACAGGGCATAAAATACATAACACAATAAAGAACATTCCTTTCTGTGATATCAAAGCAGAGGAACCATAATGGGTTTTATAAAAACCAAATGATCTTTGTTTAAATAATGTTTAAAAAAATCAGCTTTAGAAAATATTATTATTGTCCACCCTAGAAGCCAGATTTTACCGGACAGAAGTCACAGACTGTCAGTACTTCTGGAGTGACAGCCAGTAGAACCACTGTTATAAGTATAGTTCATGTATATATAATTATCATGATTAGCCACTGCATCTGAAATGCATGCAGTCCTCTCTTCTGATGCCTGCTCATTCACTTGTAAATACAAATTTTACCTACTAAGAGCAATCTATCACAGTATACATATTTAATAATAAATATGGAGTTTTCCGTTGAATAATCATATGTATTCCTACTTTCCACCGTACTGTCATAAAGGTACTTCTGTAAAGGCTAGTATGTATATAGCATGCAGAAAGCTATGTTGTCATGAGCTAAACAAATAATTAATTATGTCTGTAAAACATAAAATGTAGGTCATGGTATCCTTTGGTTGTAAGGTGTAGTACTAACAGAGATTCATCAAGTTATCGAGATTTATTACTCTAAAATGAACAGTACACACGAAATTAAATTTGAACACAAAATGTCAACAAAGTCCAAGAGCACGAATATAGGTCAAAGAGATTTTCTTTTGCAATACGGGTGAAGTATTGATCAAGATGCTTCCCTGCATTATGCTTCATGAGTTTAGGTAGGAATGTTTGCATACACCATGCGAAAACCCATGTGGTCATGGGATAAACACAACAACTTAATCAAAGCCAGTAAACGGTGAAATATAGGTTACAATCACCTTCATTTATCTTAAGGGTGTGGTACAAACATAGGTGCATTGAAACCAATTTGTTGTGTGCATATCATGCATCGCACAACCTGTAGTTGCTGTATTGGCACTGTTTTTTCTTGACCTGGTAGCAAAATGTAGGAAACATACACTTTATACTCCAACCGATTTAACACACAATGTTTCTGCTAGGTTGCTGCAAGGTTTTGATTGGTTACACGTACAATAACGTAGAAGCAACGTCGCTGAAACATTGTAATACATACATTTAATTGCCCGATCAAAAAGTATACAAAATTTATAAATAACACGTATATGCAATGATTATACTAGTTAACGGAACAAATTGTGTTATTTATACATGGATAATATGTTACTTTTTACAATTTTTTACCCATGTTGCGATAAACATACAAATCTGAGGTTGAACCATCATTGTTTCGAACATTTTCAGTGTTATTTCCAAAAGAAATAACTGATTAAAGTTTTCGACTTGTGTCGGAAAAATATTTTATTTGTCAGCTTGCATGTTTACAAACATGAGGTATGATATTTGCTTATCAAATTTTACGAAGCTTCTAACTGAAGTATGTAGCCCTTCTGGAACCGGCAGGACCGCACTGTGGCTGAAATATGCGCTGTTTTCAACTGTTTTTAACCGTCAAGGTATGTAGATTGATCAATTAATTTACAATGCGCATCTAGACGTATAGAAAATAAAGTTTTCATTGTGATTGAGAAGTTTGTTTTTGGTTGATTGCGCAACGGACAATATTATGCACGTGAAATCACCTTGCGAGATGGCGTCATTTTCAAACAAAGAAAGGTATCTGTCAAAGTGCTCTAAACATAGAATGATAGAAATTATTGGTGTTTTTATGTGACCTTTATCTGAATATGAATAAACTATATGGGAGAATAACAAGAATGAAAGAGTTTTGAAATGAGCACACGTTTAGATCACAGACGTAAGACTTATCTTTCTTGAACAGAATGAAAACAAATCAAGTATAATGAAATACAATAAAAGAGAAAGCGAAAGGCAAATACGATCATTAATATTTTAGACATGTATACCTGCTGATATGTATACATGTAAATAAAGAAAATGCACACTAAAAGATCATTCAAATGCTTTGATTACAAATATTAAAAATTCATAATGTAAAAACGATAATATAGATTTGAACAATAATTATGATATGTTAAATCATATTATGTATAATGAGATCTGGAAGAAGGTAAATTATAAGTCAATATGTGTCAAATAAAATGAATAGGTTTTGTATGCGTGGTCTAGTTAAAAACAAAGCTGAGGTTGCAAAGTAGTAGTGGGGACGATGAGCTCAAAACGACCCATTAAAAACGCTTATCAAGTAAGAAGTTAGAGGGATTATCGAATTAAAAAATGTGTAGTTTGCATGATTAGAGAACAGTTCAATATGTATCTTGCTACAGATCGTAAAGATAATATGCGTGGAACTACATGTATCCCAATTAAGATTTTTAATGACATGTTTGATGACAAACTTTAGAGATAACAATTACTGTAGTAATTTTTTCATCATTATCTCAATGTCCACTGTGATAAGCGAATTTCCAAGACTGACTCTCATGATATCCTAAATCTTTCACAGCTTTGCGGATTTGTGTACTTATGAAACTGGATAATGTTATGGAGGATCAACAGAAGCCGTTGCCTTCTAAGGAAAATCTTATAAAATACCAAAGGCCTAGAAGGAGAGGATACGGAAGAAATACTTCCAAGGTCCATTTACACAATGCAAGAATTAGAGGATCTCTGCCAGACGCTGGAGGAGACTCCAGAACTTTGCAAGAAGAAGGTAATTTAAGGTCTCTTTTTTCATTTACAGAATAGTTCAACTTTTTGCAAAGCCTTATTTACGGTTTAAATCAAAATATGCACCATGCATGTGTCTTACAATATATTAAATACGACGTGAATTTTGCCACTCTAGTTCGTTATTGGAGTGAATGCTTTTTGACACTTTGGTCATTCATCGTAGTTTTGTTTATTTTATACACTGTAGTTGCTATGTTGTGTAATATAGTCGGTGCATGTATGCAGGGTCTATTCTAAGACGCGATTGCAGAAATCGCGATTGTTATAAACAATAGTCCCTCGTAGGGACTGACGGTCTACAGTCCGAAAAGAATTTCCAGGAACTGAATATAGGAGCATCCCTTCTTTTTAACTGAAACCATAGCTGATATTCTTGAGAGATACGATTTCAAATTAGCCTCTGTGGCGGTCACATTGAATGTAAGATCGGCACAATTTTCATTTAGGACACAGCATATATCATTATAAAGGTGTTGGTATAAACCCCAGGCCAATATGACTATTCACTCATAAAGGAGATAAATAACAATATTTTCGAGATGGCCGTCGTGGCATCCATATTTGATGTACGATTGGCTCCATTTGCATGTAATACCAGCTGGATATTATAAAAAGTCTTTCAGCGTTAACCCTATGTCAATATGCCCATCAATTCTGGAGGAGTAACCATAAGAATATTTTCAAGATAGTGGCCATGATGGCCATACTAGATGTCAGACCGGCATCATTTTCATTCTGGAGCAACTAGGCACCATGCTGATATGACTTTTCGTGCAGAAGGAGTAGCAATAACAAGATTTTCAAGATGGCCGTTGTGGCCGTCCTTTTGGATGTTTCATTTTCATACTGAACCAATTAGACATTGGGATAAATGTGTGTGTGTAAACCTTCGTGTCTGTGTGTGTGTGTGTGTGTGTGTGTGTGTGTGTGTGTGTGTGTGTGTGCACTTTTGTAGAAATGCTTCAAGCAGTTTAGCGATAACAAACTTTTGCTAACGAACGGATGAACAATGGAAAACAGGCCATACTTCATGCTCTGCACAACCCTACGAAGTCAAAATGATTTACGACACCAATCACCTTCACTTCACGCACTAACTATTATACCCGCTCTACCAAGTCCACATCCCCCCCCCAAAAAAAAGGATGGAATATAGTCGTGGGTGTAGTCATTCATTTGTAGCAGATACACTCGCATGGCGACCCAGTAATTAGTTCTCATCTAATACGAAATCACTCCTGATTCCCCTGACAGAAATCGAGGCATATAGAAGTTACTATAGATAGTTATAAATATACACCCGACAGAGCAGAATATGCTAACCTCGTATCCAACAAGAGGATGCGTGATATGTAAAATTATGTATGGAGAAAGAGTATTATCATACAGCTTAGAGAATTTGTAATTCGACCTCTACTGAGATTCAAACTCGGATCGGCGGGTTACGTCACAAATTGCTTTGCCTGCACGCCCCTCCCCCTCCATACCCTCCTTCGTGTTTAGATGCATTCTTACGTAACAGTCACACTCGCATGGCAACCCAGTAATCAACTTTAATCTAATGCACAATCACTCCAGATTCCTTTGACAGACATCAAGGCTTATAGAAGTTAATATAGTTTAAAATCTACACCGGACAGACCAGATTTCTATCCTTGGATCCTACAGAAGGATGCGTGATAATATGAAATGTTGGTATATATGGAGAAAGAGTATTATCATACGGGTTAGATAATTTTTCATTCGTCCCCTATCTCAGTAGGGGACGAATATAATATATATATAGATATATATATATATATATATATATATATATATATATATATATATATATATATATATATATGACTAAGTTTAAATATTTGTATGATAAAAGACATGATGTAAATCTATAATAATTCTTAAAACAAAATATACATAACAATGCAAAAATGGATCAGCAGTGACTTCAACTTTGCAATTTTGTTTCTTTGTGTACCAGCAAGATAAATTGGAAAAATATAAATTTCTGATGAAACCATGAAGCCGTTTCAATAATTAATGTTAAAAATGTCATATACCATTCAAAATCACTGAAATATTCATAAATTTAAAAAAGAATTCAGTCTATTTTCCATTAGTCAAAGTTCCAATGTGACTAAAAGTGTAATCAGTTGAACAAGTTTCGAAAAAAGAAGATATTTGGTTCAATGTGTTTTGGTACCGTTTGGTGATAAGCAGAAATGGTTGGCATCTCTGGTTGGGTGCATGCAGTAAACTAGTTTTTCTTTTGATTTCTCCCTTTTTTAAAGCAAGTTATTTGGAAGGGTCTGAAAATAATGCATACATTGTATAGGTAAATAGAGACATTTATCGTGTTCAGAGGGACAACCATTCGACTTCACTAATATCAAAGATGTTTAATATTTTATTAGCCTTTGTTATTATTATGCAGTCATGTGATAATAATTGACCAGTGAATCTGAATGGTCATTAGAAGGGCTTCTAATTGTGTGCAAGCATTTACGTTCCTTTTAGTTGATTTTGCAAATTGTTATTTTCTTTTCTGATCTTAACGTTTGCTGTTCATATCAAGACTACCATATTTTGTCTTGTTTTGTATGGTGGATAATTTTATGTGATGACTGTGTGTGCTGACGTTTGTTATTGTGCTGAGTTCCTCTGAATATCACTGTTACATGTTATATGCATTACAGACAGTCTGCTACAAGAGAATAATGGACAAACTTTACTTCATCAAAACCCATTCTTCTTTGAATCATGCCCCGAAGGTTTAAATGTCTTTAATTAATAATTTGTACCAGAACAAAATTGTGCTTTATGGCTTAATGACTAATGATATCCTTGCACACATGTTATATACTGCATGCGCTCAGGTAATAACATGTATAATCAACACATATATATTGTATTTCCCTTTGTTTAGCCAGCTAACTTTTAAACTATTTGTTATAAATAACGGAATCACAAAAATGCTACGGATCTCCGTGATTATTCAATTAAATGGGCAACTGTATACATAACTGCTTACAGTATAAAGACCCTACGTGTAATAGTTTGTATAAGGATAAACAAAGCTATTATAAAAGATACATACTATAATTCATTTAAATTACTTGCCATACTGATAACTCTCGTCAAACTTATACAAACTTCTCTTCCTCCACCCCTCACCCTTTTGAAAAACAAAGTAAAGTTTCATCATTTTATTTTCATGTGCTTGCAACTTGTTTGAGTTAGTATTTAAGGAGAAAGGCGTTTCGAAAGTGAGACATTACCTTGTTGCTTTGGTCCTAACTGTATCATAAGATTATTGATTATTTGAATTTAATTTGTATGAGCAACTTTAAATACATGTACTCTGTAAAGGCAAAATGAGGTTAATTCTTCTTTGATGAAATTGCGGGAATAATACGTTACATCTTGATATACTAGATTAAGGACAGATACATAATATCTAAGTATGCTTCTAATAATACTTACTGGAATGACAACCCGATATCATTATTATGTATTATGCAGAGACGCAATACCTATTTGACAAATGACAGAACTTTTTTTATATTCGTGTTCTCATAAAAATAATATGATAAAGATTAGAGTGGCGATTCATTAGTAAGTCTTTTTTCTTTCTCAAATTAAAAAGAAAAAAGAAAGAAAATACAATCGAGCAACATTTCAATGTTGGATGTAAAACTGATCCCATGATCTGGGTTACAAAACTTTATCTTGAAAAGAAAGTCAAATGTCTCTGATAATTCAAAACCTGCTAGACTCGATTGGCATTAAGATTGACAACCTGATACCACAGTCTGTGTTGCAAAATGCTATATCATTGGTACGTATTATGTAGAGACGCAATAAATACTTAACAAATAATAGAAATTTAATTTGATGGTCCCTGTTTTTATAAATATATTTCGATAAACATTAGTTAAGTTTTATTAATAGATCTATGAAAATGTAAAGACATTTGATACTCTGGTAAAAAACACATTAATCTTTGACATTTTTCTGACTGCAATGCAAGTCGTAGATCTACTTGTTCTGCCATATTAAATATGACACCTGCAATAGTGACGGGCCTTCATCTGGTAGAAGTTTTATTTACAGCAATTAAGAAATTAGTGACCGGTGTGGTTTGTATCAATATAAATATATATCCATACATTTCTCAGTCCGACACCAAGTCAAAGCCATTAAGGTGAAATAATTAATGTAGTAATTCAGCATACAACCAGGGTTCCAAACTTAAAGGACGAGCCTATGGTCATATGGTTATATGGTGGCCATATTGGATGTCAGATCGGCACCATTTTCATTCAGGACCAACGAAACATCATAATAAATCTTTTAGAAAATATCTATTGTTGATATGATTACCTACTCTGGAGGAGTACCGATAATAAGATGTATATATGGCTGCTGTGGCGGCCATATTGGATGTTCTAGCGGCACCGTTGTCATTTGGAATCAACTAGATATCATAAGAAGCCTTCTGGTGAAACCCTCATGCCGATATGACTTTCTGTGTAGGAGCAGTAGCAATAACAAGATTTTCAAGATGACCGTTGTTGCTGTACTTTTGTATGTTCAAACAGGACCATTTTCATGTTCGACCAATTAGACCTTGGATGAATCTGTGTGTAAAGTTTCATGGAAATGCTGCAAGTAGTTTAGGAGGAGTAGCGATAACAAACTGGTACTCACGAACGGACGGACAACATACCATTCTTCATGCCCTGCAGAAGCCTACCAAGTCAAAAGAGTCTGACAGGCATTTAAATTTGCTCCATAGGCGTGCAATTTCAACCTGATCAATAATTTGAATAAGACTACCAACTTTGTCTACAATCTAACATTTACATTTTTATTGAATGTCATACAATTATGTACCTACAAGTATGTGTCAGTAAGTGCACATCCTGCAAGAAGGATGGAAAATAGTCGCGTGTACAGGCGTTCGTTAGTAGCAGATTCACTCGCATGGCGACCAATGAATTAACTCTAATCTAAAACACAATCATTCCGGAATTCTTCTGACAGAAATTGAGACAAAATCACATACCCAACCCTATATTTATATACACACACGTCAGAGCGGGAAGTGCTAACCCTGGATCAGTGGTAATATGCAGTGAAATTATGTATGGAAAAAGAGTATTATCATACAAGAAAGAAATTTGTTATAATTCGTCTCCTACTGAGATTCGATCCCAGGTCCACGGGATACGACACTAATCGTCTTGCCAGCAGGCACCAACTACCATACCCTCTTTTGAAGGTATAGTTATTCTTATGTAGCTGACACAGTCATATGGCAACTTATTAATTAACTCTCATCAGGGCTCAGATTTCTTTTCCAAGATCTCGTCCCCGGGACGAGTGATTTGCAATAGTTACTCGTCCCTGTCCTTTTTTTACTAAAGACAGTACACTGCTAACACTTTTACTAAAGAACCACATGCACCTGATGTTAAAATGGGTAAAAATTATGAAAATATGTTTTTCTAATACACGGCCCTCTAGCTGAACATATAATAAGAGGTTTGCCACTCGAGAAATTGCAGCTGCACCCATAACCCTTGATTTCTTAATGGTATTCACATTTACGGTTAAACCTGTCAGTATTCTAGAAGTTGTTTTGTTGTCGATACATTTACCTTTCAAGCAGCTATCACACATCTTTTTATGTGCTAGATAAGGGAGAAGTTAACAAACACAAAATGTCAAAATTCTATGCTTTTCGTCTGGGCAGATATTGTTACGCTTACCGCAGATCACAGGTATTTTCAAGACTGTGCAGCTTTTCTAATACATTGTCACAATAAAGCAAAGGCGCAGCAATGTTTATATAAGTATGTAATTACTTTTCACAAGAAAACTGTAACTTGCGTTTGAAAGAAGAATTACAACCGCTTCAGTTTCCACCAAGTTTCGTACTAAATTATCTATTGTGCTCAAACCTCCATTCTAGAGAGATACAAATATCTGCTGGCGTCTTCCCTTTGGCCTGACAACTTATCGAAGATTTAGTCTTGAAACTGTCGGCGACCTGGGCAAGTGTAACATTGCCTGACCAGATGAAAAATCACAAAAGATTTGGCATTCTCTGCCTCTTAACTTATCAGAGGTCTGACTCATAAAGATGTGTGATAGCTCTTTAAGAGGGAAACTTTCTAAACATCAAAATGACGCCTAAATTACTGAAATGTGTCACTGAAAATACGAACACCATTAAAAAATGGAGGGGTATGTGTGAAACTGCAAGATCATATTGACACAGACGGAATTTGTATAGTCTTGACGGTAATTGAAGACTGTTTGTCAAACACTATAATCTACGACGTATAAGATCACCACAATTACTCGACTACACACAAGATTTGTTAGCATGTACATTTTTTGATGGGAAGAAGAGAGTTACAGTTAAGACTAATAAGGGTCGTAGAACTTTCAGCTGATTTCACACAATATGAATACATGTACGTGCAACCTCCTGACGATTTCGAAGGACGCATTTGCAAGTTTGACATGATAAGGAGAGGTTTTATAAATTGGAGACGATTGCGAGGACAAGGTAAAACAGCAGATAAAAAGAAAATGAAACAAAATATTTGCCCATGGCTAAATATTTGCCCATTGCTGGATTTGATTTGTCTGGATGCGAGGCAGCCATCTTTACCTTTACACAACGCAAGCGTTTTACAAAAGCTTGACATTTCTTACTCATAATGTTATCAATGTCTATCGACGGCCAGTAAAAAAATATGATATTTTTTCACCCCAGTGAGAAAATATGATATTTTGTTAACTGCAGTGAAATATCACAATTATTTCACTCAGATAATTCAGTAATTCAGTGCCTAGCATAAAATAAATCTATTTAGTTGTATATAATTATCCTTTTTACATGTATTTCTAGTCTCAAGACGATTTCGGGTTTTCCAACAATTTTCCAAATTCTCCAATATCCAACACTTTTCCAACAGTGTTCCAACTTTCAACAATTTTCCAGTTAAATTCCGACTATACGGTATTTAAGGCCCGGGAAAGTTCGAATCGGAATCCAGCAAGCCGGTGCACAAGCAACGAGACTACAGAGAGTTTTGAACCCAGATTCCTTGGGTATGCGTAGCACGCAACAGTCAGATTTAAGAGTCAATATAGCAAGACATGGGTTTCTACTTTAAGTTTAGATTTCAGTTACTTCAGTAATTATTTAGTGTTTATTCTGGGATTATTGTTCTCGAAGTAACAATTTAACTGTTTAGCGACTTTTGTAATTTCAGTATTTAAATGTAGAACTTCAAGTTCTCGAATTATTCTAAAATTAATAATTTCGTTACTTCTATATTTCTTCTAGGATTCATTTTCATGAATTTGAAATATTTATCTATTCAACATATAGTTTCTGTCCTATTTGCAACTCCTAGTTGTATAAATGTAAATGAGTTCGTCTTGACAACGGGATACACTGTACAGCTTCGTCTGGGTGATCATTGGTGACGTTTTCTGGTCACATATCACCTGTTTCTTATTAACTTTTGTGTGGACATTGAATGAGTCTATTTTCTCTTCACACACCACGCTCTTACTAATGCTCATTGTGTGTGGTCATTGAATGAGCCTATTTTCTCTTCACACACCACGCTCTTACTAATGCTAATTGTGTGTGGTCATTGAATGAGTCTATTTTCTCTTCACACACCACGCTCTTACTAATTCTAATTGTGTGTGGTCATTGAATGAATCTAGTTTCTCTTCACCTACCGCGCTCTTACTAATGCTAATTGTGTGTGGTCACTGAATGAGTCTATTTTAACTTCACCTACCACGTTCTTACTAATGCTAATTGTGTGTGGTCATTGAATGAGTCTATTTTAACTTCACACACCACTTTCTTACTAATGCTAATAGCGTGTGGTCATTGAATGAGTCTTCTTTCTCTTCACCTACCACGCTCTTTCTAACGCTAATTGTGTGTGGTCATTGAATGAGTCTATTTTCTCTTCACACACCACGCTCTTATTAATGCTAATTGTGTGTGGTGATTGAATGAGTCTATTTTCTCTTCACACACCACGCCTTTATTAATATTAATTGTGTGTGGTCATTGAATGAGTCTATTTTCTCATCACCTACCGCGCTTTATTAATGTTAATTGTATGTGGTCATTGAATGAGTTTATTTTCTCTACACACACGACGCTCTTACTAATATTAATTGTGTGTTGTCATTGAATGAGTCTATTTTCTCTTCACACACCACGCTGTTACTAATGCTAATGGTGTGTGGTCATTGAATGAGTCTATTTTCTCTTTACACATCACTCTCTGATTAATATTAATTGTGTGTGGTCATTGAATGGGACTATTTCCTCTTCACACACCACGCTTTTACTAATGCTAATTGTGTGTGGTCATTGAATGAGTCTATTTTCTCATCACACACCACGCTTTTACTAATGCTAATTGTGTGTGGTCATTGAATGAGTCTATTTGCTCATCACACACCACGCTGTTACTAATGCTAATGGTGTGTGGTCATTGAATGAGTCTATTTTCTCTTCAAACACACCACGCTCTTACTAATGCTAATTGTGTGTGGTCATTTTATGTGTCTATTTTCTCTTCACCTACCACGCCCTGATTAATATTAATTGTGTGTGGTCATTGAATGAGTCTATTTTCTCTTTACACACCACTCTCTGATTAATATTAATTGTGTGTGGTCATTGAATGGGACTATTTTCTCTTCACACACCACGCTCTTACTAATGCTCATTGTGTGTGGTCATTGAATGAGTCTATTTTCTCTTCACACACCACGCTCTTACTAATGCTCATTGTGTGTCGTCATTGAATGAATCTATTTTCTAATCACACACCACGCTCTTACTAATTCTCATTGTGTGTGGTCATTGAATGAGTCTATTTTCTCTTCACACACCACGCTCTTACTAATGCTAATTGTGTGTGGTCATTGAATGAGTCTATTTTCTCCTCACACACCACGCTCTTACTAATGCTCATTGTGTGTGGTCATTGAATGAGTCTATTTTCTCTTCACACACCACGCTCTTATTAACTTAATTGTGTGTGGTCATTGAACGAGTCTATTTTCTCTTCACCTACCACGCTCTGATTAATATTAATGGTGTGTGGTCATTGAATGAGTCTATTTTCTCTTCACCTACCACGCTCAGATTAATACTAATTGTGTGTGGTCATTGAATGAGTCTATTTTCTCTTCACCTACCACGCTCTGATTAATATTAATGGTGTGTGGTCATTGAATGAGTCTATTTTCTCTTCACCTACCACGCTCAGATTAATACTAATTGTGTGTGGTCATTGAATGAGTCTATTTTCTCTTCACCTACCACGCTCTGATTAATATTAATTGTGTGTGGTCACTGAAAGAGTCTATTTTATCTTCACACACCACGATTTTATTAATATTAATTGTGTGTGGTCATTGAACGAGTCTAGTTTCTCTTCACACACCACGCTTTTATTAATATTAATTGTGTGTAGTCATTGAACGAGTCTATTTTCTATTCACATAGCACGCTTTGATTAATATTAATTGTGTGTTGTCATTGAATGAGTCTATTTTCTCTTCACATACCACGCTTTTACTAATATTAATTGTGTGTGGTCATTGAATGAGTCTATTTTCTCTTCACACACCACGCTTTTATTAATATTAATTGTGTGTGGTCATTGAATGAGTCTATTTTCTCTTCACACACCACGCTTTTATTAATATTAATTGTGTGTGGTCATTGAATGAGTCTATTTTCTATTCACATACCACGCTTTGATTAATATTAATTGTGTGTTGTCATTGAATGAGTATATTTTCTCTTCACACACCACGCTTTTTTATTAATATTAATTGTGTGTGGTCATTGAATGAGTCTATTTTCTCTTCACATACCACGCCTTTATTAATATTAATTCTGTGTGGTCATTGAATGAGTCTATTTTCTCTTCACATACCACGCTTTTACTAATATTAATTGTGTGTGGTCACTGAAAGAGTCTATTTTATCTTGACACACCACGATTTTATTAATATTAATTGCGTGTGGTCATTGAACGAGTCTATTTTCTATTCACATACCACGCTTTGATTAATATTAATTGTGTGTGGCCATTGAATGAGTCTATTTTCTCTTCACATACCACGCTCTTACTAATATTAATTGTGTGTGGTCATTGAATGAGTATATTTTCTCTTCACACACCACGCTTTTATTAATATTAATTGTGTGTGGTCATTGAATGAGTCTATTTTCTCTTCACACACCACGCTTTTATTAATATTAATTGTGTGTGGTCATTGAATGAGTTTATTTTCTCTTCACATACCACGCTTTTATTAATATTAATTGTGTGTTGTCATTGAATGAGTCTATTTTCTATTCACATACCACGCTTTGATTAATATTAATTGTGTGTGGTCATTGAATGAGTCTATTTTCTCTTCACATACCACGCTCTTACTAATATTAATTGTGTGTGGTCATTGAATGAGTATATTTTCTCTTCACACACCACGCTTTTATTAATATTAATTGTGTGTGGTCATTGAATGAGTCTATTTTCTCTTCACACACCACGCTTTTATTAATATTAATTGTGTGTGGTCATTGAATGAGTTTATTTTCTCTTCACATACCACGCTTTTATCAATATTAATTGTGTGTTGTCATTGAATGAGTCTATTTTCTATTCGCATACCACGCTTTGATTAATATTAATTTTGTGTGGTCATTGAATGAGTATATTTTCTCTTCACACACAACGCTTTAATTAATATTAATTGTGTGTGGTCATTGAATGAGTCTATTTTCTCTTCACATACCACACTTTTATTAATATTAATTGTGTGTGGTCATTGAATGAGTCTATTTTCTATTCACATACCACGCTTTTACTAATATTAATTGTGTGTGGCTTTGAATGAGTCTATTTTCTCTTCACATACCACGCTTTTACCAATATTAATCTGCGTGGTATGTGGTCATTGGATGAGAATATTTCTCTCCCTATATCACACCTATTCCATTTTATAAATATATGTGTGATCATTGAATGTATATATTTCTCTTCAAATATCACACTTTCACAGACTGAAACTCTCAATCTCATGAACTTCTGTGCATTCGTCGGGCGAACATAATTTTCCTCCAGATACCACATCAAGGGACAAAACTCTTTTCTGTATTGGAAACAGTCAAGGGACAAGTTGTCTCCCTTATCTATTTTGGAATCCTAGTACTCCAGTTATCATTATCAGCAGGAATTTCAAGTAATAAAATCCTCATCAGTCCAAGATTGTCAATTATTTGAACATGGAGAATCCTTTCAATAGTATCTCCCCCCCCCCCCATTATCTACATAGTCATGTTAAGGAAAGATAAACTGAGTAGGACTCAAGTCACAAAGTTACAGAATGTAGGTAATATTTCCCACTGCACATCAGTGACTGCAAGCAAGTATAAAAATCGACCATACGAGAAAAAAGTACCCGAATGTCAGATCCGAATTCAAAGTTTGCATCTCCGCCACCGTGAAGGATTCCCATGAACCCAGATGATTGCTTATTATTTGTCTTTTACGCAGATTTAACAAATTATTATTCTCTTTCTGCTCTTAAATTTTGCTTTTCATATCAAGACTGCCATTTATTTGTCTTATTTCATATAATGTATACTTTTCTGTGATTGCGTGTGCGGACGTTTGTTATTGTGCTGAGTTCCTCTGAGTATCATTGTTACATATTATATGTTACATATTATATACATTACAGACAGTTTGCTACAACAGAATAATGCACAATTTTTGCTTCTTCAAAATGCAATCTACTTTAAATCATGTCACGAAGGTCCACGTGTCTTTAAATAATTCTCTGTACCAGAACAAAAATGTGTTCGATCACTTAATGAGGAATGATTTCCTCAGACACAGATATTTTATATACATATATTTGATAACCAATGATAGAAACTTGACTTCAATAACCGTGTTCGCATAAATATATTAAGATAAAGATTAGTGTCACGTTTCATCAGTATGTCTTTTTGTGTCATTTTCAGTTTATAATAAAGCAAATCACATAAGAGTTTAATGTTGGATGCAAAACCTTATCTCAGGATTTGGGTTACAAACGTTATCCGTGAAAAAGAAGTCCAATGTCTCTGGTAATACAAAACCTGACCGACTCGACTGCAATTAGTGGATTGACAACCTGATACCACAGTATTTGTTGCATAATGCTAAATCATTGTACGTATTACGTAGAGATGCAATAAGTACTTAACAAATAATAGAAATTTCATTTTGATGATCAGTGTTATTAAAAGTATATTTTGATAAACATTAGTCAAGTTTAATGAGTAGATCTATGAAAATATAAAGACATTTGATGCTCTGGTAAAAAGCACATTGATCTTTGACATTTGACCGCAATACAAGCCGTAGATTCTCTGTTATGCAATATAACATGTAAAATTCTAGCCTTCAGACACCTGCAATAGTGACAGACTTTCACTTGGTAGCAATATATTACAACAATTAGGAAATTAGTGAACGGTGTGGTTTGTATCAATTAAAATCTATGTACACACATTTCAAAGTGATTTCGCAAATTTGTTTTTCTGCATCTGTCAGTGCTGTGTACACAGATGTAAATTCAAGCGCCCCTCCCATAAGCTCTTCTAGCACTTGACCAGTAGTGCTAAAAATTGCGCCGAACAATCAACTGGATGCTCAAAAATCTCAAGTCCTACGTTTATTTCTTTATTAAATTCCTCCTTTGTTCAGTAAATTCAGCCTTTTTCGAATAGAAGGAGGGATGGGGGTTCCCCTCTAAATTTTCAGTTTTAAAATAAATCCTGATATGTTGTCTTACGGATTTTAATACTGTTAAATTTTATGAGGTTTGTGCAAATATATTTGCATGCAGAACCATAGAGAAAAACTATTTTTAAACATATGTTTTCAACCTTGGATAAAGAAAGGATATTATTATTATTATTATTATTATTATTATTATTATTATTATTATCATTACACTGTATTAATATTGTTATTATTATTTGAGTTCATTTGGTAGTTATTGTATCGGGGATAGTATCCACAGAATGATGAAAATTCTGGTCGGAATACAGTCTGCTCGGTTTTGATAAGTAAGTATGTTATGATTTACGGTTGTTTTTTCTTCATATTACTAGCCACAGATATTTAAACGAATGGAACAGGCACTATGCTTCTGTTATATACTGCAACTACATATATGTAAAATAACTTTGACCAAGTTTCAAAGAACGTGTTTGATAAATACTAATTATTGATGAAAGTTAGAAAAATTCGATATCTACATTGGAGTGAAACTTATTTTTAAAACGTATTTGTATCGTGCAGGAATCTACCCGAGACGCAATGGCAAGCCAAGGCCAAATGAAGCTGAAGCGGTAATATCTGAGACTCTCAAGAATGCCCCAATCGACGATACAAGGTTAGCCGTTTCAGTTCTTTCTTCGTGGAAATTTGGTTTGATTTTGTCTTTATATGCATTATATTTGTGAATGTATTTGCGTTTCTACATTATAGATAATATTGAAGTTCGTCCTATTGCCCGGAACAACGATACCTTTAGGTTGGGCAACAAAAATTGAGATCCAACTTTTCTGATTGGGCAAGTATGTATAAATGGATTTTTACTGAAACTATTATTCGGACAGATAAAATCTGCCCTGGAACAAACCGCTTTCACAGTCAACTTGCCCGAATTAAGACGTGATTCTCAGACGCCCAGCCCTGTTTAAATATATTAAAGGAAGCACAATTACAGCGAAGATAGTTTCATTAAACTTGTTAACTGTACTTTTAGATATGTAAGCAGTGCTGAGACATATGACTTCGTTCAAGCATTCAGATTAGTTTTCAATTTGCAGGAGCTCCTGGCAAGACTGGCAGAAGACTCAGATTAACCTTGCTGTCCAGGATTCTGATACAGAATCTTATTCAATTAAATGAAACGAACAAAAAAAAAAAGTCAAAATAGAAAATACGCTGTTTTTTATTTTTTATTTTTTGTTATCATACTCCCTTATCTGGTCTTAGAAACAAATGTCTATACCTTCGGCCTGTAAAGCTTGTTAGCAAAACTACATAAGAAATATATTGACAAAATTATATTATTTTCTTTGCTTATGTAGGGTACCTGAACAGGTAATATTGCGTGCAAATCATACAAAAGCAAGTACACATAAACAACTTGATCCTGGCAAAAAGGTTCAGAAGGCATATTCCTAGGGATAAATAGATGGTCTGAAAATTGGATGCAATTTAGTGAACTTCATGTTTGTACCCCACTGCTTGCATTAAGAAAATCTAAATGTCATCTTGTCCACCCTGCTGTATGGCCCCATCAACCCCTAGTCTGTCGAACACGTCGATTAATACCCTAATATGCTCTTCCCAGGTATGCGTGTATACAAGAATATCGTCGACGAAACTATCTACGTTCTCCATGACTTATATTATTTTTAATTTTCGCAAAAGACTAAAGCACGACGCACCAGCGTTGACCCAACCGACCAACCGAAAGACATAACTTTAAACTGACAAAGACCTTTAGGTGTCACGAATGCCGTTAACGGGCGGGCATTATCTGCGATGAGCACGTGCCAATATTCTTTGGTGAGATCTAACTTAGAAATATATTGGTGCCCTGCCAATTTTGAAAACAAGCCTTCCATATCTGGCATTGGTTCCGCATCAAACACGGTCACTTTATTTTAATTGACGAAAGGCTATACAAAACCGGTTTGTTCCATCATTCTTTCAGACCAATACCACGGAGGACGAAAACGGGGAGTTCAAGGGTTCAATCACTCCCAGGTCTAACATTTTACCAACTTCCTCATCGATTGTCTCCCGTGCATCAAAGGGGATCGGATATCCTTTAATTCTGATTGACTCTGCGGTACTCAAGTTTATTTCATGCTTTTTTAATCCAGTCTGTCAATAAATACATCTAGGTACCTGTTTAAAATCTCAGTGATTTGTCGACGCTGACCTGATCTATTCCCTCTTCCCCCCCCCCCATGGATACTCAAAGGGTGTTTATATATATATATATATATATATATATATATATATATATATATATATATATATATATATATATATATATATATATATATATATATATATATGTGTGTGTGTGTGTGTGTGTGTGTGTGTGTATTTTTCTAACAGACCATCCAGAGTGTAAGATGACATATACACATGGGAAAATTGCTAGTGCTGACATATGTATATATATGACCATCAGATATATTATTTTGATTTATATATACAACATATTACATGTATATGGATGTAATTTAGAGAAGACGTGTTTATACGCATACTGGTACATGTCTGTATAGACACGTGTATGTGTATGACCACTAGATGTGTAATGTGGACTTATACATGGAAGAGGTTATATGGATGTTTATTATCTCCACACACCCGGGTATTATTAACGTTAACTTCATTCGAAAAAGGTGAAAGACTTGGTCATCATTGTTATGATGTCACCAAGTTTATGGCCTTGAATACAATCACACAGTGGTTATATCACAAAAAAGTCAATGGAAAATATTGCTGAAATATTTTGTCATAATGTTCTGTGTACATTTTTGGTTAAAAGTTTTCAGAGCAGCACGGAGACGGCTGAGTCTGTCGCCTCCCGAAGGACCATTCTTCTGTGGGGAAAAAAAAACAAGAAAAAAAAAAAAAAAACAACCGCACCCCCCCCCCCACCCCCCAAAAAAAAACGCCACTGACAATCAAATGTTTAAAATGGCGATTCATTTTTTGAAGAAAAAAAAAACATTTTGGCGAAACAGAATTTAGTGGCCAGTGATATTGTTTGCAGATTTTTGCCTTGAAATCGCTGGTGTAACGTATTTTCGAGATTGTATAAATGCTGTAAAGTACGAAATTTATTCACAAAGGCTACAATATACTCTATTTGTACACTCATTTGAAAATGTAAGCAAGATTCCTGGATCTCAAATACAGTTTGTTTATAGATGATCAATTATTTTATTAGCTCTTGCAAATAGAAATACAAGGGATTACTATACCATACGCATAATTTAAGAAAAATAAATTAAGAAGAGACAGAAAGATCGGATAGACCAAATAAACAAATTAGAAATAAATCAACTAAATTAGAAGAAAAAGAAAACAGCAAGAGTACCATGTAGATGTTATGGAAAAATTACAAGAGGAGTTGAAAGGGCTTGGGAAAAATAGTTAGAACGAGTAATTATAAGGTATAAAGCTAAATGGATTGAAGAGGGAGAAAAAAGTAAAACCTACTTTTGCAACCTTGAATTTTGTATCCAGACTGATGCCACAGTTACGAAAAAGTGATTGCTCTTTGACAACACATTATCAGCATATTTTGAATGAAACTAAAAATATTATCATGGGAATTTATGCAAATTAAAAGACATTAATAATGTTAATCTAGATAATCGTTTTAATCAGTGAACGATACCTAAACTTATCAATGAGGAAATAAATTATGTTGATGCATTAATTGCTTATAATGAGTAATTGTGGAGTTTTGAACAACAAATAATAAACGTTCTGGTTCTGATAGATTTAAGGCGGAGTTCTTCAACATTTTTCTGAAAGATCACAGTCACATTTTACTTAATATATTAACTGCAGCTCTGATAAGTGTGAACTAACGACTACCCAGAAAGAAGGAATTACAACTTGCTTTCCTAAAGGAAACAATGATAGGCAGCTATTAAAAGACTGGAGGCAAATATCATTTCTAAATCCTATATATAAATTTGCATCAGCAGCTATTGCAAACAAAATTAAAGTTTGTTTTACCTAAACTAATTAATACTAATAAAACGGGTTTCATGGCTGGAAGGTATGTTGGGGAAAGTACCAGGATTATTTTTGATATAATGCAATATGCTTAAGATAGTGACGTTCCTTGTCTTCTCCTTCTAATAGACTTTGAGAAAGCTTTTGATTCACCTGCATGGAAATATGTTTCCTCTTTTAATAAAGGTATTAAATCCCGTGTCACAGTTAATGTTCAGGTGTCCAGTTCTTTTCCTATCGAGCGTGTTAGTAGACAAGGGGATCCGCTTTCTCCTTATATTTGTATTATATGTGCTGAGATTCTGGGACACGTGATTAGATCGTATCCCAATATAAACGGTATTAAGGTTAAGGATACTGTCACAATATGCAGATGATACTTCATTGTTGTTTGATGTATCCCTAAAATCATTACAAGCTTCTTTAGATATATTAAAATTCTATGCAAAGGTCTTGCGCCTCTGTATTAACAGTGAAAAGTCTAAAGCAGTATGGTTTGGAAAAAAGAAGAATAGTACAGATAAATTGTATTCAGAATATTCTTTCAATTGGGAAGCATGTGAATTCACACTGCTTAGCAAAACATTTTAAACAAATATTAGAGAAATGTCAGAAATCAACTACAAAGATAATATTTCTGATATAAAAAATCTGCTGACTCAGTGGTCCAAAAAGAGTTTTAACACCCGTTGGAGTTGTCACAGTTGTAAAAAGGCTTGCGTTCTCTAAGACTAACTATCTGATTCTATGCTTACCAAGTCCATCGGAAGATATAATAAATAAACTAAACTAAATCTTTATTTTAAACTCCTTCTGGAATGACTGTAATGATTTAATAAAAACTGAACAGTGTGCATTCAAGATTACTTGAAAGAAGGGTTAAAAATGCTTGATGTTAAAACATTTATTTGGGCCTTAAAAGCAACCTGGGCTTAATCTTAATGCTACCAAATGTAAAGCATTAATAAGCTTGATATGTAATACAAATATTTAATATTTTTAATTTTGAGGATAACTTTGCCAATAATACCATAGAAATGTAAATAAAAACGATTTCTGGAAAGATGTTATTAAAACTTGGTGTACCATGTCTCCAAAAAGTAAATCCAAATCATGCCAAACAGTTTTTTTGCTAAGTCAGTGTGGTTCAATGCTAATATACATTCGGAGTTAACAGCTTGTTTTATAAGCAGTTGTATGACATCGGAATTAGTGTAGTTGGGGACTTTATATAAAATAATCAGCTTGTCTGTTTTGAGGAATTTATAAGAATTCACCCTTGGAGAATTAATCTTCTACAATATCAGGGTATCATATGTGCTATTAAAGTCTTTGCATGAAATGAGAAAATACAGTTACAGGACTCCACACTTATAGGACTCTACACTTGAAAAGATCACTTATTATTTTTTATTTTTTCTCTTTCTTCAAAATGGATATTGCCTACTCTGTGGTTCATCTTATCAATTTGTTTTGATTATTATTGTTATTAACAATACTAATAATACTAATATATATATATATATATATATATATATATATATATATATATATATATATATATATATATATACACACACACAACTGTAATGCAGTCTGTGGTATGCTTCCCCAACCCACAGCAGGTGTGTACAGTAAATATTTGTAATAAATCACAAAGGGATATGGACCAATGGATAATTTAGTTATAAACCAAATTCTATCGGTTTAAAAAGGAACATATCAGTGATAATTATAAAAGAAAATACTAGTTAATAATTGCCTTATACAAACAAAGAGATCCATTGGTTCTTAATTTTTCAAGATGTTGTTAAAACAACAATAATTCTTGAGATATGCTATCTCATAAAAGTACATTTGGGTCAATGTGTCACATAAAATAAAAGTAACAGCCTTAGTCGAACATAATCGACATATTCCTATTGATATTAGAGTCGAACATAATCGACATATTCCTATTGATATTAGAGTAAGTGGATGGCCAATATGGAACGTCCGCCATAACATGAGTACTAAAGTCTTACTGCTTTCATATCATCCTAACATACAGACGTGTTGCAAAGGTAAAAGTCTAATTTATCCTGGTCCCGTAGTTAGTGGTAATATCTTCCTTTTCGCAGACAAAATTAGTTCTGTCGTGTCGATAATCTTGAATCTCACTTGTAGCCCACTCGGAACATTCTCGGCTTTTGCGTTGCATGCTGAAAATAGTGTTTCGACTCTCACCGGAACGAGACGAGAGTGTTCCGAATGATCATCGGTAGGCACACTGATGAGATAGAGCAGTTGGATGGGGAGATAACCTTCTTCATTAAATAACGTGGAGTTTTTCTACGTGGACATATTTAATCTCAATCGGATTTATACTGAACCTGCAGAAACATTTTGTAAAAAAGAATTCCAGTCTGAAGTCTGTGGACATAGGATATCTACAAAATAACTGGACGTCCTCGTTACGGGGGGAAATACCTATAATTGTCCGCACAAAACATGCAGTGTTTCACCATGTTCTTTGCGTCGCACTGCTGTCAGGCAGTGACTTTACAACTTTGCTTTCATTTTCGATACTCTCCTTGCACGGGAAACATTGGAGATTGTAAAAAGGATCTGTTCAACTGATACGAAGAGTCAATACCATTGTTTGAGTCATCCATATGGCAGACCGTTGATGTCAAATACGTGATGAGCTAGCGAGTTGAAATTGTTAGAAATCGCAGCTAACGTTAGAACTAACTTCTAATGCGTAACAAGTTACATTTAACTTGTTTGATTCTAACGAGCTAATTTTCATTTCTAACGCGTTACATTTGACCAAATATGAACACATTAGTTTTCTACTTTTGGAAAATCAAAACTATAGAAGTCACACAAGGTTGTTTCCACTGCGTTAGACTGTCAAATGGTCAGGATATCAACTTAGAATCATTCTTATTATGAATTGCTCAGGGAATATGTGCTATTGACTAACAAACCAGTACCTGATTCAAGTGGGCGTTATCTCTCTTAGCCACATGCAACGCAATATCAACATGGTGCCAGAAACGATCTAAAATTTAAAAAAAGAGGAAAAAATCTAATGGACAGAACATTGCAACTTGTACTTTTAATTGCCGTTTTTTTCTTCATAGCAATATCTAGAAAATGAAATAAAATGTCTTTAATATCCGTTTAACAGAGTGATACTTACCTCAAGTTTTCATTCTAAGATGTGCATAACACATATACAGAATATATATATTGTACATCAGTTAGTTAAATTTGTATAAGGGTCATTTGTTACATAGAATTATGTCCTATACGGTTGTACACGAAACGTATTATGACGTAATTTGCCGTCACTAAAACGTTATCCGTGGTATTGCTGACAGCATCTGTAGTATCGTTTGTTATTTGGGGATTGTGATTGCGATAGTGAAGGTAAGGTTCGATGTTGCAAGTAAAGCTCAAACAGACGTGAATGTTTCATAAACACCCTGTCGTGTTACTGATACATACTTTTTAAAAATTAGGTAAAGTGTAAAAGTTTTGTCTTTCTATAAATGTTCCAGCTGTATATATACTGTGTTTATGGAGCTTGGTCAGGATGTTCCTTAAATAATTCTAAAAAACCTTTAGTAAAAACTGATCACAGCGACCTACTTTTCTTACACAGACTATTTCGTTATTTACAGGCTAACGCAGTGTAAAGGTTTTTACTTACTAGCAAAGTTCCACCTATATGCATGCTATCTACATAGCACTTGTTCAGGATGTTCTGATCCTCTTCTAAGGAAAATAGGTTACAGTGACTTAATTTTCTTACGCTAAATACATTGCCGTGTGCAGGTTATCTTCAGTGTCTAATAGCAGTGAATAGCCATGGCTGACTATCTTTCTGATAATTCTTGTTATTTTCCATTTCGTAAATATCTGTGACCAAAACATAAATCATTATACCATTAGTAATCCATGCAGTGGATATTTTTGGTGCAATTTGTCCTGAAATCACATTTTTTAATAGGATCACATATATATAAAACAGGAAAATTAAAAACTGTATATCGATTCAATTAATTCAAAGGCAAAAAGTTGAGTTTATAAAAATAAATATTGCCAGCTGGCAACTGGTAACCCTACAAGTCACTACTAGACCTAAGTTCATTTTAGAAAAAAATTAAAAAAATAAAGAAATTATGTGACAGCTGAATCATATCGATAAAGGTTTCTTATCCTGCATTAGATCATTGTAGAAGAACACTGGGTTATAGTTTCATGTCCACTTCAACCAGTACAGAACCTCGAAAATATAGTTTCATGTCCACTTCAACCAGGTCAGAACCTCGAAAATAGGTATCTAAACTCTGATAGTGTCGCTATCGGCCACAGGTTTAATATTATATATATATATATATATATATATATATATATATATATATATATATATATATATATATATAGCGACAGCTGTCGCCCAGAGGTGATATTTAGTGTCAACCAAAAGTAAAACAATATTCCCAAACATTTCTGTTATTAGCTCAATGTATTAGCTGTTTCATAAGCAGGAATTCGATAGTAAAAAGCTTGAAACTTATTTTAAAACCAAGTTTATTAGAAATGATGCTAAGATTTTTACATTTTTCAGTTTTTATATATATTCACGTTGCAACCTCTCAGCGACATAATGTTTTCTACGCATTTCTCTGTTGATCGTGTTTATCTTTACAGGACTATGGTAGATTTAAAATACGTTTATATCATCATCGTTGTTACATATTTAATCGTTCTTAGAAATAATGTGAAATACCATAACCAACGTATTGAAGTTAGTGAGCTAGGGTTTGACCAGCTTGGAGGTTTAACCTCCTGTGGTCACGCATGCATACAGTCAGCTTCCTGACAAGCAGACCGGCATGTTTTAAAAACATAATGTCAGGCTTTAATGTCATTAGATCAGGATATCGAATCCGCCAGCCTAAACGAGAACCATGCCTTGCGAGAACCGGTATCACGGTACCAATTGTGCAAGCCCAGGGGGGCGGAGCTTAAGGTGTAGGGAACATTGTATTCAGAAATAAAGAACACAACTAGCTGTGATTGGTGTATTATGTAAGAGTTGTAGTTTCTGTCTGGCTTAAAAAAAAGTTGAGTCTCTTAGCAACATGTGAGATTATGTTAATTCATATGTAGATCATGTTTTGTATTTTTTATGATTTTTTAAAAATGTGATACACATCACTGAAAATGTGTCTGTTGTGACTGGATAACTCTTACCCCTGTCTAGTTCCAGCAGAGTTATCTCTCTTAAATGCAATGGAGTAGCTGGTTCTGTCACTGTCAAATTGACAATCTAATATTGCTCTCTATGACAGTGTGTGACACGCATGCTAAAGTAGAAGAGAAGGTATATTTATTTCACCAAACATTAACATTAAGGTCTATGGAAAAACAATTGGTACCGTGATGCCTAAAGGGAATACCAGCCTCGCAGTGTATCCATAGTAACGTGTACATGTAGGCACCATTTATAAACTATCATAGTGTCATTTGGCAAAAACAATGGATATTGAGAAGTTTGGGTCAAATATTGACAGACTTTTAGCTAGAAAATGAATAAAATCTTCAGAAAATAACACACATTGGTTTTGGATGGGGCATTTGATAAAGATGGCTATGGCAGACAGAGATTTGCAAGTCCTGATGGCCTTATATCAGTGGAGTCAGCTCAGAGATTGTCATACATGCAACAAAATAAGTTATGCAGATACAATGTGGATGATTTTGGCCAAATATAACCAATTTTACCTCCATATTATGATAAATCATGTATAAACAGTAACTATCTGCTTCTTGAAAAGCATGCCATAAACCAGGATAGAGAACACTATAGGGCTCAAAGAAGGTGCTTCAGTTGTTGTAGATCACTTTGTATCATATTGGATATGTTGGTATGAGTAATTTTAGGTAACTTATTATAGATATGGTCTTCCTTCCCACTTTCTTTTTATTGTCATGCATTAATGGCCCCTTTTTGTACACTTTCTTGTCTTGAAATTCTTCACGCAATTGATAAAGATAAGTTCTGTTGCATTCCCTTTTGTAGAAGTAGCAGGAATATCATCAGACAAGAGCAATTTCTTTAAGTCAGCATTTCCCATTGACACTTGCATGGTGCCCATTTATAATCCTCTATTGACTTTCATTTAATCATATTTATTTCTGTCCCACTGTTAATTTTGGAATTTCCTCCTATAAGGCCAAACATTTTTGAATGGTAACCACATTTGTCACATATTGCCCATTTCTTCCATTCAAGTCCACACTGTTCTTCAAACTTTGGGTCCCATCGCAAGAATCCAGAATAGCATGGGATCATATTGGCATGTTTACGGAATTTTGCACTTTACATACCGGCATTCTAGAGAACATAAACTATTTGATATGAGGTAGCCTCCTCATCTCTGAGAGCAAAATTAAATCACTTTCAAGGTCTCCACTATATATAGAAGCCTCAATTTTAGGTTCTACACTTTATCAAGAATTTATTTTTGGATAATTTACTTACATGCAAGTTAATACATGTTTTCATGAACTAATTTATATTACATGGATAATATATTGGAGGAAATACAAATACCACACCTTATGTATTTCATTCAGTTATCTCCGTTACACCATACATGACATCTGAAGAAATAAAAACTCACATTTTCAGTGCTTGTTTATGAAAATAAAGAAAAGAGTTAGTGTGAAATATTATATTAGCCCTCAATCTTTATGCAAGTGTAAGTACAACTGATTTAATAATTTCTTACAGCAAAATTTAAAAGGTTTAAAACTTGACACAGATTTTTTTTTTATTTGTTATTTTTCCCCCTATGCCTGACTTAGGCCAATTATTTTTAATTGTATGTGTAGGACCAATATAAATTATATGCATCTATATGATTTAAAGTATTTACCCTTTTATTTCAGATGAGAATGCACACTGCTTCACCTGAAGTTTTGGTGCTTGTAAGGGATGTAATAGTACTGATTCCTTGGGACTGTCCTTGGACCAATGGGGCACTGCCTCCACATATTTCTCTAAGGTAAGGCGATCACACTTGTCCTTCTCATTTTTCTCTATGTTGTGGTTGTCTCTTTTGATTCCTTTATTATATGCTACATATCCCTTTTAGATGTACACTTTCCTCCTGTTTAAAACTCCATTTGACTTGCTGTACTTATTGTTTTTCCTTGGCATTTTTCTGTATTTTATTCCCCAAATTTCACCCCAAATCAAAAATAAGTGCTTAGAAGCTGGGATCTACTACATTTGGTGACAGACTGGCTTATTGCATGAATTTTATTCACTAGAAAAAGGAGGAAAGCTTTCTATTTGTGTTACAGAGATGATGGGTAGGCTGACCTTTGTGCAAGAACTAGGGGTTAGTGACCTCATGTATGTGCAGTTGGTGTAAAGTCTTGAAAGCTTACACTTTATAATAAGACTGAGTCATGTCCACCTGTCTCTGATGTTAAGTTCTTTGTCTACTAAACAAATATAAAGTCCTTTATTTTAGATGAATTCTCCATTTTGAAGTAGGAGAGGTACATACTAATTAGTACATTGACCTTTGACCTAGTTATTACATAATATGACATAATGTGATTTATCCCATATCACCCATGTGAAGTTCAATAAGTGCTGATATGAATAAAACACAACTCATAGTTAAAACAATTCCTTTTATTCCCCAAAATTAGTTTGATAGTAGAGCACAAGTATGAAAAGAGCAGTTGAAACAGCTCCATGACATTTCCAAAGACATCAATATAAGACATAGCTTGGTACCTCATACAATTGTTTTTGACAAGCGAGACTAAGTACACTTGTTACTTGTACAGTCCCGAGCTATATCGCAGATTATTGAAAAAATTAAGGTTGGCTTTAGGTATCACGCTACCAATTGTGCAAGCCCAGGGGGGCGGAGCTTAAGGTGTAGGGAACATTGTATTCAGAAATAAAGAACACAACTAGCTGTGATTGGTGTATTATGTAAGAGTTGTAGTTTCTGTCTGGCTTAAAAAAAAGTTGAGTCTCTTAGCAACATGTGAGATTATGTTAATTCATATGTAGATCATGTTTTGTATTTTTTATGATTTTTTAAAAATGTGATACACATCACTGAAAATGTGTCTGTTGTGACTGGATAACTCTTACCCCTGTCTAGTTCCAGCAGAGTTATCTCTCTTAAATGCAATGGAGTAGCTGGTTCTGTCACTGTCAAATTGACAATCTAATATTGCTCTCTATGACAGTGTGTGACACGCATGCTAAAGTAGAAGAGAAGGTATATTTATTTCACCAAACATTAACATTAAGGTCTATGGAAAAACAATTGGTACCGTGATGCCTAAAGGGAATACCAGCCTCGCAGTGTATCCATAGTAACGTGTACATGTAGGCACCATTTATAAACTATCATAGTGTCATTTGGCAAAAACAATGGATATTGAGAAGTTTGGGTCAAATATTGACAGACTTTTAGCTAGAAAATGAATAAAATCTTCAGAAAATAACACACATTGGTTTTGGATGGGGCATTTGATAAAGATGGCTATGGCAGACAGAGATTTGCAAGTCCTGATGGCCTTATATCAGTGGAGTCAGCTCAGAGATTGTCATACATGCAACAAAATAAGTTATGCAGATACAATGTGGATGATTTTGGCCAAATATAACCAATTTTACCTCCATATTATGATAAATCATGTATAAACAGTAACTATCTGCTTCTTGAAAAGCATGCCATAAACCAGGATAGAGAACACTATAGGGCTCAAAGAAGGTGCTTCAGTTGTTGTAGATCACTTTGTATCATATTGGATATGTTGGTATGAGTAATTTTAGGTAACTTATTATAGATATGGTCTTCCTTCCCACTTTCTTTTTATTGTCATGCATTAATGGCCCCTTTTTGTACACTTTCTTGTCTTGAAATTCTTCACGCAATTGATAAAGATAAGTTCTGTTGCATTCCCTTTTGTAGAAGTAGCAGGAATATCATCAGACAAGAGCAATTTCTTTAAGTCAGCATTTCCCATTGACACTTGCATGGTGCCCATTTATAATCCTCTATTGACTTTCATTTAATCATATTTATTTCTGTCCCACTGTTAATTTTGGAATTTCCTCCTATAAGGCCAAACATTTTTGAATGGTAACCACATTTGTCACATATTGCCCATTTCTTCCATTCAAGTCCACACTGTTCTTCAAACTTTGGGTCCCATCGCAAGAATCCAGAATAGCATGGGATCATATTGGCATGTTTACGGAATTTTGCACTTTACATACCGGCATTCTAGAGAACATAAACTATTTGATATGAGGTAGCCTCCTCATCTCTGAGAGCAAAATTAAATCACTTTCAAGGTCTCCACTATATATAGAAGCCTCAATTTTAGGTTCTACACTTTATCAAGAATTTATTTTTGGATAATTTACTTACATGCAAGTTAATACATGTTTTCATGAACTAATTTATATTACATGGATAATATATTGGAGGAAATACAAATACCACACCTTATGTATTTCATTCAGTTATCTCCGTTACACCATACATGACATCTGAAGAAATAAAAACTCACATTTTCAGTGCTTGTTTATGAAAATAAAGAAAAGAGTTAGTGTGAAATATTATATTAGCCCTCAATCTTTATGCAAGTGTAAGTACAACTGATTTAATAATTTCTTACAGCAAAATTTAAAAGGTTTAAAACTTGACACAGATTTTTTTTTTTCCCCCTATGCCTGACTTAGGCCAATTATTTTTAATTGTATGTGTAGGACCAATATAAATTATATGCATCTATATGATTTAAAGTATTTACCCTTTTATTTCAGATGAGAATGCACACTGCTTCACCTGAAGTTTTGGTGCTTGTAAGGGATGTAATAGTACTGATTCCTTGGGACTGTCCTTGGACCAATGGGGCACTGCCTCCACATATTTCTCTAAGGTAAGGCGATCACACTTGTCCTTCTCATTTTTCTCTATGTTGTGGTTGTCTCTTTTGATTCCTTTATTATATGCTACATATCCCTTTTAGATGTACACTTTCCTCCTGTTTAAAACTCCATTTGACTTGCTGTACTTATTGTTTTTCCTTGGCATTTTTCTGTATTTTATTCCCCAAATTTCACCCCAAATCAAAAATAAGTGCTTACAAGCTGGGATCTACTACATTTGGTGACAGACTGGCTTATTGCATGAATTTTATTCACTAGAAAAAGGAGGAAAGCTTTCTATTTGTGTTACAGAGATGATGGGTAGGCTGACCTTTGTGCAAGAACTAGGGGTTAGTGACCTCATGTATGTGCAGTTGGTGTAAAGTCTTGAAAGCTTACACTTTATAATAAGACTGAGTCATGTCCACCTGTCTCTGACGTTAGGTTTTTTTGTCTACTAAACAAATATAAAGTCCTTTATTTTAGATGAATTCTCCATTTTGAAGTAGGAGAGGTACATACTAATTAGTACATTGACCTTTGACCTAGTTATTACATAATATGACATAATGTGATTTATCCCATATCACCCATGTGAAGTTCAATAAGTGCTGATATGAATAAAACACAACTCATAGTTAAAACAATTCCTTTTATTCCCCAAAATTAGTTTGATAGTAGAGCACAAGTATGAAAAGAGCAGTTGAAACAGCTCCATGACATTTCCAAAGACATCAATATAAGACATAGCTTGGTACCTCATACAATTGTTTTTGACAAGCGAGACTAAGTACACTTGTTACTTGTACAGTCCCGAGCTATATCGCAGATTATTGAAAAAATTAAGGTTGGCTTTAGGTATCACGCTACCAATTGTGCAAGCCCAGGGGGGCGGAGCTTAAGGTGTAGGGAACATTGTATTCAGAAATAAAGAACACAACTAGCTGTGATTGGTGTATTATGTAAGAGTTGTAGTTTCTGTCTGGCTTAAAAAAAAGTTGAGTCTCTTAGCAACATGTGAGATTATGTTAATTCATATGTAGATCATGTTTTGTATTTTTTATGATTTTTTAAAAATGTGATACACATCACTGAAAATGTGTCTGTTGTGACTGGATAACTCTTACCCCTGTCTAGTTCCAGCAGAGTTATCTCTCTTAAATGCAATGGAGTAGCTGGTTCTGTCACTGTCAAATTGACAATCTAATATTGCTCTCTATGACAGTGTGTGACACGCATGCTAAAGTAGAAGAGAAGGTATATTTATTTCACCAAACATTAACATTAAGGTCTATGGAAAAACAATTGGTACCGTGATGCCTAAAGGGAATACCAGCCTCGCAGTGTATCCATAGTAACGTGTACATGTAGGCACCATTTATAAACTATCATAGTGTCATTTGGCAAAAACAATGGATATTGAGAAGTTTGGGTCAAATATTGACAGACTTTTAGCTAGAAAATGAATAAAATCTTCAGAAAATAACACACATTGGTTTTGGATGGGGCATTTGATAAAGATGGCTATGGCAGACAGAGATTTGCAAGTCCTGATGGCCTTATATCAGTGGAGTCAGCTCAGAGATTGTCATACATGCAACAAAATAAGTTATGCAGATACAATGTGGATGATTTTGGCCAAATATAACCAATTTTACCTCCATATTATGATAAATCATGTATAAACAGTAACTATCTGCTTCTTGAAAAGCATGCCATAAACCAGGATAGAGAACACTATAGGGCTCAAAGAAGGTGCTTCAGTTGTTGTAGATCACTTTGTATCATATTGGATATGTTGGTATGAGTAATTTTAGGTAACTTATTATAGATATGGTCTTCCTTCCCACTTTCTTTTTATTGTCATGCATTAATGGCCCCTTTTTGTACACTTTCTTGTCTTGAAATTCTTCACGCAATTGATAAAGATAAGTTCTGTTGCATTCCCTTTTGTAGAAGTAGCAGGAATATCATCAGACAAGAGCAATTTCTTTAAGTCAGCATTTCCCATTGACACTTGCATGGTGCCCATTTATAATCCTCTATTGACTTTCATTTAATCATATTTATTTCTGTCCCACTGTTAATTTTGGAATTTCCTCCTATAAGGCCAAACATTTTTGAATGGTAACCACATTTGTCACATATTGCCCATTTCTTCCATTCAAGTCCACACTGTTCTTCAAACTTTGGGTCCCATCGCAAGAATCCAGAATAGCATGGGATCATATTGGCATGTTTACGGAATTTTGCACTTTACATACCGGCATTCTAGAGAACATAAACTATTTGATATGAGGTAGCCTCCTCATCTCTGAGAGCAAAATTAAATCACTTTCAAGGTCTCCACTATATATAGAAGCCTCAATTTTAGGTTCTACACTTTATCAAGAATTTATTTTTGGATAATTTACTTACATGCAAGTTAATACATGTTTTCATGAACTAATTTATATTACATGGATAATATATTGGAGGAAATACAAATACCACACCTTATGTATTTCATTCAGTTATCTCCGTTACACCATACATGACATCTGAAGAAATAAAAACTCACATTTTCAGTGCTTGTTTATGAAAATAAAGAAAAGAGTTAGTGTGAAATATTATATTAGCCCTCAATCTTTATGCAAGTGTAAGTACAACTGATTTAATAATTTCTTACAGCAAAATTTAAAAGGTTTAAAACTTGACACAGATTTTTTTTTTATTTGTTATTTTTCCCCCTATGCCTGACTTAGGCCAATTATTTTTAATTGTATGTGTAGGACCAATATAAATTATATGCATCTATATGATTTAAAGTATTTACCCTTTTATTTCAGATGAGAATGCACACTGCTTCACCTGAAGTTTTGGTGCTTGTAAGGGATGTAATAGTACTGATTCCTTGGGACTGTCCTTGGACCAATGGGGCACTGCCTCCACATATTTCTCTAAGGTAAGGCGATCACACTTGTCCTTCTCATTTTTCTCTATGTTGTGGTTGTCTCTTTTGATTCCTTTATTATATGCTACATATCCCTTTTAGATGTACACTTTCCTCCTGTTTAAAACTCCATTTGACTTGCTGTACTTATTGTTTTTCCTTGGCATTTTTCTGTATTTTATTCCCCAAATTTCACCCCAAATCAAAAATAAGTGCTTACAAGCTGGGATCTACTACATTTGGTGACAGACTGGCTTATTGCATGAATTTTATTCACTAGAAAAAGGAGGAAAGCTTTCTATTTGTGTTACAGAGATGATGGGTAGGCTGACCTTTGTGCAAGAACTAGGGGTTAGTGACCTCATGTATGTGCAGTTGGTGTAAAGTCTTGAAAGCTTACACTTTATAATAAGACTGAGTCATGTCCACCTGTCTCTGACGTTAAGTTTTTTTGTCTACTAAACAAATATAAAGTCCTTTATTTTAGATGAATTCTCCATTTTGAAGTAGGAGAGGTACATACTAATTAGTACATTGACCTTTGACCTAGTTATTACATAATATGACATAATGTGATTTATCCCATATCACCCATGTGAAGTTCAATAAGTGCTGATATGAATAAAACACAACTCATAGTTAAAACAATTCCTTTTATTCCCCAAAATTAGTTTGATAGTAGAGCACAAGTATGAAAAGAGCAGTTGAAACAGCTCCATGACATTTCCAAAGACATCAATATAAGACATAGCTTGGTACCTCATACAATTGTTTTTGACAAGCGAGACTAAGTACACTTGTTACTTGTACAGTCCCGAGCTATATCGCAGATTATTGAAAAAATTAAGGTTGGCTTTAGGTATCACGCTACCAATTGTGCAAGCCCAGGGGGGCGGAGCTTAAGGTGTAGGGAACATTGTATTCAGAAATAAAGAACACAACTAGCTGTGATTGGTGTATTATGTAAGAGTTGTAGTTTCTGTCTGGCTTAAAAAAAAGTTGAGTCTCTTAGCAACATGTGAGATTATGTTAATTCATATGTAGATCATGTTTTGTATTTTTTATGATTTTTTAAAAATGTGATACACATCACTGAAAATGTGTCTGTTGTGACTGGATAACTCTTACCCCTGTCTAGTTCCAGCAGAGTTATCTCTCTTAAATGCAATGGAGTAGCTGGTTCTGTCACTGTCAAATTGACAATCTAATATTGCTCTCTATGACAGTGTGTGACACGCATGCTAAAGTAGAAGAGAAGGTATATTTATTTCACCAAACATTAACATTAAGGTCTATGGAAAAACAATTGGTACCGTGATGCCTAAAGGGAATACCAGCCTCGCAGTGTATCCATAGTAACGTGTACATGTAGGCACCATTTATAAACTATCATAGTGTCATTTGGCAAAAACAATGGATATTGAGAAGTTTGGGTCAAATATTGACAGACTTTTAGCTAGAAAATGAATAAAATCTTCAGAAAATAACACACATTGGTTTTGGATGGGGCATTTGATAAAGATGGCTATGGCAGACAGAGATTTGCAAGTCCTGATGGCCTTATATCAGTGGAGTCAGCTCAGAGATTGTCATACATGCAACAAAATAAGTTATGCAGATACAATGTGGATGATTTTGGCCAAATATAACCAATTTTACCTCCATATTATGATAAATCATGTATAAACAGTAACTATCTGCTTCTTGAAAAGCATGCCATAAACCAGGATAGAGAACACTATAGGGCTCAAAGAAGGTGCTTCAGTTGTTGTAGATCACTTTGTATCATATTGGATATGTTGGTATGAGTAATTTTAGGTAACTTATTATAGATATGGTCTTCCTTCCCACTTTCTTTTTATTGTCATGCATTAATGGCCCCTTTTTGTACACTTTCTTGTCTTGAAATTCTTCACGCAATTGATAAAGATAAGTTCTGTTGCATTCCCTTTTGTAGAAGTAGCAGGAATATCATCAGACAA
This sequence comes from Margaritifera margaritifera, assembly GCA_029931535.1. NCBI lineage: Eukaryota > Metazoa > Mollusca > Bivalvia > Unionida > Margaritiferidae > Margaritifera > Margaritifera margaritifera. The sequence goes on along the minus strand of JAQPZY010001426.1, from coordinate 59,487 downwards.
GAGCAATTTCTTTAAGTCAGCATTTCCCATTGACACTTGCATGGTGCCCATTTATAATCCTCTATTGACTTTCATTTAATCATATTTATTTCTGTCCCACTGTTAATTTTGGAATTTCCTCCTATAAGGCCAAACATTTTTGAATGGTAACCACATTTGTCACATATTGCCCATTTCTTCCATTCAAGTCCACACTGTTCTTCAAACTTTGGGTCCCATCGCAAGAATCCAGAATAGCATGGGATCATATTGGCATGTTTACGGAATTTTGCACTTTACATACCGGCATTCTAGAGAACATAAACTATTTGATATGAGGTAGCCTCCTCATCTCTGAGAGCAAAATTAAATCACTTTCAAGGTCTCCACTATATATAGAAGCCTCAATTTTAGGTTCTACACTTTATCAAGAATTTATTTTTGGATAATTTACTTACATGCAAGTTAATACATGTTTTCATGAACTAATTTATATTACATGGATAATATATTGGAGGAAATACAAATACCACACCTTATGTATTTCATTCAGTTATCTCCGTTACACCATACATGACATCTGAAGAAATAAAAACTCACATTTTCAGTGCTTGTTTATGAAAATAAAGAAAAGAGTTAGTGTGAAATATTATATTAGCCCTCAATCTTTATGCAAGTGTAAGTACAACTGATTTAATAATTTCTTACAGCAAAATTTAAAAGGTTTAAAACTTGACACAGATTTTTTTTTTATTTGTTATTTTTCCCCCTATGCCTGACTTAGGCCAATTATTTTTAATTGTATGTGTAGGACCAATATAAATTATATGCATCTATATGATTTAAAGTATTTACCCTTTTATTTCAGATGAGAATGCACACTGCTTCACCTGAAGTTTTGGTGCTTGTAAGGGATGTAATAGTACTGATTCCTTGGGACTGTCCTTGGACCAATGGGGCACTGCCTCCACATATTTCTCTAAGGTAAGGCGATCACACTTGTCCTTCTCATTTTTCTCTATGTTGTGGTTGTCTCTTTTGATTCCTTTATTATATGCTACATATCCCTTTTAGATGTACACTTTCCTCCTGTTTAAAACTCCATTTGACTTGCTGTACTTATTGTTTTTCCTTGGCATTTTTCTGTATTTTATTCCCCAAATTTCACCCCAAATCAAAAATAAGTGCTTAGAAGCTGGGATCTACTACATTTGGTGACAGACTGGCTTATTGCATGAATTTTATTCACTAGAAAAAGGAGGAAAGCTTTCTATTTGTGTTACAGAGATGATGGGTAGGCTGACCTTTGTGCAAGAACTAGGGGTTAGTGACCTCATGTATGTGCAGTTGGTGTAAAGTCTTGAAAGCTTACACTTTATAATAAGACTGAGTCATGTCCACCTGTCTCTGACGTTAAGTTTTTTTGTCTACTAAACAAATATAAAGTCCTTTATTTTAGATGAATTCTCCATTTTGAAGTAGGAGAGGTACATACTAATTAGTACATTGACCTTTGACCTAGTTATTACATAATATGACATAATGTGATTTATCCCATATCACCCATGTGAAGTTCAATAAGTGCTGATATGAATAAAACACAACTCATAGTTAAAACAATTCCTTTTATTCCCCAAAATTAGTTTGATAGTAGAGCACAAGTATGAAAAGAGCAGTTGAAACAGCTCCATGACATTTCCAAAGACATCAATATAAGACATAGCTTGGTACCTCATACAATTGTTTTTGACAAGCGAGACTAAGTACACTTGTTACTTGTACAGTCCCGAGCTATATCGCAGATTATTGAAAAAATTAAGGTTGGCTTTAGGTATCACGCTACCAATTGTGCAAGCCCAGGGGGGCGGAGCTTAAGGTGTAGGGAACATTGTATTCAGAAATAAAGAACACAACTAGCTGTGATTGGTGTATTATGTAAGAGTTGTAGTTTCTGTCTGGCTTAAAAAAAAGTTGAGTCTCTTAGCAACATGTGAGATTATGTTAATTCATATGTAGATCATGTTTTGTATTTTTTATGATTTTTTAAAAATGTGATACACATCACTGAAAATGTGTCTGTTGTGACTGGATAACTCTTACCCCTGTCTAGTTCCAGCAGAGTTATCTCTCTTAAATGCAATGGAGTAGCTGGTTCTGTCACTGTCAAATTGACAATCTAATATTGCTCTCTATGACAGTGTGTGACACGCATGCTAAAGTAGAAGAGAAGGTATATTTATTTCACCAAACATTAACATTAAGGTCTATGGAAAAACAATTGGTACCGTGATGCCTAAAGGGAATACCAGCCTCGCAGTGTATCCATAGTAACGTGTACATGTAGGCACCATTTATAAACTATCATAGTGTCATTTGGCAAAAACAATGGATATTGAGAAGTTTGGGTCAAATATTGACAGACTTTTAGCTAGAAAATGAATAAAATCTTCAGAAAATAACACACATTGGTTTTGGATGGGGCATTTGATAAAGATGGCTATGGCAGACAGAGATTTGCAAGTCCTGATGGCCTTATATCAGTGGAGTCAGCTCAGAGATTGTCATACATGCAACAAAATAAGTTATGCAGATACAATGTGGATGATTTTGGCCAAATATAACCAATTTTACCTCCATATTATGATAAATCATGTATAAACAGTAACTATCTGCTTCTTGAAAAGCATGCCATAAACCAGGATAGAGAACACTATAGGGCTCAAAGAAGGTGCTTCAGTTGTTGTAGATCACTTTGTATCATATTGGATATGTTGGTATGAGTAATTTTAGGTAACTTATTATAGATATGGTCTTCCTTCCCACTTTCTTTTTATTGTCATGCATTAATGGCCCCTTTTTGTACACTTTCTTGTCTTGAAATTCTTCACGCAATTGATAAAGATAAGTTCTGTTGCATTCCCTTTTGTAGAAGTAGCAGGAATATCATCAGACAAGAGCAATTTCTTTAAGTCAGCATTTCCCATTGACACTTGCATGGTGCCCATTTATAATCCTCTATTGACTTTCATTTAATCATATTTATTTCTGTCCCACTGTTAATTTTGGAATTTCCTCCTATAAGGCCAAACATTTTTGAATGGTAACCACATTTGTCACATATTGCCCATTTCTTCCATTCAAGTCCACACTGTTCTTCAAACTTTGGGTCCCATCGCAAGAATCCAGAATAGCATGGGATCATATTGGCATGTTTACGGAATTTTGCACTTTACATACCGGCATTCTAGAGAACATAAACTATTTGATATGAGGTAGCCTCCTCATCTCTGAGAGCAAAATTAAATCACTTTCAAGGTCTCCACTATATATAGAAGCCTCAATTTTAGGTTCTACACTTTATCAAGAATTTATTTTTGGATAATTTACTTACATGCAAGTTAATACATGTTTTCATGAACTAATTTATATTACATGGATAATATATTGGAGGAAATACAAATACCACACCTTATGTATTTCATTCAGTTATCTCCGTTACACCATACATGACATCTGAAGAAATAAAAACTCACATTTTCAGTGCTTGTTTATGAAAATAAAGAAAAGAGTTAGTGTGAAATATTATATTAGCCCTCAATCTTTATGCAAGTGTAAGTACAACTGATTTAATAATTTCTTACAGCAAAATTTAAAAGGTTTAAAACTTGACACAGATTTTTTTTCTTTTTTCCCCCCCTATGCCTGACTTAGGCCAATTATTTTTAATTGTATGTGTAGGACCAATATAAATTATATGCATCTATATGATTTAAAGTATTTACCCTTTTATTTCAGATGAGAATGCACACTGCTTCACCTGAAGTTTTGGTGCTTGTAAGGGATGTAATAGTACTGATTCCTTGGGACTGTCCTTGGACCAATGGGGCACTGCCTCCACATATTTCTCTAAGGTAAGGCGATCACACTTGTCCTTCTCATTTTTCTCTATGTTGTGGTTGTCTCTTTTGATTCCTTTATTATATGCTACATATCCCTTTTAGATGTACACTTTCCTCCTGTTTAAAACTCCATTTGACTTGCTGTACTTATTGTTTTTCCTTGGCATTTTTCTGTATTTTATTCCCCAAATTTCACCCCAAATCAAAAATAAGTGCTTACAAGCTGGGATCTACTACATTTGGTGACAGACTGGCTTATTGCATGAATTTTATTCACTAGAAAAAGGAGGAAAGCTTTCTATTTGTGTTACAGAGATGATGGGTAGGCTGACCTTTGTGCAAGAACTAGGGGTTAGTGACCTCATGTATGTGCAGTTGGTGTAAAGTCTTGAAAGCTTACACTTTATAATAAGACTGAGTCATGTCCACCTGTCTCTGATGTTAAGTTATTTGTCTACTAAACAAATATAAAATCCTTTATTTTAGATGGATTCTTCATTTTGAAGTAGGAGAGGTACATACTAATTAGTACATTGACCTTTGACCTAGTTATTACAAAATATGACATAATGTGATTTATCCCATATCACCCATGTGAAGTTCAATAAGTGCTGATATGAATAAAACACAACTCATAGTTAAAACAATTCCTTTTATTCCCCAAAATTAGTTTGATAATAGAGCACAAGTATGAAAAGAGCAGTTGAAACAGCTCCATGACATTTCCAAAGACATCAATATAAGACATAGCTTGGTACCTCATACAATTGTTTTTGACAAGCGAGACTAAGTACACTTGTTACTTGTACAGTCCCGAGCTATATCGCAGATTATTGAAAAAATTAAGGTTGGCTTTAGGTATCACGCTACCAATTGTGCAAGCCCAGGGGGGCGGAGCTTAAGGTGTAGGGAACATTGTATTCAGAAATAAAGAACACAACTAGCTGTGATTGGTGTATTATGTAAGAGTTGTAGTTTCTGTCTGGCTTAAAAAAAAGTTGAGTCTCTTAGCAACATGTGAGATTATGTTAATTCATATGTAGATCATGTTTTGTATTTTTTATGATTTTTTAAAAATGTGATACACATCACTGAAAATGTGTCTGTTGTGACTGGATAACTCTTACCCCTGTCTAGTTCCAGCAGAGTTATCTCTCTTAAATGCAATGGAGTAGCTGGTTCTGTCACTGTCAAATTGACAATCTAATATTGCTCTCTATGACAGTGTGTGACACGCATGCTAAAGTAGAAGAGAAGGTATATTTATTTCACCAAACATTAACATTAAGGTCTATGGAAAAACAATTGGTACCGTGATGCCTAAAGGGAATACCAGCCTCGCAGTGTATCCATAGTAACGTGTACATGTAGGCACCATTTATAAACTATCATAGTGTCATTTGGCAAAAACAATGGATATTGAGAAGTTTGGGTCAAATATTGACAGACTTTTAGCTAGAAAATGAATAAAATCTTCAGAAAATAACACACATTGGTTTTGGATGGGGCATTTGATAAAGATGGCTATGGCAGACAGAGATTTGCAAGTCCTGATGGCCTTATATCAGTGGAGTCAGCTCAGAGATTGTCATACATGCAACAAAATAAGTTATGCAGATACAATGTGGATGATTTTGGCCAAATATAACCAATTTTACCTCCATATTATGATAAATCATGTATAAACAGTAACTATCTGCTTCTTGAAAAGCATGCCATAAACCAGGATAGAGAACACTATAGGGCTCAAAGAAGGTGCTTCAGTTGTTGTAGATCACTTTGTATCATATTGGATATGTTGGTATGAGTAATTTTAGGTAACTTATTATAGATATGGTCTTCCTTCCCACTTTCTTTTTATTGTCATGCATTAATGGCCCCTTTTTGTACACTTTCTTGTCTTGAAATTCTTCACGCAATTGATAAAGATAAGTTCTGTTGCATTCCCTTTTGTAGAAGTAGCAGGAATATCATCAGACAAGAGCAATTTCTTTAAGTCAGCATTTCCCATTGACACTTGCATGGTGCCCATTTATAATCCTCTATTGACTTTCATTTAATCATATTTATTTCTGTCCCACTGTTAATTTTGGAATTTCCTCCTATAAGGCCAAACATTTTTGAATGGTAACCACATTTGTCACATATTGCCCATTTCTTCCATTCAAGTCCACACTGTTCTTCAAACTTTGGGTCCCATCGCAAGAATCCAGAATAGCATGGGATCATATTGGCATGTTTACGGAATTTTGCACTTTACATACCGGCATTCTAGAGAACATAAACTATTTGATATGAGGTAGCCTCCTCATCTCTGAGAGCAAAATTAAATCACTTTCAAGGTCTCCACTATATATAGAAGCCTCAATTTTAGGTTCTACACTTTATCAAGAATTTATTTTTGGATAATTTACTTACATGCAAGTTAATACATGTTTTCATGAACTAATTTATATTACATGGATAATATATTGGAGGAAATACAAATACCACACCTTATGTATTTCATTCAGTTATCTCCGTTACACCATACATGACATCTGAAGAAATAAAAACTCACATTTTCAGTGCTTGTTTATGAAAATAAAGAAAAGAGTTAGTGTGAAATATTATATTAGCCCTCAATCTTTATGCAAGTGTAAGTACAACTGATTTAATAATTTCTTACAGCAAAATTTAAAAGGTTTAAAACTTGACACAGATTTTTTTTTTTTTCCCCTATGCCTGACTTAGGCCAATTATTTTTAATTGTATGTGTAGGACCAATATAAATTATATGCATCTATATGATTTAAAGTATTTACCCTTTTATTTCAGATGAGAATGCACACTGCTTCACCTGAAGTTTTGGTGCTTGTAAGGGATGTAATAGTACTGATTCCTTGGGACTGTCCTTGGACCAATGGGGCACTGCCTCCACATATTTCTCTAAGGTAAGGCGATCACACTTGTCCTTCTCATTTTTCTCTATGTTGTGGTTGTCTCTTTTGATTCCTTTATTATATGCTACATATCCCTTTTAGATGTACACTTTCCTCCTGTTTAAAACTCCATTTGACTTGCTGTACTTATTGTTTTTCCTTGGCATTTTTCTGTATTTTATTCCCCAAATTTCACCCCAAATCAAAAATAAGTGCTTAGAAGCTGGGATCTACTACATTTGGTGACAGACTGGCTTATTGCATGAATTTTATTCACTAGAAAAAGGAGGAAAGCTTTCTATTTGTGTTACAGAGATGATGGGTAGGCTGACCTTTGTGCAAGAACTAGGGGTTAGTGACCTCATGTATGTGCAGTTGGTGTAAAGTCTTGAAAGCTTACACTTTATAATAAGACTGAGTCATGTCCACCTGTCTCTGATGTTAAGTTCTTTGTCTACTAAACAAATATAAAGTCCTTTATTTTAGATGAATTCTCCATTTTGAAGTAGGAGAGGTACATACTAATTAGTACATTGACCTTTGACCTAGTTATTACATAATATGACATAATGTGATTTATCCCATATCACCCATGTGAAGTTCAATAAGTGCTGATATGAATAAAACACAACTCATAGTTAAAACAATTCCTTTTATTCCCCAAAATTAGTTTGATAGTAGAGCACAAGTATGAAAAGAGCAGTTGAAACAGCTCCATGACATTTCCAAAGACATCAATATAAGACATAGCTTGGTACCTCATACAATTGTTTTTGACAAGCGAGACTAAGTACACTTGTTACTTGTACAGTCCCGAGCTATATCGCAGATTATTGAAAAAATTAAGGTTGGCTTTAGGTATCACGCTACCAATTGTGCAAGCCCAGGGGGGCGGAGCTTAAGGTGTAGGGAACATTGTATTCAGAAATAAAGAACACAACTAGCTGTGATTGGTGTATTATGTAAGAGTTGTAGTTTCTGTCTGGCTTAAAAAAAAGTTGAGTCTCTTAGCAACATGTGAGATTATGTTAATTCATATGTAGATCATGTTTTGTATTTTTTATGATTTTTTAAAAATGTGATACACATCACTGAAAATGTGTCTGTTGTGACTGGATAACTCTTACCCCTGTCTAGTTCCAGCAGAGTTATCTCTCTTAAATGCAATGGAGTAGCTGGTTCTGTCACTGTCAAATTGACAATCTAATATTGCTCTCTATGACAGTGTGTGACACGCATGCTAAAGTAGAAGAGAAGGTATATTTATTTCACCAAACATTAACATTAAGGTCTATGGAAAAACAATTGGTACCGTGATGCCTAAAGGGAATACCAGCCTCGCAGTGTATCCATAGTAACGTGTACATGTAGGCACCATTTATAAACTATCATAGTGTCATTTGGCAAAAACAATGGATATTGAGAAGTTTGGGTCAAATATTGACAGACTTTTAGCTAGAAAATGAATAAAATCTTCAGAAAATAACACACATTGGTTTTGGATGGGGCATTTGATAAAGATGGCTATGGCAGACAGAGATTTGCAAGTCCTGATGGCCTTATATCAGTGGAGTCAGCTCAGAGATTGTCATACATGCAACAAAATAAGTTATGCAGATACAATGTGGATGATTTTGGCCAAATATAACCAATTTTACCTCCATATTATGATAAATCATGTATAAACAGTAACTATCTGCTTCTTGAAAAGCATGCCATAAACCAGGATAGAGAACACTATAGGGCTCAAAGAAGGTGCTTCAGTTGTTGTAGATCACTTTGTATCATATTGGATATGTTGGTATGAGTAATTTTAGGTAACTTATTATAGATATGGTCTTCCTTCCCACTTTCTTTTTATTGTCATGCATTAATGGCCCCTTTTTGTACACTTTCTTGTCTTGAAATTCTTCACGCAATTGATAAAGATAAGTTCTGTTGCATTCCCTTTTGTAGAAGTAGCAGGAATATCATCAGACAAGAGCAATTTCTTTAAGTCAGCATTTCCCATTGACACTTGCATGGTGCCCATTTATAATCCTCTATTGACTTTCATTTAATCATATTTATTTCTGTCCCACTGTTAATTTTGGAATTTCCTCCTATAAGGCCAAACATTTTTGAATGGTAACCACATTTGTCACATATTGCCCATTTCTTCCATTCAAGTCCACACTGTTCTTCAAACTTTGGGTCCCATCGCAAGAATCCAGAATAGCATGGGATCATATTGGCATGTTTACGGAATTTTGCACTTTACATACCGGCATTCTAGAGAACATAAACTATTTGATATGAGGTAGCCTCCTCATCTCTGAGAGCAAAATTAAATCACTTTCAAGGTCTCCACTATATATAGAAGCCTCAATTTTAGGTTCTACACTTTATCAAGAATTTATTTTTGGATAATTTACTTACATGCAAGTTAATACATGTTTTCATGAACTAATTTATATTACATGGATAATATATTGGAGGAAATACAAATACCACACCTTATGTATTTCATTCAGTTATCTCCGTTACACCATACATGACATCTGAAGAAATAAAAACTCACATTTTCAGTGCTTGTTTATGAAAATAAAGAAAAGAGTTAGTGTGAAATATTATATTAGCCCTCAATCTTTATGCAAGTGTAAGTACAACTGATTTAATAATTTCTTACAGCAAAATTTAAAAGGTTTAAAACTTGACACAGATTTTTTTTTTTATTTGTTATTTTTCCCCCTATGCCTGACTTAGGCCAATTATTTTTAATTGTATGTGTAGGACCAATATAAATTATATGCATCTATATGATTTAAAGTATTTACCCTTTTATTTCAGATGAGAATGCACACTGCTTCACCTGAAGTTTTGGTGCTTGTAAGGGATGTAATAGTACTGATGCCTTGGGACTGTCCTTGGACCAATGGGGCACTGCCTCCACATATTTCTCTAAGGTAAGGCGATCACACTTGTCCTTCTCATTTTTCTCTATGTTGTGGTTGTCTCTTTTGATTCCTTTATTATATGCTACATATCCCTTTTAGATGTACACTTTCCTCCTGTTTAAAACTCCATTTGACTTGCTGTACTTATTGTTTTTCCTTGGCATTTTTCTGTATTTTATTCCCCAAATTTCACCCCAAATCAAAAATAAGTGCTTACAAGCTGGGATCTACTACATTTGGTGACAGACTGGCTTATTGCATGAATTTTATTCACTAGAAAAAGGAGGAAAGCTTTCTATTTGTGTTACAGAGATGATGGGTAGGCTGACCTTTGTGCAAGAACTAGGGGTTAGTGACCTCATGTATGTGCAGTTGGTGTAAAGTCTTGAAAGCTTACACTTTATAATAAGACTGAGTCATGTCCACCTGTCTCTGATGTTAAGTTCTTTGTCTACTAAACAAATATAAAGTCCTTTATTTTAGATGAATTCTCCATTTTGAAGTAGGAGAGGTACATACTAATTAGTACATTGACCTTTGACCTAGTTATTACATAATATGACATAATGTGATTTATCCCATATCACCCATGTGAAGTTCAATAAGTGCTGATATGAATAAAACACAACTCATAGTTAAAACAATTCCTTTTATTCCCCAAAATTAGTTTGATAGTAGAGCACAAGTATGAAAAGAGCAGTTGAAACAGCTCCATGACATTTCCAAAGACATCAATATAAGACATAGCTTGGTACCTCATACAATTGTTTTTGACAAGCGAGACTAAGTACACTTGTTACTTGTACAGTCCCGAGCTATATCGCAGATTATTGAAAAAATTAAGGTTGGCTTTAGGTATCACGCTACCAATTGTGCAAGCCCAGGGGGGCGGAGCTTAAGGTGTAGGGAACATTGTATTCAGAAATAAAGAACACAACTAGCTGTGATTGGTGTATTATGTAAGAGTTGTAGTTTCTGTCTGGCTTAAAAAAAAGTTGAGTCTCTTAGCAACATGTGAGATTATGTTAATTCATATGTAGATCATGTTTTGTATTTTTTATGATTTTTTAAAAATGTGATACACATCACTGAAAATGTGTCTGTTGTGACTGGATAACTCTTACCCCTGTCTAGTTCCAGCAGAGTTATCTCTCTTAAATGCAATGGAGTAGCTGGTTCTGTCACTGTCAAATTGACAATCTAATATTGCTCTCTATGACAGTGTGTGACACGCATGCTAAAGTAGAAGAGAAGGTATATTTATTTCACCAAACATTAACATTAAGGTCTATGGAAAAACAATTGGTACCGTGATGCCTAAAGGGAATACCAGCCTCGCAGTGTATCCATAGTAACGTGTACATGTAGGCACCATTTATAAACTATCATAGTGTCATTTGGCAAAAACAATGGATATTGAGAAGTTTGGGTCAAATATTGACAGACTTTTAGCTAGAAAATGAATAAAATCTTCAGAAAATAACACACATTGGTTTTGGATGGGGCATTTGATAAAGATGGCTATGGCAGACAGAGATTTGCAAGTCCTGATGGCCTTATATCAGTGGAGTCAGCTCAGAGATTGTCATACATGCAACAAAATAAGTTATGCAGATACAATGTGGATGATTTTGGCCAAATATAACCAATTTTACCTCCATATTATGATAAATCATGTATAAACAGTAACTATCTGCTTCTTGAAAAGCATGCCATAAACCAGGATAGAGAACACTATAGGGCTCAAAGAAGGTGCTTCAGTTGTTGTAGATCACTTTGTATCATATTGGATATGTTGGTATGAGTAATTTTAGGTAACTTATTATAGATATGGTCTTCCTTCCCACTTTCTTTTTATTGTCATGCATTAATGGCCCCTTTTTGTACACTTTCTTGTCTTGAAATTCTTCACGCAATTGATAAAGATAAGTTCTGTTGCATTCCCTTTTGTAGAAGTAGCAGGAATATCATCAGACAAGAGCAATTTCTTTAAGTCAGCATTTCCCATTGACACTTGCATGGTGCCCATTTATAATCCTCTATTGACTTTCATTTAATCATATTTATTTCTGTCCCACTGTTAATTTTGGAATTTCCTCCTATAAGGCCAAACATTTTTGAATGGTAACCACATTTGTCACATATTGCCCATTTCTTCCATTCAAGTCCACACTGTTCTTCAAACTTTGGGTCCCATCGCAAGAATCCAGAATAGCATGGGATCATATTGGCATGTTTACGGAATTTTGCACTTTACATACCGGCATTCTAGAGAACATAAACTATTTGATATGAGGTAGCCTCCTCATCTCTGAGAGCAAAATTAAATCACTTTCAAGGTCTCCACTATATATAGAAGCCTCAATTTTAGGTTCTACACTTTATCAAGAATTTATTTTTGGATAATTTACTTACATGCAAGTTAATACATGTTTTCATGAACTAATTTATATTACATGGATAATATATTGGAGGAAATACAAATACCACACCTTATGTATTTCATTCAGTTATCTCCGTTACACCATACATGACATCTGAAGAAATAAAAACTCACATTTTCAGTGCTTGTTTATGAAAATAAAGAAAAGAGTTAGTGTGAAATATTATATTAGCCCTCAATCTGTATGCAAGTGTAAGTACAACTGATTTAATAATTTCTTACAGCAAAATTTAAAAGGTTTAAAACTTGACACAGATTTTTTTTTTCCCCCTATGCCTGACTTAGGCCAATTATTTTTAATTGTATGTGTAGGACCAATATAAATTATATGCATCTATATGATTTAAAGTATTTACCCTTTTATTTCAGATGAGAATGCACACTGCTTCACCTGAAGTTTTGGTGCTTGTAAGGGATGTAATAGTACTGATGCCTTGGGACTGTCCTTGGACCAATGGGGCACTGCCTCCACATATTTCTCTAAGGTAAGGCGATCACACTTGTCCTTCTCATTTTTCTCTATGTTGTGGTTGTCTCTTTTGATTCCTTTATTATATGCTACATATCCCTTTTAGATGTACACTTTCCTCCTGTTTAAAACTCCATTTGACTTGCTGTACTTATTGTTTTTCCTTGGCATTTTTCTGTATTTTATTCCCCAAATTTCACCCCAAATCAAAAATAAGTGCTTACAAGCTGGGATCTACTACATTTGGTGACAGACTGGCTTATTGCATGAATTTTATTCACTAGAAAAAGGAGGAAAGCTTTCTATTTGTGTTACAGAGATGATGGGTAGGCTGACCTTTGTGCAAGAACTAGGGGTTAGTGACCTCATGTATGTGCAGTTGGTGTAAAGTCTTGAAAGCTTACACTTTATAATAAGACTGAGTCATGTCCACCTGTCTCTGACGTTAAGTTTTTTTGTCTACTAAACAAATATAAAGTCCTTTATTTTAGATGAATTCTCCATTTTGAAGTAGGAGAGGTACATACTAATTAGTACATTGACCTTTGACCTAGTTATTACATAATATGACATAATGTGATTTATCCCATATCACCCATGTGAAGTTCAATAAGTGCTGATATGAATAAAACACAACTCATAGTTAAAACAATTCCTTTTATTCCCCAAAATTAGTTTGATAGTAGAGCACAAGTATGAAAAGAGCAGTTGAAACAGCTCCATGACATTTCCAAAGACATCAATATAAGACATAGCTTGGTACCTCATACAATTGTTTTTGACAAGCGAGACTAAGTACACTTGTTACTTGTACAGTCCCGAGCTATATCGCAGATTATTGAAAAAATTAAGGTTGGCTTTAGGTATCACGCTACCAATTGTGCAAGCCCAGGGGGGCGGAGCTTAAGGTGTAGGGAACATTGTATTCAGAAATAAAGAACACAACTAGCTGTGATTGGTGTATTATGTAAGAGTTGTAGTTTCTGTCTGGCTTAAAAAAAAGTTGAGTCTCTTAGCAACATGTGAGATTATGTTAATTCATATGTAGATCATGTTTTGTATTTTTTATGATTTTTTAAAAATGTGATACACATCACTGAAAATGTGTCTGTTGTGACTGGATAACTCTTACCCCTGTCTAGTTCCAGCAGAGTTATCTCTCTTAAATGCAATGGAGTAGCTGGTTCTGTCACTGTCAAATTGACAATCTAATATTGCTCTCTATGACAGTGTGTGACACGCATGCTAAAGTAGAAGAGAAGGTATATTTATTTCACCAAACATTAACATTAAGGTCTATGGAAAAACAATTGGTACCGTGATGCCATCATAAGTGGTGCTGTCCTTGTGAAACTGACAATCTAGTGTGACACCCATGCTGAAGTAGGATATAAGGTATATTTGTTCCACCCAACGTTAGCATTAAGGTCTATGGAATAACAATTGGTACCGTGATACCTACAAAGACCCATTATTGCAATACAAGAATGCTCGCCAAGCTGAAGTTTTGTTTATATATATAATGAATGGAAATATTGTATATGTCAGGATATCCAATCGGTCTAAGGCGCTGCGTTCAGGTCGCAGTCGTGTCTTCCCGGCGTGGGTTCGAATCCCACTTCTGACAATTACCTTTTTATTTCTTTTTGCACACTGTAATTATTATTTTAATTTATATTTATGCTTCATGCAATTGTAATTATAACAATAAAACTATATTACATGTAAAATGTATGTATCAAATATGTGTGTGTGTATCTGCGCTTCCCTTTATATACCACATACATTAAAAATAGCATGACTTTTAAAAGTGTTGGTATAAGGCAGTTTGATATGCCAATACTGTTCGTATATCAAATTGTGATTCACCCATGGCGTATAAATAAGCATATAATTACGGTGTCAACAGTATACTATTGCTTTTATACTCTCTGATCAGCAACGAATTCAACTCATTACTCATTAATACAATAGGAAAATAATGAAAATAAATCATAATCCCCATTTTTAATGAATTAAACATGTTACACAATTTTATCAAAGTCCCCTCTGCTTTCCTTATTGTCTCTTTCTCGTGCTGTAAGGGACAACTATACATGGAAATCTGTGGAGTGAGAGAAAAAGAATTTTAGCTGGACGAAAACCTTAAACTAGAACTTACACCAAGTAACCTAGTGGAACCCGAGTCCTTGAAATGGCATGTGTACACTTTTCATGGGATTTTTCTACAGTGTTACACAATACCAATGATACAAAGTTGCAATAGCCTATGGAGACAGTAGGACGAACGGTAAATTTCTTGGCATACACATACTGTAATCTATTTTCTGCTTTATTTTGTTTTTTTGTTTTTTAACAAATAATAAGGTTCTAAAACAGATGATTTTTAAATATTAAAATGTCTGAAGGTTTTTCTCCCTCTCTCTTAGCCTGTGTTGGTTGCTCAGTCAGTATGTCAGTTTTACCTCAATTGATACAGATCTCTCTCTCTCTCTCTCTCTCTCTCTCTCTCTCTCTCTCTCTGGATCTACGATGGCAAAACTGACAGACTAATCGACCAACAGAGAAACAGAGAGATGGACGATACAACAATCTTATAGTAAGCGCCCTGCACCTCCACCCCCTCTCTCTGTTGGTTGGTCAGCCAGCATGTCAGTTTTATCCTATGATGGTAAAACTGGCAGACTCACCGACAAACAGAGAGAGAGAGAGAGAGAGAGAGAAGATGGAAACAATATTATGGTCAGTAGCAATGGTAAGTAAAGCATAACAATGCCTTAGATCAACTGTAAATAACTTTAATGTTTGAACTACCTTGTTGATTCGTCATTTCGCTTAGACTATTCCCCCACTCGTTTTGATGTACTCGTTGGTGATCGAATGGTCCGAGATTTCACTGCTCGGGACGCTAATCACGCAATGTTGGTAGTGCTCAACTTTCTCGATTTAAACCAACTTTCATGTTTAAATCCTAAGCGTCTCTTTTATTTATTTAATCAATAGGAATGAAAATGGAACCTCAAAAACGAAGCAAATTCACAATTTCCAAAAATATTGTTAATAGCTACAATCGTTGCAGAACTACATTTTGTAGCGGACACACTGGGAAGGGATGTGAAGAGTTCACTTCCTCCATCGATACACAGATTCCTGCAGTCAGTCTTAAACTCCGTTGGAACATAAGTATGTGCATTTTTATGTGGTATAAATAAAGGAAGCCTCGTTTCCGTTTAATGAAAAATGTCTATAACTCGTGGTAAATCAAAGATACAGCACACATACTATATATATATATATATATATATATATATATATATATATATATATATATATATATATATATATATATATATATCCGTCCGTTTGCATGCTTATATTTGTTATTTAAGGTTTCTGTTTGTCTGTATTTCTGTGGGATAAAGCGCAGAACGTTGTAATGGATATGTTAGGATGGTCCAGAGGTCTAACACGCTGCGTTCAGATCGCGGTAGGCTGTTTCCGGCGTGGGTTGAAAATCCCACTCCTGACAAATAGTTACATTTTGGCAGTTTGTTAATTAGCAAAAGAAACAAACACTATTCATGCAAACATAATTGTAATTTCATCACATCAGTGTGTTCAATGCAAATGTCATCATAACCCAAAATCTAGTGTGCATGTATGTATGTGTCTGTATGTATGTGTGCGTATCGTTTTTTCAATTGATTTTTTCACTTTATGTATGAATGGATATGTTTGTCTATTTCGGACAACAACAAAAAAACACAGAACCTGATAATGGATGTCTCAGGATAGCCAAGCGATTTAAGGCGATGTGTTCGGGTCGCAATCCAGTCTTTCCTACAGGGATTCATATCCCATTTGTAACATTACCTTTTTTACTTTGTTATAAACATTAGAGCCAAAATATATTAACAGGAATAAGAAAATCCAGATGGTGATAAAACACGCCATGTATTGATATAGTATGTATGTATGTATGTATGTATGTATGTATGTATGTATGTATGTATGTATGTATGTATGTATGTATGTATGTATGTATGTATGTATGTGTGACTTTATTTTCTCCCGCACGGTTTTGTTATTCAGAAAACAGCATCGTATGATGGAGGTGCGCTGGGAATAGGCCCTGAGGAGTCAGCAAGCTGTAGTTTTGACGGTTTTGTCGTTTCTGTCGTTCTGACAGGCAACACATAGCTTATCATGAATTTCCAGAGAGATTTCTCATGATCTCATCGCGAGCGTTGGCTCTTCCACTAGCCATTAGTTCGTTTTTTGACGCTTTGTCGATTACAACTGAAGTGCATGCCTTGTGTGACGCAGCAGGTATTTCATTTTTCATGGTTGTGTATTTTTCGACATCGTTTAGGATAAGTTCGAACTCTTCTTCGGTGACAGCGTTGTCGCGTAGCGTCTTAGATATGTGGTCTGCGATTGTGTTGTGGCTTGTTTCGGCCAAGACGCGGATTTCATCGTGCTTTTAGCTTTCGTGGTTAGTCGTAGGCTGATGAAATTCCCAACTACAGAAATGAAACAACACTCTATAGCTGTGATCTCAAGAGCAATCGCGATGGAGGCAGCCATGATTGTTGAAGATAGCATTGGTACATCCAAAACCCGAAGATGCGGGTCAGCGGTATATCGCTGGAAGAGTTACCATGCTCGCAGACCTGACTCCTTTGCACCGGCCTTACTTCCAATGCCATGTTTTCGACGACGGTATCTCGTGTTTTGAACGGTATAGATTTGGCCGCAGCGTCCATGACCATGTTTGCAGCGAGAGTTTGAACCACGACGGCAACTTTATAGCGGGCCGCATCCTTTAGAGCAGAGCGTTTTTAGGGCGGCATAGTCTTGGTCACGAGGAGTGCCAACTTGCTGAGGCGATCACCCAACGCTTCTGCGGCCTTTTTGCCACTGGAGGCAGCGAGGTCTGGCAGTGTTTTCTTTGCCTGACTCACTACGGCCGTATCGATAGCATCAACGGCACGCGAGGCGCCGGCCCTAGAGGTCGGGGCGGCGGCCCTGACCATTGCTGTGGCGGCGACGGGTGCTGCCCTGACTATGGTTTTGGATGAAATCACCCAGTCTGTTAGCATATTGTGCATTCAAAAAATTGACCTGCGGGCGCCTACGACTCGTACTCGTACAATGCGTTGCGGGGCTCTCATTACAAGCTGAGGTTCCCGCTGTGGACGACAAATGTAAGCTGAAAGATAAGTGCGGCTCTTTATCCTGTAATATACTTAAAGCGGAGGACGGTCTCGGACATAGAGGCCAACAGTGAGCGTCTCATCGCGGAGGTCGAGCATGTTGCTATCACGGTCGGTCAGTGTAAAGCGCAGTTCACTGATGCGGGGACCATTGCAAGGCAAGTAGACGGGCTGGGGTGGTGCGAATGCCAAGAGCCAGCCTGGACTCTGGTCCAGAATAAAGCTATAGAGAACGTAGGAGCCGCCAACGACATTGCATGTAAGATGTACAGAGATTGTAGTGGTTATATGCATTATGCCGTGCGCGACGTTGTTGCTATGGCCGAAAATGGCGCTCGCGTGGTCTACCGTTGCGGGCCATCCCAACATCTGGCGCAGTCTTGAGGTTACGATGTTGACGTGGTTCGCTTAGGAACTGAGCTTTATCGCTGCTGAAATGGCCGGCTTATTGACAAGAATTCTAATTGCGGTGCAGTGGCCCTTCAGGGCTGTAATCTGCCGCTGAATTTCCTGGTCTATGACGTCTATTTTATAGGCACCCGTTGGAAGGTTTTCGGTCTTTCAGATGGCGCCACTATCAGCGGAAAACACAAAGGTATTGTTGGCTATGTTGGGGCAGCTGTAAGAGACTTGGAGAGACGCCAGAGCAATCTCGACGTCGCGCCCCTTGGGGGCCTCAATTGACTTCAAGCACCATCCTTTCAGAACTCACTGACACCATCTGTGTCGTCGTAGGCGCGGTATGCACTTGTATAATTCGTAGGCGGGCCGAAACGTCCTCGCCTATCTGTTTTAGTATTTTCTCGATTGTGCCGTTTGTGTCCATTCGTCGTTTCGGTCGACGTTTTGACAGTACACAAGTACGAGTCATGAACCTCGTGAAGCTCTTTAAGTAACGCTTTAAATGTATCATCGTCCATGATAGCATCCTTTAGCAGTCGTTGACAGATGGCGCTAGCATCATTACTTACCTCGTAGGACGTGTCACTGGACCAGAAAGACCCTATAAGTGTTTCTAGTCGTTTGGACAGCTCGTCAGAGCCTTTGCAGCAAAGGACCTTGCTAGCTGCACGTTTTCCGATGGCTTTCGTGCAGCAAGTGCTTGTGCCACTGCGCTTACTCTGGTGTTTGATCTTTGTGCCCGCACTCGCTAATAGACCTTTACATGTGTAGGCCTTGCTTTTCTCTTGGGACGGTTGTTCACCTGCAAAGTATTCTATACGTAAGTCATCTTCGCTTTGGTCTTTGGTCGGTGTGCTGGGTTCTTCGCTTGGCCTTTCAGGCAGTGTACGGAAACAACAGCAGCGTTTGCCAATTTATATTTATCTTAGCTGCGGTATCTACAGCACCCCGTTTCATGATATACTCGCTTGGCCTTTCAGGCAGTGTACGGAAACAACAGCAGCGTTTGCCAATTTATATTTATCTTAGCTGCGGTATCTACAGCACCCCGTTTCATGTTATACTCGCGCCCTTGCTCGTTAAACCTTTAGGGCTCTGTGAGCAATTTATTTTTAACTGTACTCCGGTGGGGGAAGGCTTTAGCAGGACAGTACTGGTGTCTTCGGGCAGCCTTTCCAACGTTGATGCGGTTTCAAACCCGCGTCTTGGACGGCCTGCTTTATGCCTCTCACCTCCTCGGGGGTCTCCTTGGCGGCTTTTGCGGCGCGGGCAGTGGCCTCGATGGTGACCTTGACTGGTTTTGCGGGACACGAAAATCTCTTTCTGAAGTCGTGTGCGACATCATTCTCTGAGAGCTGACGGGAGTAGAGGATATCTTGCAGCTTGTTGCGGAAGGCACGGTACTCTTTCAGTATTTATTTTTTATCTAGTCTTGCTTGCTTTATCTTTTAATAAACGGCATAATTTTGAAAAATTTGTATTGTCCTTAAAATTATTTGCAAGACTTTAATTTAACTCAACCACACCTTATCATGACCAGCCCGAACTGTACTGGGCCTGTGCTGGTCAGGTTTATGGTCGCAAAACTGTGTGGTATGGACGTTGCCTCATATAAGAAGCGACGAAACTTGTGCCAGTGGAGTGTACGTTTCGCAGTCCACAAATATCAGTCTCGCGAAAGAGAATCACCATATTTGCTTTGTATCGAATTATCTTTTGTGCGTAGCACTGAATCAAGTACAACACGTAGACGTTCTTGTGCCGACAGCGGTTAAAAAGGCGTGTAGGTTTCTTTTTTGCGCCTCAAGCATCACACCGTTATAGACAAAGATGTTGTCTTCACCGTGGTCTAGGTCATCAGAACCTGGGATATCTTTCACTTTGGAGATAAACGTTACGGGGTCCTCACTGGCAATGAGTGCTTCTTCGCTATTCTTTTCTGCCGGTGGCCTCTAACAGCATCTTGGCCTGT
The DNA here is from genome assembly GCA_029931535.1 of Margaritifera margaritifera. Classification (NCBI taxonomy): domain Eukaryota; kingdom Metazoa; phylum Mollusca; class Bivalvia; order Unionida; family Margaritiferidae; genus Margaritifera; species Margaritifera margaritifera. The sequence continues at coordinate 39,250 of JAQPZY010001426.1, read as the reverse complement.
TCGGAAACGGCTGCGTCGTTAATTTGTCGTAGGATGTCATAGCATTTCAGGTCGTCCGTGCTTGGTGCAATCACTCAGAACATGTTCCACTTCAGACAGCGCGTAAGGAGGTTTAGCAGCAGCTGCGTCTTTCGACTGAGCAGCCTCCGGATGCTGTCTGGCGGCAGGGGGGGGGGGCTTCTTTGTGGCTGAAAAGTCAATAATGTTCATAGTATTAAAGGGTTGTCACGTGCTTTAAAATGCTCGTATAGTGTCTACGCTGTAGGCAAACAACTGAGACTGTAGGCGGTCAAAAGGTGTGGCTCACCAATGGTGGATGCTGTGTTTCCTCGAATCGTTCCCAGCTGCTCATCTGTTCGTATGGGTAAATGCCCTTGCTTGTAAGAAGGCCCCTGTCTCCTTTTGTGTGCCTTGCTGTGACATGAAATGCTTCCTTTGGTAAATTAGCTGCCAGCTTTTCAAGACTGTTGCTCATAAACTGGAGGCTGTTGATACACTGCAGCTGTCCTAGTGAAACGTCATGTACTTTTCCATGTTGTTTGGAATGTCGCTTATCTTTCCATACGGGGCCGTTCCGATAGCCTCCATGATAAAATGGCCGTCGTGGCCACGCAGGTTATGAATGACAAACTGGCACCTTTATCTTGTGTTGATAGATGCACAGCTTGAGGTTGCACGCTTTGTCAGCTTTGAAAACCGGCAGTTCCAACTGTCTAGGAGTCAAAACTGGTTGTGGGGCTGGTATGTTCAACCCGATGAAGCGATTATCAAGGAGCTGACACTGGCTATGGATCTTGTACTATCTGTTTAACCAGGCAAATCGACTGTCTATGAACCGGAACTGGTCGTTGGGCTTGGACTACCTGTTCAACCAGACAAAGTGGCTACCTAGGAACTAGAACTGGTCTACTAGCCAATAATACGTCAAGTGCATCATCATATTCACTTTGGGCTATTTGTCCACTGTGAAGCAACTCGTTCAAACGTGCGATAGTAAACATAATGTTGTGCTTTTGTTAAGCTTATATAAGTCACCTTAGTTCTTTAAATTGATTCTGGTCTGCTCTGTATATATCAAGCTTTATATATGTCATCCCAATCATCTAAATTGATTATTGTTTTGCTTGCAGTTCACAGATAACGTTATTAAAATGTCTCCTTGCTCTGTTCTCTATTCTCTTCGTGTATATTGCCGCATGATTACCACCACAATTCGCACATAACCTATAATCGTTCCATGTTCTCGTACCACACTTTCAGCATGGGTAGACTCTACATCGTCTTCTAAACTCTGCCGTATGAATACCACAATACTCACCAACGCAGTTGTTCCAGCACACATCTTTACTCCCTAGTCTAAGCCAAGCACACTTGCTTTTGCTTCGAAACACCATGTCTAGCCAAAGGTGGGCATACTCACAATCACTAAACATTATAACAAATTATTTGCATTTCTTTAAATTGATAAAAATGCCCATTTTGAGTCGGCTTATGGGGATCTCGGTCAGCCTAACAACCAGGCGTTTTCAAACGACCAATAGTCTTTCCAACGGGCCTCCAACTGACTGACAGTTGTCATGGTTCCGACAAACGGGCCCTTCAATCAGCTGACATTCTTTCCGATGTGATCCCCAACAGGCTCCCCACACAGGCTAATCGGAGTGGAGGCAAAATAACCTTTTACATCTACTCATGTATGTATAGATGCGTATGTATGCATGTATGAGGGAATGTAGGCAAATATATGAGTAGAAAGGTTAGAGGAATACCCTAGACATGGAAATAGTGGAATAGATATATCTGCTGTTATTATAGTCACGTGAGCGATAAAACTCACAGTAAAGGAAAATATAAAAAGAAGAACGACCAATAATAACAATGTAAAGAAAATGCATGTATGTAAGAAATACTGCAATTATTTACATTTGAATACCTTTTAAATGAATTCCTGCATCTGTTCTTTCTCGCAGCACTGGTAGTCTAACAGTTATAAATATTACATATGGCAGATAAAATAAAACGGATCTATTGACTTTATCTTATCTACAAGCGTATTGTCAGGTAACATCTTCAAGTTCTTTTGTTCCTCTGTATATTAATTCTAATCCCTCTTGCACCAAAAATATGAATGTTTCTCATCAGCAGCAGCTTTGGAGGGAGCAGTAACAACAAGTATTTTTCAAACAGTAAACTTCTCAAAAAGATACACTTACTATCCAATTTTTCAAGCAAAATGCCCAACATTAAGACAGAAGGAAAAGTTGAACATTATTGGGCGTCTACACTAAGCTCTTGTTTATCCTACAAAGTTTCAGTACAATCAGTCAAGCAGTTTAAGGGAGGCTATGACAAGCTTCTTTTCAAGTCCGTCCGTAATTTTAGCCACCCGTCCCCAACTTGTCTAACGTAGCTGATGCTATGATCAGCCCCCTCCCCCCCCCTTACACACACACTTCTATACCAATTGTACTTTAATGAATATGCTGATGCAAGGCCTAAATGTTTATGCATACCTGCATTCCTGATAGGAAAATCTCATCTGATGTTCAGAGTGGTCATAAATCCCATTGCTTTATTTAGCTCATCGACAGTTAAACACAGCACCACACATGCATGCGTCACTCATTCATTATTATATAGATGCCTGAACATAGTGCCATAGAGCATCCTCAAGCACTTCAGTGATAAAGTTGAAGAGTCGAATAATAAATGAACAGAATTTTGTTACGTCGCATCTTTGATGAAAACTACCAATCCCATCCAATGTATAACCCTACTCCTTATTTTGTGACTTTTCCGTAGAAACTGCGGCGAAATCGTAGCTGTAAACACTTTAGACAGACAGGCCGATTTTTGCATGGGGGTAATAAGAATATATTCTATCTTCGCTGAGATGCTCTCTGTCAAAGTTGGTCAAATTCTGTTTGGTGTATATGTTTATAGAAAAAGGTTGTTAAAGTTTTTCTTTTCTATTTCTAGAAACGAAACAGAGGTCATACTTTATGCAGATATTCTTTATTTATATAAGTCTGAAATGCCTTCAAGCTAGGATACTTTCTGTCAAATTTGGTCAAATTCTGTTAGGTGGATTTTTTTTATAAAAAAAAAATTTGGGTTTTTTCTTTCTATTTTTAGTAACAGCACTCACAGATGATAGCGGATCTGTATCATTTGTATATTGTTTTTTTAAAAATCTTTTTCGCCAGAATGCTTTCTGACAAATTTGGTCAAATTCTATTGAGTGGATCTGGAGTAAAGGCGTGCAAATGGCCATATTTTTTATGATGAATTGGCATCAGGTGTACCAACTATTGAGTGATTTCTGAGAAGAACTCGTTTCAAGGTTTTTCTATTTTGAATGTTAGTAATGGCAACCATATTTGATGGCGAATCGACATCATTTGCATAGAATTAAAAGCCCTTCATGAGAGAATGCTCGGTCAGATTTGGTCAAATGCTGTTGAGCAGTATTGGATATAAAGCTCTTTCCATTTTTAGTAACAGTGGCCATGTTTGATAGCGGATCGACATCATTTGAATAAGTTTGAAAGGCCTTCATGACACGATGCTTTCTTACAAACTTAGTTATATTCTTTTGAGTAGTTTTTCAGAAGAAGTTGATTACTGATTTTTATATTTTCAGTACCTGCGGGCATATTGGATGGCGAATCAGTATCATTTGCACAGATTGAATGCAAATTTGGTCAAAGTCTGTTGCGTAGTATTTGGGACGAAGTTAAATAAATATTCTTCTATTTTCAGAAACGTTGGCTATATTTAATTACAAATCGGCATCATTTCTAACGTAAATGAAAGCCCTTAATCCAGGATATTTTTCTGTAAATTTTGCAGTGAAGAGCTTTGATCTTGTTTTAAATGTTCTTAAATTTTTCAAAAAACATTTGAAAATGCATCCTTGAGGCCCTTTGTCATAGCTCTCCACCAAAAGTTGTTTTCATTAGACATGTCATATTACGAATGCTGCCATCCTGATAACACGTAAAAGAACGTATATAGAGTCTTCAAACCTTCCTCAGTAACACCTCAGGGTATTACCCCATAAATCCAACTGTTTGAAATACATCTAATTGGTTCAGTTAAAAGACAGCAAGCTTTTTAGGAAAGCTAATACTTATCCAGTATTTAGCAAACAGGAAAATTTACCTGCGCACCGCCGGCACCACAGGCTTATAGAATCACACACTTGTATTGGATAAAATCGCACGTTTAATGGTAATATAGGCAAGGACTGTTTAATACGTAACATACTGATTGGTGAAATAAGTCACGTCACTGGTCATTTGAAAGTTGCCGGTGTAACGTAGAATATTGACCACCGTAGATACCTACCCGGGGGTTACTTTTCTACGGACAATAATGACCTCCTACTCGTAGCAAAATGACTCAACTCATAGAATTTGGACCTCATTGGGCGGTAATTTTTCTACACTAAGTACTTTGTTTTTGCCGCGTGAATGTTATTAATTTCGAACATATAACCAATCGTAATCACTCCATTAAATGAAATTGTCAGAAGTTTGTAGTATATATAGTTGTCGAAAAGTACATGTATGCGTTGGTTGATATAATTGTTGGCGAAAAAGGAGACGAATACTCCATATCACATGTGACTTACATCGAATTTCTTATAAAGCTTGTTTTCTCATCGACATATCGGTGTTTTAACTGAGAGTAGGTTATACGTCATGAATCTACTGATAAATTTATACATGACGACGATGATAATTTTAATATATCATCTAGTTATACAAATGTAATCGCTAGTATTCTCGATACTGCTACCGCTATGTTAATAAATAGTCCTCGCTGATACATATTGCTCATGTCATACTCCACTTTAGGAAGCTGCAGCTGGGCGGCGCCTTTTGGATCATTCCTAATTATTTGATAATATTAAATTATATGTTAATACTTTTGAATTGTCTTTAATTCTAAGAAGTTATTTCTAAATATCGACTTAAATCGATAAGCTTGGCTATTAATATAAAAAATATACTTTGATACAGACAATTATGCTCTGAATGATCAATATTAATAATATCTTACTATCACAAATTAAAATTTATAAACACAAATGGATATTCAATGTCAATAAATGAATGGGTACAAAGAAAAAGAAAATCATGGTAGCTTCAAACAAACTTAAAGCAACATCTAAACTTTTAACTGTTTGAACAGTGTCCGTCTGTCCGTGGTATCAAAGATGACTCAAAATCATTGTTCACAGATTTTTAAACTGAAAATTCATTTTGACTTTGCAACTGATCACTATTTTTGATATTAATTATTGAATATAAGATTTCAGAATGTCTAGCTGCATGTTGTTTTCGGTAAATTATTAGAATTTAGCCCTTTTTATGGGAAACCTATCTTTAATTTTGCTCTCATTTTGTTTCTCTTGTAGCCAATTCTCAACCACTCACAAAAGATACCTAACTACTTACCCACATTCAAAAGCTGGTAGTAGCATATCAAAGAAACAATTTCTTTTAATGTTGGCAATATCTGCCTTGTCTTGTTCCTTGCCCACCCACCACCCACCCCTTTAAAAAAAGGATTTTAACTCGGCTCTATCACCATTGTGACAGATAAGTGAGCCAAATTTTCACACCATAGTAGTATTCTATGAAGACATTTAAAATTGGGCAAATGAAAATTTTACAACTTTTAAATTTTTAGCTGTTTAAAAATGTTGAGATTATCATATCCCTAAAGAAGGAATCTCAACAAGGATGGGCCTAAACTCAGAATTTAGCAGAATCCTTTACCCCCACCCCCCAATGGAATTAATTTTACAAATAACCCCACAAGGAGTAGGGGACGCTAACACTCCAGCCCCCGCTTCCTATGGCTATGATAATGATGATAAAGTGGCAATGCTTGTAACGGTGTAATCATTTTCTTGGTGGAGTTTAGATTTTTAGATGTCCCGAACATTCTTTTTTTACTTATTTTTTTATAATATATATATATAGATTGTTGCTTTAAATGAAAGACCAACGTCCTATATGTCACACACAGAGTTAAACGTTCTTACAGTTGGAACAAACTTATGGTTGGATTCAGCGTTAGCATCTTTGATCGTTTACATTATGTTACATATCGTCTCTTTTGATAACATTATAAACATAACAAACACAGACAACTTTAATTTAACTTCGTATCCCTTTGTCGGTAACATCAAACGGGTGGCTTAGGCCAATCGGAACCAATCGGAACGTGACTTGTAATTATCCGGAGCATGCAACGGAAAGATGCGAAGGACGTTCCGATTGAATCGTCGTTCTCGTACTTTTTCGGAAGAAACAAGCGGGCGACGGAAAGACTCGAGCTATGTTCCGATTGGGCTAAGTATAAAAAATGGGGATCTCACGAACTGTCGCACTGCTTTGAAAGTAAAAGATGGATTCCACAGTGTTGAATGACATACGGAACTTTGTCCTTAACAAGAAATATCCTATAGCAATGCCAAAATCAAACGATAAGAAGATAAATTTCAGACAAATATGCAGTAGATTCGATGTTCAGAATGAAGTTCTCTTTTTTCGGGATAAATCTCTATCTCTGCGAGTTGTGAAGGCGACGGAAGCTGAGAAGATCATAAAGAGTGTTCATTGTGATGAGTTTGGAGGACATCATGGAATCAACAAAACGTAAGTACAGTACAAAAAACAATTTGGCTGTATAATGGCGTGGGAAGCAATTTCTGCAGTATCTAATAGCAGATTCAAAGGGGGCAACTGGTACCCCACTCCCTCATAAATTTAATCAAACATTGTTTAGGATGATTTTCAGTGCATATTTAAAACGCAACGAACGCGGAGGGAAAGTGTTTTGGAATTTATTTAGATATTATCCAATTGTAGTAGTTTCCACCGAAATTTAAGTTTATATAACTCCTTTCTTTCTTGGAAATTTTTTCCTTCGGCTATGTAATGTCAGTTTTTTAAAAAATTTGCATTCGAATAAAGGTACCTAGTTTTATGTATTCCTTATGGTCTACAGATGTTCTTGGATTTTCTTTCATTTGTGAGCTACCGTATTTGGGATCACTCCTCTAGTCGCACGTATGATAGTATATAATCCGTTATCTTGGACGCAATAAAGTCTAAGACATGACCCTAAGAAGCGAGCGGGGGTTGGTGACGCAATCCTACTTTTCGGAATTTTTTTACAATTTAGCATAGTTTGAGTGAATATTCGAGTAGAATCTGGATTGATTCCCCTACCCCCCCCACACACACACACACACACACACTTTTTAGTTAGTCCCTTCTTTGAAATTGCATCCCTTGGGCCTTTGAAAAGTGCTAAAGTTGGAATAGATTTAAAGAAAGTTGTTGCATTATTTAAGCACGCTTATAGAAAGCTGGAAGAGGGTAGTTAAATAGGGCAAAGGCGGAGGAGGGGTTCAAAATCTGCAAGCTTTTTACCATAATAAATTAGGTGTCCCTCCATTTTAGTTATAACTTAGTGGACGATAGTTCCATGACATCCATTACTGCTGGTTGATTGATTATGAAAAGAAATGTGAAATATGTGCATTCGAGCTCAAGTCAAGGACGAAACCAAACTGAGATTGCATCAATTTAGATAAAAATGGAAATAAAGTCACAACGTCTTGCAGCTGTGTTCTCTATTTCGACTTTTATCAAATTAGATGCAAATACAATAGGATTTTATCTTTATTTTGCACTCTGCATGTTGTTTGCTTTTCATACTTGCAACCATCATGGCATTAGAAAGGAGGAGGTGCTAAGGGGAAAAGACGTTTCTCACTTATCGAGAAATTTGTAACATTTTGTCCATTTTTTTTGGGGGGGGGGGGTAGAATCTAGCAAAATCTGGGTTTAGCGCCTTCCCCCGCCCCCTTTTCTAGAAAGGTAGCGACACTCCTCCCCTTCAAAATTACTTCTTACGGGCCTGCACATGATGGATGTACATCATACAAGTGGAAGATGGGGGTGAAAGCGTGAGAACCACACACACACTTTTGTCTGAGAGCATACATTTTTAAAGAGGTAAAAAAAAAAGCTATACGCATAGGTATCGCCCTTTATCGAATCCTTGGCTGTAACACAACGGCTGTCCACCGATTGCAATCTCCTCCAAATCATCCGATATAAGTTTTTCAATAGAATCATTTAGGGAAATATGGTCTTTTCATGTCTTTAAACGAAGTTCATACTTCGACATCGCAGGTAAAAAGAAATATCCTGCTAAAAGTTCAATTATTTTTCGATAGACACAGCAAATCATATAGAAGCCAATGGCGACGTTTACACTTCGCCCACACAGGTAAAAGTAACTAAAAAAAAGTTCAAGTAATCATCGGTAGTCACAACAAATAATATAGAAAATTGAAAAATGCAGAGTCACACTGAAGACTCTAAACAGATAACTAATAAAATCGGAACCACTTAAAACAACAAACAAAATTTCAGGCGTCGACTCCAAGCTTTTCAAACTTTAAACTCCAAAATCAACCCATGTTACAAATGTTGCCGTCCTGACAACACGTACTAAGCTCAACTAACATGAGTATACAGATTCGCCACCCAACTGGTTCAGCTAATAGACTGCAAGCCTTTAGAAGAGCTGATACATGTAGAGTTTGTTTTTCAAATCATCTATGATCTACCGCGAAGTTATTGGTATAATTGGCTGTGCAACTCCTGTTTACTGCTAGGTATGGTAAGTTTTCAACTCCGTTATTTAAAATACACTTAGCAAATTTAATCTTAGAAAATGTTCAACTATTGAAAATATCTTTTAAGTACTAACTTTTAGTTCATTTTTCTTCCATTTTTGTTCAGTTGCGTTCATTTTTTGTCATTATTAGTTCGTTTCTTTATTTTTGCTTATTTTATTTCATGTTCTGAATTTAGGCACCGCGTCTAGTGTTAATTATTAATTTTAGATTAGATGTTTAATAATGATAAATATAACTAATACAAGCAAAAATCAGAAGGCTATTTAACTTCCAGGGAAATACTTTGTATGCATTTTACTGAAAAACTGGGGAGAAAATGAGAAATATATTATGAATTAAAGGAGCACTACTTTATAAATCTTCATAAATTTTACTTTACATTTTTTTTCTGTTTGATTAAAAATGTCGAAATATTATTAAATAAAGCTCGTGTTCAATGTAAAAGGTCTGGAAATATCGTTTAAAGAAGGTCAAGCTTCAACTTAAGAAGAGGTTTCCTAGTCTAAAAATAGAATTTGACTACGCGTAACATAGTAAAGTGACGCATCGAAATGGTAACCTAAGGCGCAAATATGAGGTAGGCGTAGTGAGAGTGTATGTCGATGCTTTCACATCAATTTCTGTGTTAATAAAAGATCATGTTCTGCTGTCGCCGATGGGATGAAATAGTTTTAATACATAGTAATATATTCTCCTATTAGTAAAGCAGTTTTGATACGCTGATGTAGAGCAATAAATAAAGCAAGGAATTTGTTGTGCAATGGGATCGTAGTGGTCATCTCAAGTAAATGATGAACCTTCTATCTGTTTATTGGATGGTAAAGATCAAATCAGGGTTGACATATAAATATTCAACATTTTTGTATAATATTATCGGCAAAGACAGTGCAAAAGATCTAACAAAAGAGATTACATTTGTTTTATTGCCAGGGATGTATAGTAGAAGCAAAACGATCGTTTCCGACATAAATGAGATAGGAGTCTTTAATATAAAATGTGTTAGGTGTGTCAGTTTATGTTAATCCAAATAAATAGTATGAGATCCATTAGAGTTGTTTTGCCAAGAATGATGCCAGAAAATATTCTTTTGGAAAACTAAACACACCATTTTTTTTTTTTTTTTTTTTTTTTTGTTTTTGTTTTGTTGTTTTTTTTAAATAAAGCACCCTTTACCCCTCTACACATTTGAATACTTTCAGAGACAACTAAAAGTCACCTTATAGAAATTGAAACAATCATTAAGTTACAGAACATTTTTCAAGTTTTCATTCCTTGAAAATTATAAAGTATGCCAGAAATGTAGAGACAAGGTGGAACCTGACATAAAAATATGCACAACAATCTAGGCCATGCATTAGAATCATATTTAGATTGATTTTTATATACGATAGTTTTCTTCTTCTTTTTTTTTTTTTTTTTTTTTTGTCTTTTTTGTTTCAATTTTTTTTATTTATTATTCTTTTAGGAGCATTTATGTTAAAATTAATAACGTTATCTTCATCTCTAAAATCAAAATAGTTAATACATTAAAATTTCAAGCGGAGTGTGTCTACAAAGGACCCTAGAAATTTGAAGGTAATTGTGTCCGGAAAGTTAGGTTGTAATAGATTAGAAGGTGTTATGATTTTTTTACAGACACCGTTTTATGTAGTGCTCAAAATCCTGGAAAAGAGGTTTTGTTGACCCACTTTAATGTGAAATGTTTTCATCTAAGATGTATTTTTACTTCAGCACAGGCACCATCTTGAAGTAGTGTTCACACTCCTGGAAATGTGTTAAATGTTTTAATTCGAAGATGCATTCTTAGTGTAATTTTTATAGCGTAAGGTGAAGAGGTAGTGTACTTTGGGACAAGAAATAATTATCGCCGCTTTTTTGTACTAAAAAGTAAGTTATAGTTACCGAGTGTTAGTATACGACACATGCCCATCCCATCTCAAGATGCCCCAAAAGGGTAAGCTGAATGTAAACAGATGTAGTGGTCTAAACATCGGAACTCTGATAGAGATGATGGATACATTTTTATAGTAATTTTGAAACAAATCCTGAAAAGTACGTTATAGTGACCCAATTTTGGTTTGAAAGATGCCTGTCCTAAGTTGCACTCAATGGTTACAATAGGTTATATGCTAGCATTATAAAATTGATACCAATTTTAAGCAATTGTTAGTAAATTCTGGAAAAAAGGGTACAGTGACCCAGTATTTTTATGTAAACTATGTTCATCCCATTATGCATACACAGTGCAAGCCTTATGCAAATATGTTTTAATATATAGAAGTTACAGCAAAGACAGGAAGGATGGACACAATTGTAGGCAATTTTAATATATCCTGGAAATTAGGTTACAGCAATCTCGTTCTGGTAAGCAACTAATATCCATTGTAAAAAGCATCTTTGGTGGCAATAGGTAGAAAGGTAGTGAAATGAGAGCCCAGAGACAATTTAAACTATTGTTTTATTCATGTATACAAAACAGTGTAACGGTGGTATTATACACATGAAAATACATCATCGATTAAATTTTACTAAGAAATAGCCGTAACCTTATCTTCTATTGATTTTATTTGTCCATGTCTCACAATCATACCCTGAAAAGGTAACACAGACACGATAAAAGTCACTTTTATATTGATGATCAGGTTCGCTTCGCTGAATCTCTTGAAGAATGGTTCGATCTTGCCACATGTCGTTGCAGATGATGACATCATCGATGTATGCATCGCAATTTCTATTTGGATGTTATTATATTCATCAGACGTTGGAAACTTGGGGAACCTTCATCCCAAATGGTACGACTTTGTATTGGTAAAGTTCTGGAGTCGTGAATGCAAATTTTTCTTTCTCTCCGTAAGTGAAATTTTGTATAATCCTTTCAATAGGTCAATATCTTGCGACGTATTAGTCATTTCCAATCCCTGTCTAGAAACTGGAAATGAATATGTCCCGGTGACTCTATTTACTTTCTATACTCTATACATGTACGGAAAGTGTTAATTTTGTTTCTGCACTGAAACATGGTAAACTCCAGTCACTTTTATTTGGTTCGTGTAGAATGTCTGTAAATAAATATTCATTTTCTTCTATCAACTATTTCAGTTCGTAAATCTCAGGCGGCAGTATGTGCGAACAGTAGTGACTTCAAATCATCCTATCGGATTTCTCATCTTCATTCAAATCTTCAATGTGTGAGACAGGTACTACTAAAGTAATCGATAATTTATATGGCTATCTCTATCTACATATTGTTCTAACATTCTAACATTTTGACAAAGTTGTTTCTGCTTTCTCCTCCCAGAAGTATTAATAATAATTTAAATTCCCTAACCTTTTGTCAGTAGTATAAGGACCAAAATACTTAACCTAAAGAGGATTTTTGGGGTATAGGTAGCAAAACTAATACTCTATTATCTGATTTAAAAAAACTCCTACACTGACCCCTCGCAGCAAACAACAATAATTGGAAACCTTCAACCTACTCCCTTCCTGTTCCACAACAATTCCCAATTATATACCATCTCATAACAATATGTTACAATAATTCGTTCTAAAGCCCGATATAGTATCAGCTTCAAAAGACCAATCAGTGTAAAGAACCCGACCAAAACTCTCACTATGGTCTCAGTTTTAATATTCCACAAAGGAATAGCTTTTATCAAACTTGTAGACGCACACTTCGCCGACAAGTATTGGTTGCCTATCATCGTCTCATTTATTCCTAAACGACCAGACAACGACGTTTCATGGACTACACTAAGTAATTCCTGACGATAGTAACTAGGAACTACTATTTTACCAACTGACCACTCATCACCAGCAATTACCCTAAGCAATCTCTGTTTCCGTTCAAGGACTTCACTCGTCAAGAAGTAACAAGTACCTTCTTGCGTGGCTTCAGTTTCAGTCAAAGCCCCCTGAAACAAACAGGAGATATCCGAATCTCCCTGTTGTAAGACATCTAGTGCTTGTCTTATTACACCCTGACTATTTTTATGAGACATAGTAGTTGAAAGAGTATCACTATCAACACCAGATTGAGGAGCAGAAGTGACCTCATGAAAAGCCTGACCCAAAAAGGTGTCCGCTAAAGGAAATTCATCCTGTTCAACAACAACATTCTCAAGAGCACGCTTTGCCATAACTCTAGTAACTGCACAAGCCGGATATAAACCAGGGATTTCTACTTCAATAGGGTCAACTAATTGATCCATTCTAGGCTTGTCAGTTACAAGTGGATTTACCACGACCTCATCTTTAGCTAGGTCATTACCTAGTAATAAATGGATGCCCTTAATAGGCAAAGAAGCCACTGCTCCTATGGTCACAGGTCCCGAAACTAAGTCTGATGACAAATTAACACAATGAAGAGGAACATTAACGTATCCACAATCTACCCCCTGTATTAATATACTTTCACAGGTAGAAGTCTTCTCAGAAAACGGCAAAGTACTATCTAACAATAGACTCTGAGAAGCTCCTGTATCTCTTAATATCTTAATAGGAGTAGCCTTATCCAAGTCACCAACAAGTGACACAGAACCCTTCGACATGAATGGTTCGTAATCCTTCATTATAAAATCAGACTGAGGTAAGCTAGCCTCCATACAAATATCCTTATTGATAAATGACCCTGACCTTGACTTCTTGATAACTAGAGCATTTGGAACTGCTCTATTATAATTCTGAGGCCTAAATTGCAACTTTAAGCAATCAGAAATAACGTGTCCCTTCATCTTACAATATGAACACGTGGGCAGAGATAAGGTTTTCTGATATTCCCTATCAGAATTTTGATTCTTTACAATCACATCACCCTGAGATCTGAAATTTCCTGAACGAGTTTGAAATAATTTCTTAATATAAGATTGTTGATGGAAAAGTTTTAGTTATCAATGGAACCTTGTGTATTGAAGAATATTCATCAGCTGTGATGGCTGCCTTTTCTAAAGTCTCAACTCCTTTCTCATTAAGATACACCTTAATATCATCACTGACACAATTCTTGAATTCTTCAATCAATACCAGTTGTTCAAGATTATCATAATTGCCTTCAACCTTCTTAGATGTACACCATCTTGTAAACAAACGTTTCTTTTCCCAAGCAAATTCTACATGAGTTTGATGTGTTTCCTTTTTACATTCTCTAAAGTTTTGACGATGAGTTTCAGGTACCAACTCATAAGCTCTTAAAATGTATTCTTTGACCACTTCATAATCAGCAGATTGTTCAGATGAGAGTGCAGTATAAACATCACTAGCTTTGCCAGTTAACACACTCTGCAATAATGAGGTCCACTTCTCTTTTGGCCATTCCAGATTCTCGGCAACTTTCTCAAAACTGAGAAAATATTTGTCTATCTCCTTTTCTCTAAAAGGGGGAACCTGTCTCAAATGTTTGGCCAAATCAAAGTATGAACCCTGATTGTCATGAGAATGCCCTTTGCTGGTCAATTCTAATTCCCTTAGTCTAAATTCTCTATCAGAATTTTGATTTTGAAATTCTCTAATTTTGTCTCTCTCTCTTTCCTCATTTTCTCTTATTTCCTTCTCTATTCCCCGCTGTATCTCATTATCTCTTACTTTATCCTCCCTATCTCTTAATTCTTTCTGAATTTCTCTTTCATTATTTCTTAATTTATCTTCCCTTCTTTCTTCCCTTTCTCTAATCTTTTCCTTTTCCTCCCTTTGTATTTCCCTTTCCTTATCTTCCCTTCTTTCCTGCATCTGCATCTGTTCCCATTGAAGTTTGATCTTTTCAATCTCTATGTCCTTAGCTATCTGTAATTTCTTTCCCAAACCAGACGGAGATTTTTTCTTAACACTTGAAACCCCCTCTTCAAAAATACCTGATTGTACCAAATATTGAATCAAGATACTTCTAATATCCTGCTTCAACATGGAAGCCTTCGCTTCAGTAAGACTATAATGTTGAGCAATTTCAAGTAATTCGTCCTTCTTTAACGACTCAAATTTCTCCTGGGTAGGATCAGCTAAGAAACTCTCCACTATGGATGTCATTATGAAAGCCTGTTAGTTTCTCTTTATTTTGTTAATCTGGAAATCAAAAAACCACTAAAATTTCAAACAATGAAATTCAAATCCCAAAAAGAAAACTTTCCGAAGTATCAAAATCTCTGAAATATTAAAACTTCGAAAATATTTAATTAAATCTAAATTTCAAAATATTTAAATTCGGATCCCGAAATTATTCTAATTTCTAATCCCGTAATACGAGCCCCCAATTTATCCTGTTACGACTCTAGGGGTAATGTAACAGAATAAAAGACACAAACAAGCTTTCAAGATTAAAATACAAAACTTTAATTTTCTAAAATATTAAATGAATTAAAATAGTTCAACAAACAATCAAAGTGAAAGAATTAAAATAACTTACTGTATAGAATATCCTAAAAAGTCCTAAATTGTTTTAAAGTTCACTTCCTGATGTTAATCCAAATAATCCGGATGTGGTAATCCGAATGAAAAAGCCTGCAATGTGTTGAAACTGATAAGTTCTGATAAAATCCAAAATAATCCTTGCAAGTCTGGAATCTCACAAGTTTTAGAATAATGTCCGATAATTCCACGGAGCTGTATAGTAATTCAGATGAATTACTAATTAAATAAATTCCACACTGAACTGAATAATTTCAATAACCTCTCTTCGATCAAGCAATTGTAAAGAATCATAATTCCCAAGATTATTCCCTATATATCTTTACTTAGTGCGCAGAATTAAAAGGGAATGTCCTTTCTCCGTCTTTAATAATATGGTATTTCAAAATAACACAACCCTATAAGAACCAATCAGGAACTAGGTTACACGTCATTTACCCAAAGGTCTAGTGTACTAAAAATCTTAAAGAGTAAACGTAATGTTATTGTAGTATGGAAAGTGACCTTTCAGTGTTGATTTCCAAAAAGTACAAAGCCAGGTCGACTTCATTTCCCGCGCAATTGATCATGTGACCACTTATTGATCGAGCATTAGTCGTATCTATACTGATATGCTAACCCCTATTCAGACTAAAACAGAAATCATAAATTAGTAAATTAAATCATTATAAAAAAGTAAAAAGGTATGATTCCGTAACACCCTCATCCATCAACGGAAAAAATAAGGATTTATGCAATAAAACTTATTTTTTTAATATGTACTTCCAACATACAAGTAATTAAATCAAAAAAAATATGAATACATGATACAGTCATGTATACAAAACAGTGTAACGGTGTATTATACACATGAAAATACATCATCGATTAAATTTTACTAAGAAATAGCCGTAACCTTAGCTTCTATTGATTTTATTTGTCCATGTCTCACAATCATGCCCTGAAAAGGTAACACTGGCACGATAAAAGTCACTTTAATATTGATGATCAGGTTCGCTTCGCTGAATCTCTTGAAGAATGGTTCTATTAGATCTTGCCACATGTCGTTGCAGATGATGACATCTTCGATGTATGCATCGCAATTTCTATTTGGATGTTATTATATTCATCAGACGTTGGAAACTTGGGGAACCTTCATCCCAAATGATACGACTTTGTATTGGTAAAGTTCTGGAGTCGTGAATGCAAATTTTTCTTTCTCTCCGTAAGTGAAATTTGGTAGAATCTTTTCAATAGGTCAATATCTTGCGACGTATTAGTCATTTCCAATCCCGTCTAGAAACTGGAAATGAATATGTCCCGGTGACTCTATTTACTTTCTATACTCTATACATGTACGGAAAGTGTTAATTTTGTTTCTGCACTGAAACATGGTAAACTCCAGTCACTTTTATTTGGTTCGTGTAGAATGTCTGTAAATAAATATTCATTTTCTTCTATCAACTATTTCAGTTCGTAAATCTCAGGCGGCAGTATGTGCGAACAGTAGTGACTTCAAATCATCCTATCGGATTTCTCATCTTCATTCAAATCTTCAATGTGTGAGACAGGTACTACTAAAGTAATCGATAATTTATATGGCTATCTCTATCTACATATTGTTCTAACATTCTAACATTTTGACAAAGTTGTTTCTGCTTTCTCCTCCCAGAAGTATTAATAATAATTTAAATTCCCTAACCTTTTGTCAGTAGTATAAGGACCAAAATACTTAACCTAAAGAGGATTTTTGGGGTATAGGTAGCAAAACTAATACTCTATTATCTGATTTAAAAAAACTCCTACACTGACCCCTCGCAGCAAACAACAATAATTGGAAACCTTCAACCTACTCCCTTCCTGTTCCACAACAATTCCCAATTATATACCATCTCATAACAATATGTTACAATAATTCGTTCTAAAGCCCGATATAGTATCAGCTTCAAAAGACCAATCAGTGTAAAGAACCCGACCAAAACTCTCACTATGGTCTCAGTTTTAATATTCCACAAAGGAATAGCTTTTATCAAACTTGTAGACGCACACTTCGCCGACAAGTATTGGTTGCCTATCATCGTCTCATTTATTCCTAAACGACCAGACAACGACGTTTCATGGACTACACTAAGTAATTCCTGACGATAGTAACTAGGAACTACTATTTTACCAACTGACCACTCATCACCAGCAATTACCCTAAGCAATCTCTGTTTCCGTTCAAGGACTTCACTCGTCAAGAAGTAACAAGTACCTTCTTGCGTGGCTTCAGTTTCAGTCAAAGCCCCCTGAAACAAACAGGAGATATCCGAATCTCCCTGTTGTAAGACATCTAGTGCTTGTCTTATTACACCCTGACTATTTTTATGAGACATAGTAGTTGAAAGAGTATCACTATCAACACCAGATTGAGGAGCAGAAGTGACCTCATGAAAAGCCTGACCCAAAAAGGTGTCCGCTAAAGGAAATTCATCCTGTTCAACAACAACATTCTCAAGAGCACGCTTTGCCATAACTCTAGTAACTGCACAAGCCGGATATAAACCAGGGATTTCTACTTCAATAGGGTCAACTAATTGATCCATTCTAGGCTTGTCAGTTACAAGTGGATTTACCACGACCTCATCTTTAGCTAGGTCATTACCTAGTAATAAATGGATGCCCTTAATAGGCAAAGAAGCCACTGCTCCTATGGTCACAGGTCCCGAAACTAAGTCTGATGACAAATTAACACAATGAAGAGGAACATTAACGTATCCACAATCTACCCCCTGTATTAATATACTTTCACAGGTAGAAGTCTTCTCAGAAAACGGCAAAGTACTATCTAACAATAGACTCTGAGAAGCTCCTGTATCTCTTAATATCTTAATAGGAGTAGCCTTATCCAAGTCACCAACAAGTGACACAGAACCCTTCGACATGAATGGTTCGTAATCCTTCATTATAAAATCAGACTGAGGTAAGCTAGCCTCCATACAAATATCCTTATTGATAAATGACCCTGACCTTGACTTCTTGATAACTAGAGCATTTGGAACTGCTCTATTATAATTCTGAGGCCTAAATTGCAACTTTAAGCAATCAGAAATAACGTGTCCCTTCATCTTACAATATGAACACGTGGGCAGAGATAAGGTTTTCTGATATTCCCTATCAGAATTTTGATTCTTTACAATCACATCACCCTGAGATCTGAAATTTCCTGAACGAGTTTGAAATAATTTCTTAATATAAGATTGTTGATGGAAAAGTTTTAGTTATCAATGGAACCTTGTGTATTGAAGAATATTCATCAGCTGTGATGGCTGCCTTTTCTAAAGTCTCAACTCCTTTCTCATTAAGATACACCTTAATATCATCACTGACACAATTCTTGAATTCTTCAATCAATACCAGTTGTTCAAGATTATCATAATTGCCTTCAACCTTCTTAGATGTACACCATCTTGTAAACAAACGTTTCTTTTCCCAAGCAAATTCTACATGAGTTTGATGTGTTTCCTTTTTACATTCTCTAAAGTTTTGACGATGAGTTTCAGGTACCAACTCATAAGCTCTTAAAATGTATTCTTTGACCACTTCATAATCAGCAGATTGTTCAGATGAGAGTGCAGTATAAACATCACTAGCTTTGCCAGTTAACACACTCTGCAATAATGAGGTCCACTTCTCTTTTGGCCATTCCAGATTCTCGGCAACTTTCTCAAAACTGAGAAAATATTTGTCTATCTCCTTTTCTCTAAAAGGGGGAACCTGTCTCAAATGTTTGGCCAAATCAAAGTATGAACCCTGATTGTCATGAGAATGCCCTTTGCTGGTCAATTCTAATTCCCTTAGTCTAAATTCTCTATCAGAATTTTGATTTTGAAATTCTCTAATTTTGTCTCTCTCTCTTTCCTCATTTTCTCTTATTTCCTTCTCTATTCCCCGCTGTATCTCATTATCTCTTACTTTATCCTCCCTATCTCTTAATTCTTTCTGAATTTCTCTTTCATTATTTCTTAATTTATCTTCCCTTCTTTCTTCCCTTTCTCTAATCTTTTCCTTTTCCTCCCTTTGTATTTCCCTTTCCTTATCTTCCCTTCTTTCCTGCATCTGCATCTGTTCCCATTGAAGTTTGATCTTTTCAATCTCTATGTCCTTAGCTATCTGTAATTTCTTTCCCAAACCAGACGGAGATTTTTTCTTAACACTTGAAACCCCCTCTTCAAAAATACCTGATTGTACCAAATATTGAATCAAGATACTTCTAATATCCTGCTTCAACATGGAAGCCTTCGCTTCAGTAAGACTATAATGTTGAGCAATTTCAAGTAATTCGTCCTTCTTTAACGACTCAAATTTCTCCTGGGTAGGATCAGCTAAGAAACTCTCCACTATGGATGTCATTATGAAAGCCTGTTAGTTTCTCTTTATTTTGTTAATCTGGAAATCAAAAAACCACTAAAATTTCAAACAATGAAATTCAAATCCCAAAAAGAAAACTTTCCGAAGTATCAAAATCTCTGAAATATTAAAACTTCGAAAATATTTAATTAAATCTAAATTTCAAAATATTTAAATTCGGATCCCGAAATTATTCTAATTTCTAATCCCGTAATACGAGCCCCCAATTTATCCTGTTACGACTCTAGGGGTAATGTAACAGAATAAAAGACACAAACAAGCTTTCAAGATTAAAATACAAAACTTTAATTTTCTAAAATATTAAATGAATTAAAATAGTTCAACAAACAATCAAAGTGAAAGAATTAAAATAACTTACTGTATAGAATATCCTAAAAAGTCCTAAATTGTTTTAAAGTTCACTTCCTGATGTTAATCCAAATAATCCGGATGTGGTAATCCGAATGAAAAAGCCTGCAATGTGTTGAAACTGATAAGTTCTGATAAAATCCAAAATAATCCTTGCAAGTCTGGAATCTCACAAGTTTTAGAATAATGTCCGATAATTCCACGGAGCTGTATAGTAATTCAGATGAATTACTAATTAAATAAATTCCACACTGAACTGAATAATTTCAATAACCTCTCTTCGATCAAGCAATTGTAAAGAATCATAATTCCCAAGATTATTCCCTATATATCTTTACTTAGTGCGCAGAATTAAAAGGGAATGTCCTTTCTCCGTCTTTAATAATATGGTATTTCAAAATAACACAACCCTATAAGAACCAATCAGGAACTAGGTTACACGTCATTTACCCAAAGGTCTAGTGTACTAAAAATCTTAAAGAGTAAACGTAATGTTATTGTAGTATGGAAAGTGACCTTTCAGTGTTGATTTCCAAAAAGTACAAAGCCAGGTCGACTTCATTTCCCGCGCAATTGATCATGTGACCACTTATTGATCGAGCATTAGTCGTATCTATACTGATATGCTAACCCCTATTCAGACTAAAACAGAAATCATAAATTAGTAAATTAAATCATTATAAAAAAGTAAAAAGGTATGATTCCGTAACACCCTCATCCATCAACGGAAAAAATAAGGATTTATGCAATAAAACTTATTTTTTAATATGTACTTCCAACATACAAGTAATTAAATCAAAAAAAATATGAATACATGATACAGTCATGTATACAAAACAGTGTAACGGTGTATTATACACATGAAAATACATCATCGATTAAATTTTACTAAGAAATAGCCGTAACCTTAGCTTCTATTGATTTTATTTGTCCATGTCTCACAATCATGCCCTGAAAAGGTAACACTGGCACGATAAAAGTCACTTTAATATTGATGATCAGGTTCGCTTCGCTGAATCTCTTGAAGAATGGTTCTATTAGATCTTGCCACATGTCGTTGCAGATGATGACATCTTCGATGTATGCATCGCAATTTCTATTTGGATGTTATTATATTCATCAGACGTTGGAAACTTGGGGAACCTTCATCCCAAATGATACGACTTTGTATTGGTAAAGTTCTGGAGTCGTGAATGCAAATTTTTCTTTCTCTCCGTAAGTGAAATTTGGTAGAATCTTTTCAATAGGTCAATATCTTGCGACGTATTAGTCATTTCCAATCCCGTCTAGAAACTGGAAATGAATATGTCCCGGTGACTCTATTTACTTTCTATACTCTATACATGTACGGAAAGTGTTAATTTTGTTTCTGCACTGAAACATGGTAAACTCCAGTCACTTTTATTTGGTTCGTGTAGAATGTCTGTAAATAAATATTCATTTTCTTCTATCAACTATTTCAGTTCGTAAATCTCAGGCGGCAGTATGTGCGAACAGTAGTGACTTCAAATCATCCTATCGGATTTCTCATCTTCATTCAAATCTTCAATGTGTGAGACAGGTACTACTAAAGTAATCGATAATTTATATGGCTATCTCTATCTACATATTGTTCTAACATTCTAACATTTTGACAAAGTTGTTTCTGCTTTCTCCTCCCAGAAGTATTAATAATAATTTAAATTCCCTAACCTTTTGTCAGTAGTATAAGGACCAAAATACTTAACCTAAAGAGGATTTTTGGGGTATAGGTAGCAAAACTAATACTCTATTATCTGATTTAAAAAAACTCCTACACTGACCCCTCGCAGCAAACAACAATAATTGGAAACCTTCAACCTACTCCCTTCCTGTTCCACAACAATTCCCAATTATATACCATCTCATAACAATATGTTACAATAATTCGTTCTAAAGCCCGATATAGTATCAGCTTCAAAAGACCAATCAGTGTAAAGAACCCGACCAAAACTCTCACTATGGTCTCAGTTTTAATATTCCACAAAGGAATAGCTTTTATCAAACTTGTAGACGCACACTTCGCCGACAAGTATTGGTTGCCTATCATCGTCTCATTTATTCCTAAACGACCAGACAACGACGTTTCATGGACTACACTAAGTAATTCCTGACGATAGTAACTAGGAACTACTATTTTACCAACTGACCACTCATCACCAGCAATTACCCTAAGCAATCTCTGTTTCCGTTCAAGGACTTCACTCGTCAAGAAGTAACAAGTACCTTCTTGCGTGGCTTCAGTTTCAGTCAAAGCCCCCTGAAACAAACAGGAGATATCCGAATCTCCCTGTTGTAAGACATCTAGTGCTTGTCTTATTACACCCTGACTATTTTTATGAGACATAGTAGTTGAAAGAGTATCACTATCAACACCAGATTGAGGAGCAGAAGTGACCTCATGAAAAGCCTGACCCAAAAAGGTGTCCGCTAAAGGAAATTCATCCTGTTCAACAACAACATTCTCAAGAGCACGCTTTGCCATAACTCTAGTAACTGCACAAGCCGGATATAAACCAGGGATTTCTACTTCAATAGGGTCAACTAATTGATCCATTCTAGGCTTGTCAGTTACAAGTGGATTTACCACGACCTCATCTTTAGCTAGGTCATTACCTAGTAATAAATGGATGCCCTTAATAGGCAAAGAAGCCACTGCTCCTATGGTCACAGGTCCCGAAACTAAGTCTGATGACAAATTAACACAATGAAGAGGAACATTAACGTATCCACAATCTACCCCCTGTATTAATATACTTTCACAGGTAGAAGTCTTCTCAGAAAACGGCAAAGTACTATCTAACAATAGACTCTGAGAAGCTCCTGTATCTCTTAATATCTTAATAGGAGTAGCCTTATCCAAGTCACCAACAAGTGACACAGAACCCTTCGACATGAATGGTTCGTAATCCTTCATTATAAAATCAGACTGAGGTAAGCTAGCCTCCATACAAATATCCTTATTGATAAATGACCCTGACCTTGACTTCTTGATAACTAGAGCATTTGGAACTGCTCTATTATAATTCTGAGGCCTAAATTGCAACTTTAAGCAATCAGAAATAACGTGTCCCTTCATCTTACAATATGAACACGTGGGCAGAGATAAGGTTTTCTGATATTCCCTATCAGAATTTTGATTCTTTACAATCACATCACCCTGAGATCTGAAATTTCCTGAACGAGTTTGAAATAATTTCTTAATATAAGATTGTTGATGGAAAAGTTTTAGTTATCAATGGAACCTTGTGTATTGAAGAATATTCATCAGCTGTGATGGCTGCCTTTTCTAAAGTCTCAACTCCTTTCTCATTAAGATACACCTTAATATCATCACTGACACAATTCTTGAATTCTTCAATCAATACCAGTTGTTCAAGATTATCATAATTGCCTTCAACCTTCTTAGATGTACACCATCTTGTAAACAAACGTTTCTTTTCCCAAGCAAATTCTACATGAGTTTGATGTGTTTCCTTTTTACATTCTCTAAAGTTTTGACGATGAGTTTCAGGTACCAACTCATAAGCTCTTAAAATGTATTCTTTGACCACTTCATAATCAGCAGATTGTTCAGATGAGAGTGCAGTATAAACATCACTAGCTTTGCCAGTTAACACACTCTGCAATAATGAGGTCCACTTCTCTTTTGGCCATTCCAGATTCTCGGCAACTTTCTCAAAACTGAGAAAATATTTGTCTATCTCCTTTTCTCTAAAAGGGGGAACCTGTCTCAAATGTTTGGCCAAATCAAAGTATGAACCCTGATTGTCATGAGAATGCCCTTTGCTGGTCAATTCTAATTCCCTTAGTCTAAATTCTCTATCAGAATTTTGATTTTGAAATTCTCTAATTTTGTCTCTCTCTCTTTCCTCATTTTCTCTTATTTCCTTCTCTATTCCCCGCTGTATCTCATTATCTCTTACTTTATCCTCCCTATCTCTTAATTCTTTCTGAATTTCTCTTTCATTATTTCTTAATTTATCTTCCCTTCTTTCTTCCCTTTCTCTAATCTTTTCCTTTTCCTCCCTTTGTATTTCCCTTTCCTTATCTTCCCTTCTTTCCTGCATCTGCATCTGTTCCCATTGAAGTTTGATCTTTTCAATCTCTATGTCCTTAGCTATCTGTAATTTCTTTCCCAAACCAGACGGAGATTTTTTCTTAACACTTGAAACCCCCTCTTCAAAAATACCTGATTGTACCAAATATTGAATCAAGATACTTCTAATATCCTGCTTCAACATGGAAGCCTTCGCTTCAGTAAGACTATAATGTTGAGCAATTTCAAGTAATTCGTCCTTCTTTAACGACTCAAATTTCTCCTGGGTAGGATCAGCTAAGAAACTCTCCACTATGGATGTCATTATGAAAGCCTGTTAGTTTCTCTTTATTTTGTTAATCTGGAAATCAAAAAACCACTAAAATTTCAAACAATGAAATTCAAATCCCAAAAAGAAAACTTTCCGAAGTATCAAAATCTCTGAAATATTAAAACTTCGAAAATATTTAATTAAATCTAAATTTCAAAATATTTAAATTCGGATCCCGAAATTATTCTAATTTCTAATCCCGTAATACGAGCCCCCAATTTATCCTGTTACGACTCTAGGGGTAATGTAACAGAATAAAAGACACAAACAAGCTTTCAAGATTAAAATACAAAACTTTAATTTTCTAAAATATTAAATGAATTAAAATAGTTCAACAAACAATCAAAGTGAAAGAATTAAAATAACTTACTGTATAGAATATCCTAAAAAGTCCTAAATTGTTTTAAAGTTCACTTCCTGATGTTAATCCAAATAATCCGGATGTGGTAATCCGAATGAAAAAGCCTGCAATGTGTTGAAACTGATAAGTTCTGATAAAATCCAAAATAATCCTTGCAAGTCTGGAATCTCACAAGTTTTAGAATAATGTCCGATAATTCCACGGAGCTGTATAGTAATTCAGATGAATTACTAATTAAATAAATTCCACACTGAACTGAATAATTTCAATAACCTCTCTTCGATCAAGCAATTGTAAAGAATCATAATTCCCAAGATTATTCCCTATATATCTTTACTTAGTGCGCAGAATTAAAAGGGAATGTCCTTTCTCCGTCTTTAATAATATGGTATTTCAAAATAACACAACCCTATAAGAACCAATCAGGAACTAGGTTACACGTCATTTACCCAAAGGTCTAGTGTACTAAAAATCTTAAAGAGTAAACGTAATGTTATTGTAGTATGGAAAGTGACCTTTCAGTGTTGATTTCCAAAAAGTACAAAGCCAGGTCGACTTCATTTCCCGCGCAATTGATCATGTGACCACTTATTGATCGAGCATTAGTCGTATCTATACTGATATGCTAACCCCTATTCAGACTAAAACAGAAATCATAAATTAGTAAATTAAATCATTATAAAAAAGTAAAAAGGTATGATTCCGTAACACCCTCATCCATCAACGGAAAAAATAAGGATTTATGCAATAAAACTTATTTTTTTAATATGTACTTCCAACATACAAGTAATTAAATCAAAAAAAAATATGAATACATGATACAGTCATGTATACAAAACAGTGTAACGGTGTATTATACACATGAAAATACATCATCGATTAAATTTTACTAAGAAATAGCCGTAACCTTAGCTTCTATTGATTTTATTTGTCCATGTCTCACAATCATGCCCTGAAAAGGTAACACTGGCACGATAAAAGTCACTTTAATATTGATGATCAGGTTCGCTTCGCTGAATCTCTTGAAGAATGGTTCTATTAGATCTTGCCACATGTCGTTGCAGATGATGACATCTTCGATGTATGCATCGCAATTTCTATTTGGATGTTATTATATTCATCAGACGTTGGAAACTTGGGGAACCTTCATCCCAAATGATACGACTTTGTATTGGTAAAGTTCTGGAGTCGTGAATGCAAATTTTTCTTTCTCTCCGTAAGTGAAATTTGGTAGAATCTTTTCAATAGGTCAATATCTTGCGACGTATTAGTCATTTCCAATCCCGTCTAGAAACTGGAAATGAATATGTCCCGGTGACTCTATTTACTTTCTATACTCTATACATGTACGGAAAGTGTTAATTTTGTTTCTGCACTGAAACATGGTAAACTCCAGTCACTTTTATTTGGTTCGTGTAGAATGTCTGTAAATAAATATTCATTTTCTTCTATCAACTATTTCAGTTCGTAAATCTCAGGCGGCAGTATGTGCGAACAGTAGTGACTTCAAATCATCCTATCGGATTTCTCATCTTCATTCAAATCTTCAATGTGTGAGACAGGTACTACTAAAGTAATCGATAATTTATATGGCTATCTCTATCTACATATTGTTCTAACATTCTAACATTTTGACAAAGTTGTTTCTGCTTTCTCCTCCCAGAAGTATTAATAATAATTTAAATTCCCTAACCTTTTGTCAGTAGTATAAGGACCAAAATACTTAACCTAAAGAGGATTTTTGGGGTATAGGTAGCAAAACTAATACTCTATTATCTGATTTAAAAAAACTCCTACACTGACCCCTCGCAGCAAACAACAATAATTGGAAACCTTCAACCTACTCCCTTCCTGTTCCACAACAATTCCCAATTATATACCATCTCATAACAATATGTTACAATAATTCGTTCTAAAGCCCGATATAGTATCAGCTTCAAAAGACCAATCAGTGTAAAGAACCCGACCAAAACTCTCACTATGGTCTCAGTTTTAATATTCCACAAAGGAATAGCTTTTATCAAACTTGTAGACGCACACTTCGCCGACAAGTATTGGTTGCCTATCATCGTCTCATTTATTCCTAAACGACCAGACAACGACGTTTCATGGACTACACTAAGTAATTCCTGACGATAGTAACTAGGAACTACTATTTTACCAACTGACCACTCATCACCAGCAATTACCCTAAGCAATCTCTGTTTCCGTTCAAGGACTTCACTCGTCAAGAAGTAACAAGTACCTTCTTGCGTGGCTTCAGTTTCAGTCAAAGCCCCCTGAAACAAACAGGAGATATCCGAATCTCCCTGTTGTAAGACATCTAGTGCTTGTCTTATTACACCCTGACTATTTTTATGAGACATAGTAGTTGAAAGAGTATCACTATCAACACCAGATTGAGGAGCAGAAGTGACCTCATGAAAAGCCTGACCCAAAAAGGTGTCCGCTAAAGGAAATTCATCCTGTTCAACAACAACATTCTCAAGAGCACGCTTTGCCATAACTCTAGTAACTGCACAAGCCGGATATAAACCAGGGATTTCTACTTCAATAGGGTCAACTAATTGATCCATTCTAGGCTTGTCAGTTACAAGTGGATTTACCACGACCTTATCTTTAGCTAGGTCATTACCTAGTAATAAATGGATGCCCTTAATAGGCAAAGAAGCCACTGCTCCTATGGTCACAGGTCCCGAAACTAAGTCTGATGACAAATTAACACAATGAAGAGGAACATTAACGTATCCACAATCTACCCCCTGTATTAATATACTTTCACAGGTAGAAGTCTTCTCAGAAAACGGCAAAGTACTATCTAACAATAGACTCTGAGAAGCTCCTGTATCTCTTAATATCTTAATAGGAGTAGCCTTATCCAAGTCACCAACAAGTGACACAGAACCCTTCGACATGAATGGTTCGTAATCCTTCATTATAAAATCAGACTGAGGTAAGCTAGCCTCCATACAAATATCCTTATTGATAAATGACCCTGACCTTGACTTCTTGATAACTAGAGCATTTGGAACTGCTCTATTATAATTCTGAGGCCTAAATTGCAACTTTAAGCAATCAGAAATAACGTGTCCCTTCATCTTACAATATGAACACGTGGGCAGAGATAAGGTTTTCTGATATTCCCTATCAGAATTTTGATTCTTTACAATCACATCACCCTGAGATCTGAAATTTCCTGAACGAGTTTGAAATAATTTCTTAATATAAGATTGTTGATGGAAAAGTTTTAGTTATCAATGGAACCTTGTGTATTGAAGAATATTCATCAGCTGTGATGGCTGCCTTTTCTAAAGTCTCAACTCCTTTCTCATTAAGATACACCTTAATATCATCACTGACACAATTCTTGAATTCTTCAATCAATACCAGTTGTTCAAGATTATCATAATTGCCTTCAACCTTCTTAGATGTACACCATCTTGTAAACAAACGTTTCTTTTCCCAAGCAAATTCTACATGAGTTTGATGTGTTTCCTTTTTACATTCTCTAAAGTTTTGACGATGAGTTTCAGGTACCAACTCATAAGCTCTTAAAATGTATTCTTTGACCACTTCATAATCAGCAGATTGTTCAGATGAGAGTGCAGTATAAACATCACTAGCTTTGCCAGTTAACACACTCTGCAATAATGAGGTCCACTTCTCTTTTGGCCATTCCAGATTCTCGGCAACTTTCTCAAAACTGAGAAAATATTTGTCTATCTCCTTTTCTCTAAAAGGGGGAACCTGTCTCAAATGTTTGGCCAAATCAAAGTATGAACCCTGATTGTCATGAGAATGCCCTTTGCTGGTCAATTCTAATTCCCTTAGTCTAAATTCTCTATCAGAATTTTGATTTTGAAATTCTCTAATTTTGTCTCTCTCTCTTTCCTCATTTTCTCTTATTTCCTTCTCTATTCCCCGCTGTATCTCATTATCTCTTACTTTATCCTCCCTATCTCTTAATTCTTTCTGAATTTCTCTTTCATTATTTCTTAATTTATCTTCCCTTCTTTCTTCCCTTTCTCTAATCTTTTCCTTTTCCTCCCTTTGTATTTCCCTTTCCTTATCTTCCCTTCTTTCCTGCATCTGCATCTGTTCCCATTGAAGTTTGATCTTTTCAATCTCTATGTCCTTAGCTATCTGTAATTTCTTTCCCAAACCAGACGGAGATTTTTTCTTAACACTTGAAACCCCCTCTTCAAAAATACCTGATTGTACCAAATATTGAATCAAGATACTTCTAATATCCTGCTTCAACATGGAAGCCTTCGCTTCAGTAAGACTATAATGTTGAGCAATTTCAAGTAATTCGTCCTTCTTTAACGACTCAAATTTCTCCTGGGTAGGATCAGCTAAGAAACTCTCCACTATGGATGTCATTATGAAAGCCTGTTAGTTTCTCTTTATTTTGTTAATCTGGAAATCAAAAAACCACTAAAATTTCAAACAATGAAATTCAAATCCCAAAAAGAAAACTTTCCGAAGTATCAAAATCTCTGAAATATTAAAACTTCGAAAATATTTAATTAAATCTAAATTTCAAAATATTTAAATTCGGATCCCGAAATTATTCTAATTTCTAATCCCGTAATACGAGCCCCCAATTTATCCTGTTACGACTCTAGGGGTAATGTAACAGAATAAAAGACACAAACAAGCTTTCAAGATTAAAATACAAAACTTTAATTTTCTAAAATATTAAATGAATTAAAATAGTTCAACAAACAATCAAAGTGAAAGAATTAAAATAACTTACTGTATAGAATATCCTAAAAAGTCCTAAATTGTTTTAAAGTTCACTTCCTGATGTTAATCCAAATAATCCGGATGTGGTAATCCGAATGAAAAAGCCTGCAATGTGTTGAAACTGATAAGTTCTGATAAAATCCAAAATAATCCTTGCAAGTCTGGAATCTCACAAGTTTTAGAATAATGTCCGATAATTCCACGGAGCTGTATAGTAATTCAGATGAATTACTAATTAAATAAATTCCACACTGAACTGAATAATTTCAATAACCTCTCTTCGATCAAGCAATTGTAAAGAATCATAATTCCCAAGATTATTCCCTATATATCTTTACTTAGTGCGCAGAATTAAAAGGGAATGTCCTTTCTCCGTCTTTAATAATATGGTATTTCAAAATAACACAACCCTATAAGAACCAATCAGGAACTAGGTTACACGTCATTTACCCAAAGGTCTAGTGTACTAAAAATCTTAAAGAGTAAACGTAATGTTATTGTAGTATGGAAAGTGACCTTTCAGTGTTGATTTCCAAAAAGTACAAAGCCAGGTCGACTTCATTTCCCGCGCAATTGATCATGTGACCACTTATTGATCGAGCATTAGTCGTATCTATACTGATATGCTAACCCCTATTCAGACTAAAACAGAAATCATAAATTAGTAAATTAAATCATTATAAAAAAGTAAAAAGGTATGATTCCGTAACACCCTCATCCATCAACGGAAAAAATAAGGATTTATGCAATAAAACTTATTTTTTTAATATGTACTTCCAACATACAAGTAATTAAATCAAAAAAAATATGAATACATGATACAGTCATGTATACAAAACAGTGTAACGGTGTATTATACACATGAAAATACATCATCGATTAAATTTTACTAAGAAATAGCCGTAACCTTAGCTTCTATTGATTTTATTTGTCCATGTCTCACAATCATGCCCTGAAAAGGTAACACTGGCACGATAAAAGTCACTTTAATATTGATGATCAGGTTCGCTTCGCTGAATCTCTTGAAGAATGGTTCTATTAGATCTTGCCACATGTCGTTGCAGATGATGACATCTTCGATGTATGCATCGCAATTTCTATTTGGATGTTATTATATTCATCAGACGTTGGAAACTTGGGGAACCTTCATCCCAAATGATACGACTTTGTATTGGTAAAGTTCTGGAGTCGTGAATGCAAATTTTTCTTTCTCTCCGTAAGTGAAATTTGGTAGAATCTTTTCAATAGGTCAATATCTTGCGACGTATTAGTCATTTCCAATCCCGTCTAGAAACTGGAAATGAATATGTCCCGGTGACTCTATTTACTTTCTATACTCTATACATGTACGGAAAGTGTTAATTTTGTTTCTGCACTGAAACATGGTAAACTCCAGTCACTTTTATTTGGTTCGTGTAGAATGTCTGTAAATAAATATTCATTTTCTTCTATCAACTATTTCAGTTCGTAAATCTCAGGCGGCAGTATGTGCGAACAGTAGTGACTTCAAATCATCCTATCGGATTTCTCATCTTCATTCAAATCTTCAATGTGTGAGACAGGTACTACTAAAGTAATCGATAATTTATATGGCTATCTCTATCTACATATTGTTCTAACATTCTAACATTTTGACAAAGTTGTTTCTGCTTTCTCCTCCCAGAAGTATTAATAATAATTTAAATTCCCTAACCTTTTGTCAGTAGTATAAGGACCAAAATACTTAACCTAAAGAGGATTTTTGGGGTATAGGTAGCAAAACTAATACTCTATTATCTGATTTAAAAAAACTCCTACACTGACCCCTCGCAGCAAACAACAATAATTGGAAACCTTCAACCTACTCCCTTCCTGTTCCACAACAATTCCCAATTATATACCATCTCATAACAATATGTTACAATAATTCGTTCTAAAGCCCGATATAGTATCAGCTTCAAAAGACCAATCAGTGTAAAGAACCCGACCAAAACTCTCACTATGGTCTCAGTTTTAATATTCCACAAAGGAATAGCTTTTATCAAACTTGTAGACGCACACTTCGCCGACAAGTATTGGTTGCCTATCATCGTCTCATTTATTCCTAAACGACCAGACAACGACGTTTCATGGACTACACTAAGTAATTCCTGACGATAGTAACTAGGAACTACTATTTTACCAACTGACCACTCATCACCAGCAATTACCCTAAGCAATCTCTGTTTCCGTTCAAGGACTTCACTCGTCAAGAAGTAACAAGTACCTTCTTGCGTGGCTTCAGTTTCAGTCAAAGCCCCCTGAAACAAACAGGAGATATCCGAATCTCCCTGTTGTAAGACATCTAGTGCTTGTCTTATTACACCCTGACTATTTTTATGAGACATAGTAGTTGAAAGAGTATCACTATCAACACCAGATTGAGGAGCAGAAGTGACCTCATGAAAAGCCTGACCCAAAAAGGTGTCCGCTAAAGGAAATTCATCCTGTTCAACAACAACATTCTCAAGAGCACGCTTTGCCATAACTCTAGTAACTGCACAAGCCGGATATAAACCAGGGATTTCTACTTCAATAGGGTCAACTAATTGATCCATTCTAGGCTTGTCAGTTACAAGTGGATTTACCACGACCTCATCTTTAGCTAGGTCATTACCTAGTAATAAATGGATGCCCTTAATAGGCAAAGAAGCCACTGCTCCTATGGTCACAGGTCCCGAAACTAAGTCTGATGACAAATTAACACAATGAAGAGGAACATTAACGTATCCACAATCTACCCCCTGTATTAATATACTTTCACAGGTAGAAGTCTTCTCAGAAAACGGCAAAGTACTATCTAACAATAGACTCTGAGAAGCTCCTGTATCTCTTAATATCTTAATAGGAGTAGCCTTATCCAAGTCACCAACAAGTGACACAGAACCCTTCGACATGAATGGTTCGTAATCCTTCATTATAAAATCAGACTGAGGTAAGCTAGCCTCCATACAAATATCCTTATTGATAAATGACCCTGACCTTGACTTCTTGATAACTAGAGCATTTGGAACTGCTCTATTATAATTCTGAGGCCTAAATTGCAACTTTAAGCAATCAGAAATAACGTGTCCCTTCATCTTACAATATGAACACGTGGGCAGAGATAAGGTTTTCTGATATTCCCTATCAGAATTTTGATTCTTTACAATCACATCACCCTGAGATCTGAAATTTCCTGAACGAGTTTGAAATAATTTCTTAATATAAGATTGTTGATGGAAAAGTTTTAGTTATCAATGGAACCTTGTGTATTGAAGAATATTCATCAGCTGTGATGGCTGCCTTTTCTAAAGTCTCAACTCCTTTCTCATTAAGATACACCTTAATATCATCACTGACACAATTCTTGAATTCTTCAATCAATACCAGTTGTTCAAGATTATCATAATTGCCTTCAACCTTCTTAGATGTACACCATCTTGTAAACAAACGTTTCTTTTCCCAAGCAAATTCTACATGAGTTTGATGTGTTTCCTTTTTACATTCTCTAAAGTTTTGACGATGAGTTTCAGGTACCAACTCATAAGCTCTTAAAATGTATTCTTTGACCACTTCATAATCAGCAGATTGTTCAGATGAGAGTGCAGTATAAACATCACTAGCTTTGCCAGTTAACACACTCTGCAATAATGAGGTCCACTTCTCTTTTGTCCATTCCAGATTCTCGGCAACTTTCTCAAAACTGAGAAAATATTTGTCTATCTCCTTTTCTCTAAAAGGGGGAACCTGTCTCAAATGTTTGGCCAAATCAAAGTATGAACCCTGATTGTCATGAGAATGCCCTTTGCTGGTCAATTCTAATTCCCTTAGTCTAAATTCTCTATCAGAATTTTGATTTTGAAATTCTCTAATTTTGTCTCTCTCTCTTTCCTCATTTTCTCTTATTTCCTTCTCTATTCCCCGCTGTATCTCATTATCTCTTACTTTATCCTCCCTATCTCTTAATTCTTTCTGAATTTCTCTTTCATTATTTCTTAATTTATCTTCCCTTCTTTCTTCCCTTTCTCTAATCTTTTCCTTTTCCTCCCTTTGTATTTCCCTTTCCTTATCTTCCCTTCTTTCCTGCATCTGCATCTGTTCCCATTGAAGTTTGATCTTTTCAATCTCTATGTCCTTAGCTATCTGTAATTTCTTTCCCAAACCAGACGGAGATTTTTTCTTAACACTTGAAACCCCCTCTTCAAAAATACCTGATTGTACCAAATATTGAATCAAGATACTTCTAATATCCTGCTTCAACATGGAAGCCTTCGCTTCAGTAAGACTATAATGTTGAGCAATTTCAAGTAATTCGTCCTTCTTTAACGACTCAAATTTCTCCTGGGTAGGATCAGCTAAGAAACTCTCCACTATGGATGTCATTATGAAAGCCTGTTAGTTTCTCTTTATTTTGTTAATCTGGAAATCAAAAAACCACTAAAATTTCAAACAATGAAATTCAAATCCCAAAAAGAAAACTTTCCGAAGTATCAAAATCTCTGAAATATTAAAACTTCGAAAATATTTAATTAAATCTAAATTTCAAAATATTTAAATTCGGATCCCGAAATTATTCTAATTTCTAATCCCGTAATACGAGCCCCCAATTTATCCTGTTACGACTCTAGGGGTAATGTAACAGAATAAAAGACACAAACAAGCTTTCAAGATTAAAATACAAAACTTTAATTTTCTAAAATATTAAATGAATTAAAATAGTTCAACAAACAATCAAAGTGAAAGAATTAAAATAACTTACTGTATAGAATATCCTAAAAAGTCCTAAATTGTTTTAAAGTTCACTTCCTGATGTTAATCCAAATAATCCGGATGTGGTAATCCGAATGAAAAAGCCTGCAATGTGTTGAAACTGATAAGTTCTGATAAAATCCAAAATAATCCTTGCAAGTCTGGAATCTCACAAGTTTTAGAATAATGTCCGATAATTCCACGGAGCTGTATAGTAATTCAGATGAATTACTAATTAAATAAATTCCACACTGAACTGAATAATTTCAATAACCTCTCTTCGATCAAGCAATTGTAAAGAATCATAATTCCCAAGATTATTCCCTATATATCTTTACTTAGTGCGCAGAATTAAAAGGGAATGTCCTTTCTCCGTCTTTAATAATATGGTATTTCAAAATAACACAACCCTATAAGAACCAATCAGGAACTAGGTTACACGTCATTTACCCAAAGGTCTAGTGTACTAAAAATCTTAAAGAGTAAACGTAATGTTATTGTAGTATGGAAAGTGACCTTTCAGTGTTGATTTCCAAAAAGTACAAAGCCAGGTCGACTTCATTTCCCGCGCAATTGATCATGTGACCACTTATTGATCGAGCATTAGTCGTATCTATACTGATATGCTAACCCCTATTCAGACTAAAACAGAAATCATAAATTAGTAAATTAAATCATTATAAAAAAGTAAAAAGGTATGATTCCGTAACACCCTCATCCATCAACGGAAAAAATAAGGATTTATGCAATAAACTTATTTTTTAATATGTACTTCCAACATACAAGTAATTAAATCAAAAAAAATATGAATACATGATACAGTCATGTATACAAAACAGTGTAACGGTGTATTATACACATGAAAATACATCATCGATTAAATTTTACTAAGAAATAGCCGTAACCTTAGCTTCTATTGATTTTATTTGTCCATGTCTCACAATCATGCCCTGAAAAGGTAACACTGGCACGATAAAAGTCACTTTAATATTGATGATCAGGTTCGCTTCGCTGAATCTCTTGAAGAATGGTTCTATTAGATCTTGCCACATGTCGTTGCAGATGATGACATCTTCGATGTATGCATCGCAATTTCTATTTGGATGTTATTATATTCATCAGACGTTGGAAACTTGGGGAACCTTCATCCCAAATGATACGACTTTGTATTGGTAAAGTTCTGGAGTCGTGAATGCAAATTTTTCTTTCTCTCCGTAAGTGAAATTTGGTAGAATCTTTTCAATAGGTCAATATCTTGCGACGTATTAGTCATTTCCAATCCCGTCTAGAAACTGGAAATGAATATGTCCCGGTGACTCTATTTACTTTCTATACTCTATACATGTACGGAAAGTGTTAATTTTGTTTCTGCACTGAAACATGGTAAACTCCAGTCACTTTTATTTGGTTCGTGTAGAATGTCTGTAAATAAATATTCATTTTCTTCTATCAACTATTTCAGTTCGTAAATCTCAGGCGGCAGTATGTGCGAACAGTAGTGACTTCAAATCATCCTATCGGATTTCTCATCTTCATTCAAATCTTCAATGTGTGAGACAGGTACTACTAAAGTAATCGATAATTTATATGGCTATCTCTATCTACATATTGTTCTAACATTCTAACATTTTGACAAAGTTGTTTCTGCTTTCTCCTCCCAGAAGTATTAATAATAATTTAAATTCCCTAACCTTTTGTCAGTAGTATAAGGACCAAAATACTTAACCTAAAGAGGATTTTTGGGGTATAGGTAGCAAAACTAATACTCTATTATCTGATTTAAAAAAACTCCTACACTGACCCCTCGCAGCAAACAACAATAATTGGAAACCTTCAACCTACTCCCTTCCTGTTCCACAACAATTCCCAATTATATACCATCTCATAACAATATGTTACAATAATTCGTTCTAAAGCCCGATATAGTATCAGCTTCAAAAGACCAATCAGTGTAAAGAACCCGACCAAAACTCTCACTATGGTCTCAGTTTTAATATTCCACAAAGGAATAGCTTTTATCAAACTTGTAGACGCACACTTCGCCGACAAGTATTGGTTGCCTATCATCGTCTCATTTATTCCTAAACGACCAGACAACGACGTTTCATGGACTACACTAAGTAATTCCTGACGATAGTAACTAGGAACTACTATTTTACCAACTGACCACTCATCACCAGCAATTACCCTAAGCAATCTCTGTTTCCGTTCAAGGACTTCACTCGTCAAGAAGTAACAAGTACCTTCTTGCGTGGCTTCAGTTTCAGTCAAAGCCCCCTGAAACAAACAGGAGATATCCGAATCTCCCTGTTGTAAGACATCTAGTGCTTGTCTTATTACACCCTGACTATTTTTATGAGACATAGTAGTTGAAAGAGTATCACTATCAACACCAGATTGAGGAGCAGAAGTGACCTCATGAAAAGCCTGACCCAAAAAGGTGTCCGCTAAAGGAAATTCATCCTGTTCAACAACAACATTCTCAAGAGCACGCTTTGCCATAACTCTAGTAACTGCACAAGCCGGATATAAACCAGGGATTTCTACTTCAATAGGGTCAACTAATTGATCCATTCTAGGCTTGTCAGTTACAAGTGGATTTACCACGACCTTATCTTTAGCTAGGTCATTACCTAGTAATAAATGGATGCCCTTAATAGGCAAAGAAGCCACTGCTCCTATGGTCACAGGTCCCGAAACTAAGTCTGATGACAAATTAACACAATGAAGAGGAACATTAACGTATCCACAATCTACCCCCTGTATTAATATACTTTCACAGGTAGAAGTCTTCTCAGAAAACGGCAAAGTACTATCTAACAATAGACTCTGAGAAGCTCCTGTATCTCTTAATATCTTAATAGGAGTAGCCTTATCCAAGTCACCAACAAGTGACACAGAACCCTTCGACATGAATGGTTCGTAATCCTTCATTATAAAATCAGACTGAGGTAAGCTAGCCTCCATACAAATATCCTTATTGATAAATGACCCTGACCTTGACTTCTTGATAACTAGAGCATTTGGAACTGCTCTATTATAATTCTGAGGCCTAAATTGCAACTTTAAGCAATCAGAAATAACGTGTCCCTTCATCTTACAATATGAACACGTGGGCAGAGATAAGGTTTTCTGATATTCCCTATCAGAATTTTGATTCTTTACAATCACATCACCCTGAGATCTGAAATTTCCTGAACGAGTTTGAAATAATTTCTTAATATAAGATTGTTGATGGAAAAGTTTTAGTTATCAATGGAACCTTGTGTATTGAAGAATATTCATCAGCTGTGATGGCTGCCTTTTCTAAAGTCTCAACTCCTTTCTCATTAAGATACACCTTAATATCATCACTGACACAATTCTTGAATTCTTCAATCAATACCAGTTGTTCAAGATTATCATAATTGCCTTCAACCTTCTTAGATGTACACCATCTTGTAAACAAACGTTTCTTTTCCCAAGCAAATTCTACATGAGTTTGATGTGTTTCCTTTTTACATTCTCTAAAGTTTTGACGATGAGTTTCAGGTACCAACTCATAAGCTCTTAAAATGTATTCTTTGACCACTTCATAATCAGCAGATTGTTCAGATGAGAGTGCAGTATAAACATCACTAGCTTTGCCAGTTAACACACTCTGCAATAATGAGGTCCACTTCTCTTTTGGCCATTCCAGATTCTCGGCAACTTTCTCAAAACTGAGAAAATATTTGTCTATCTCCTTTTCTCTAAAAGGGGGAACCTGTCTCAAATGTTTGGCCAAATCAAAGTATGAACCCTGATTGTCATGAGAATGCCCTTTGCTGGTCAATTCTAATTCCCTTAGTCTAAATTCTCTATCAGAATTTTGATTTTGAAATTCTCTAATTTTGTCTCTCTCTCTTTCCTCATTTTCTCTTATTTCCTTCTCTATTCCCCGCTGTATCTCATTATCTCTTACTTTATCCTCCCTATCTCTTAATTCTTTCTGAATTTCTCTTTCATTATTTCTTAATTTATCTTCCCTTCTTTCTTCCCTTTCTCTAATCTTTTCCTTTTCCTCCCTTTGTATTTCCCTTTCCTTATCTTCCCTTCTTTCCTGCATCTGCATCTGTTCCCATTGAAGTTTGATCTTTTCAATCTCTATGTCCTTAGCTATCTGTAATTTCTTTCCCAAACCAGACGGAGATTTTTTCTTAACACTTGAAACCCCCTCTTCAAAAATACCTGATTGTACCAAATATTGAATCAAGATACTTCTAATATCCTGCTTCAACATGGAAGCTTTCGCTTCAGTAAGACTATAATGTTGAGCAATTTCAAGTAATTCGTCCTTCTTTAACGACTCAAATTTCTCCTGGGTAGGATCAGCTAAGAAACTCTCCACTATGGATGTCATTATGAAAGCCTGTTAGTTTCTCTTTATTTTGTTAATCTGGAAATCAAAAAACCACTAAAATTTCAAACAATGAAATTCAAATCCCAAAAAGAAAACTTTCCGAAGTATCAAAATCTCTGAAATATTAAAACTTCGAAAATATTTAATTAAATCTAAATTTCAAAATATTTAAATTCGGATCCCGAAATTATTCTAATTTCTAATCCCGTAATACGAGCCCCCAATTTATCCTGTTACGACTCTAGGGGTAATGTAACAGAATAAAAGACACAAACAAGCTTTCAAGATTAAAATACAAAACTTTAATTTTCTAAAATATTAAATGAATTAAAATAGTTCAACAAACAATCAAAGTGAAAGAATTAAAATAACTTACTGTATAGAATATCCTAAAAAGTCCTAAATTGTTTTAAAGTTCACTTCCTGATGTTAATCCAAATAATCCGGATGTGGTAATCCGAATGAAAAAGCCTGCAATGTGTTGAAACTGATAAGTTCTGATAAAATCCAAAATAATCCTTGCAAGTCTGGAATCTCACAAGTTTTAGAATAATGTCCGATAATTCCACGGAGCTGTATAGTAATTCAGATGAATTACTAATTAAATAAATTCCACACTGAACTGAATAATTTCAATAACCTCTCTTCGATCAAGCAATTGTAAAGAATCATAATTCCCAAGATTATTCCCTATATATCTTTACTTAGTGCGCAGAATTAAAAGGGAATGTCCTTTCTCCGTCTTTAATAATATG